>JAODUO010000796.1:80000-212999 GCA_025642075.2 Ridgeia piscesae
TCGCAGAAAACGCATGTTGTGTACTGTGGCCAACTTTAGAACATAGTGGACTACACCGCATGGAAGAGATGCAGCGAATGTTCTGAAGAACGGCGGAACAAAATTCCATTGAGTCTTTTACAAACCTTTAACATGGCCCGGCCATATAAAGTTAATGAGTTTCCAATTGTTTTTCAAACGCAAAATAATTTAATGCTGTATCAATGCAAACATTATTATGCTATCAATATAACAATTGTCCCTGTTATTAAAGTAAATAAAATAGACTTGTTGCAAATTGTAAACGGATACTTACATTTTAAACATGGACGTATATACCATATTTTTATTATTTGCGACCAACGTTAGGGTGTTGAAACGATTCTGTCATACAAACATAGCGCAGATACAATGCAGTAGGTCAATGGTATTACAACAGTATCATGTGCATTAATATAATGTAACTTAATATGTTATGCTTCCATCAATGTGTGGATACAGAGAGAAAGAGGGAGAGAGGGGGGGCGAGAGAGAGAGAGAGAGGAGGAGGGAGAGAGAGAGAGAGAGAGAGAGAGAGAGAGAGAGAGAGAGAGAGAGAGAGAGAGAGAGAGAGAGAGGTGAGAGAGAGGATGGAGAGAGAGGGGGCGAAAGAGAGAGAGAGAAGGGGGACGGAGGGAGGGAGGGAGGGAGAAAAAAGGGTAGGGAGAGAAGGGCAGAGAGAGAGAGGGGGAGGGGTAAACAGCCAGGTTGGCGTACGCAGTGAGAGACAGGAC
The DNA here is from genome assembly GCA_025642075.2 of Ridgeia piscesae. Classification (NCBI taxonomy): domain Eukaryota; kingdom Metazoa; phylum Annelida; class Polychaeta; order Sabellida; family Siboglinidae; genus Ridgeia; species Ridgeia piscesae. The sequence continues at coordinate 80,753 of JAODUO010000796.1, forward strand.
AGCGCTGCGAGTAAGGGCCAAGAACGCTTGCACCGACGGGTTCGGATAAACAATTTGTTGACGCCGAAGCTCCGGAACATCAACCATTGCCCCGGTCCGCCTCACGGCAAAAACCACGGTCACAGAAAACGTGTCTCTAAGACGATATATGATCAGACATGTGTACGACCTCGCAACTTCTACGTGCATCCAGTTACGTAACCCCGTCGCAATCTTCAGATGTCAATTTGACTTTGTCGTCGCGCCTTCTGTGGTCACCCCCCCCGCCCACAGTGTGCTCACGCATGCGAGGGTCACGCGTGCACGTACAAATGACTGACAGGAGCGCTATAAAAGGGAAGCCGGAACAGGCCAACATTGTCATTACCACAAGGGTGCTTTGGGAAGAGGAGCCACACTGACCATCATCCTTGTAAGTGTCACTTCTTATGTTGTCACCGCAGGTGGATATTTTAGCAAAATAATTTCTGAAGTCATCTTGTTAAGTTTGTAAATTGCTAAGAAGAAGTGTAAATAGGAAATGTTTAATTACTTACCATTATTAATTACGTTTAAATAAAAACATATGCTTAGAAACAAAAAAGGTCTCTTTGCGGAAACAGATAAATGGTTGTGTAAAATAATTACTCTTCAGAATCAGATGGTGGTTCAGTTTTTGTTCGTGTGCGGGATATATAAATGCATTTAAGCTTCCGATGTTCTTATTCACATCAGCAACGCTATAAAGGTTTTTTTACTTTTCAGCAAAATGCAGCTGTTTATAACCGTGCTAGCCTGCGTTCTGGCCGCCGCCAACGCTGAAAGTTCCGTGTGCTGCAGTTATGGTGACTCTAGGGTCGTCATGGCGCAGTGGGATGCCGTCTTCACTGCCTCCAACGGCGGCAAGGTTACAACAGGCTACGCCCTCTTCAGCAGGTTCGTTACGTTGCTATCTTCCAGACATGAATTGGAGCTAACGTCTCGGAACAATACGAACATAACTGCTTTATTTCCCGTTTGTTAAAAGGGAAACTCCCACGTTTGTTACCCATCTGAAATTTCCACGGGCGTCAGTTGATTAGCATTGGCGTCTTTCACTTTCTAAATGCGTTTCGAACTAAACTACCATTTTAAACTGTATTACTTACGAGAGTACAATATGAAGGATACTTTATATGATATAAGATTAATTGTGCTTTTGCTAAATTACCAGTCTCCATGTGCGGCTAGTTGAACGATATGCGTTCAGATGGCAAGCTGATATTATAATGTTCCATCTTGCTGTTTTATCTTAAATATATGAAACACGTTTACATGTAGTTGATGAAACTGGTATACAAAATTATATTGTACGCGGAATGTTGTATTTAAATTTGTATTTAAAATATTGACATCATATAGGAAGTTAGCCACCACCATGCGTACGATTTTGCTCATTATCTATTTATTTTCAAAATAATGTTAAGTTGTACATGTTCTTCTAAACCGTGATAAGGGGTCGTTCACAATGGTCAACATTTTCCGAAGCGTACAAACCGTGCGCTAGTCGGAAGGGATCGAAGTCTTTTGTACGCTTACAAAATTGTTGCCTACTTGCTGTTGTTGGTACGTGTTAGTCACAATCAACAATCAACAGTATAGTGTGCGTTGAGGAGGCGGGTGTCGGTCAAGAAAAGGCGTACTTTACGCTTCCGAAAATGTTGACAATATTGAACGTCTCTTAATTATACATTCACAACATTTACATTACACGTTCTGGACGTAGCCTGTGATTAATTCTATCTGTGTTGTTCCTACAGACATTTCTCTACATGACTCCAAAAGTATTTTTAGCAATTTTCAAGGCACGTCTAAACACTCAAATATTTCGATTCTCTTTTCTTGCGGCATAGTTGAATTCCTGCATTATTTTTTTAATTGTTTATATTAACTTATTTATATATGTAGTATTTATTATACGCGTTTACATTAGTTCAGCTGTGTTTTTTCTAAGAACATTATTTAAACATATTCCATTACTCTATTTATGTGGTAATATGTATTTATATTTTAGGATTATTCCAGTGGATTTTAATGCATTTAAAATTACTATACAAATGAAATAAAATATATTATTATTATAAGTAGAGATTAATGTAGTTTTATGGGCTGATTTCGCTGACATCACGTCGTCGTGTGCGCAGACTCTTCGAGCTCGCCCCCGGCGCCAAGGACCTCTTCAGCCGAGTCAATGTCGGCGACATGAGGAGCCCGCAGTTCAGCGCCCAGATGGTGCGTGTGATGACAGGACTTGACCTCGCCCTCAACGCTCTCGCCGACCAGCCCCTGCTCGAGTCTCTCACCGGACATATGGCGGCCCAGCATGCCGCGCGCCCCGGCGTTACCGTTGATGGTTTCAGGGTAATTTATTTCTTCCTCGACGCGTCCGCCATGATGAATGCCATTTGAAACATCGGTGAAAGTCTCAGAGATTTAGATATTGGTTTATGACACGAACGCACCATCGATCTGCATTCAAATAAAGTATTCACGGTTTACTTACGTCATAACCACAATTATGTGCGTTACTTTCGTCAAGCTTTGCCTAAAACTTTGATAATGACTATTATGTTTTCACCCTAAAAATCTCTTCTGAAGCCAGAATTTCAATGAAATATACAACGAAACGCTCATGTTTGGCATCCATTTTCTTATTGCCTGGTGCAGCAACTGTTCACATCCTGGATAGGTAAACCCCCTAATTTATCTGTGTTTGTTAACTATTATTAGTCTAATCAAAATCAACCTCTAAACGTAATTTACAACAATACTAACTGATCAGTTGATATGTAGTTGTGACTGTGAAGATGCGTGTGTCTGCTCGGTGGCTGTAACAGGCCTCTGCAAGATCAAAGTATCTACGGTTTTTTATTTCCTTCTTCCAAATTCATTATATTAATCGGTTAATAATAATAATAATATATAATTACTATATAACGTATATCCTCTCAGAAACCTGAAATCAGGGAGGCATATAAAAGGAATCGTTATTTTAATAATTATTATAACGATAACGATTTGTGCTTATTCTCCTTATTCGAGATGCATTATGGTAATCGGTGACCAATTAATAATGCACTGGATACTGACATTTTGTTCGTTGCAGATGATGGAGCAGTCGATCATGGAGATTATGCCCCAGCTCATCGATAACTTCAACCCCGATGCGTGGTCCAACTGCCTGCACGGCGTCATTGACGGCATCTCCAACGGTCTGTCGTAAACAACCACGAAAAGTCTACTTCAATCACGAACAGAAACATACACCACTTATTTTATACGAACACCGTCACCGACCAGGGAGCAATGGTACGGCCATGTAGGTGAACGGTACTTTCGGTCACTACTGTGGTCATTGATCACCGGGTTGACGTGAAAAGCGATCATCATCCTTATGACGTTTCTGTGGCTCCGGACGTCCTTTGGATATGATGCCGTACGTACGCGGTCTCGCTGCGACGACAAGGCCCGATTCGGCGAGACAATGTCCCAAGAAACCGGCGCTGTTCGAAGTATCTGTGTCACTCAAGGCACCCACCACGTGATCGTGACACACAGGCCACGTGACCGTACCCTGTCTCCGTCGTCGGCTTCCTCAAGCGCACAGTTGTATCGTGGCATTTTGAAGAACGAAATAAAGAAACTTTTCTATGAATTATCTCAATTGTGTTCCTTTAGATTGTCCCATGTCAGTGTCACGGAGCGGAACGCCGCACCACAAAAAGCCTTGCACAGATTGGTTAATGTTCTATTTTGTATTCTCATGTGACAAATGTAGTTGCTAATTACAATAACGTTGGCATAGTCACACACTCGGACGCACACAACACGCATGCACGCGCGCTAACAATCACCACCACCACCACCAACACCACCACCACCACCACCACCACCACCACCACCACCACCACCACCACCACGTTTCTTTTTCCGTGTCTCTTTGCCAGGTGTTTCGTGGCCTACCTCTTCGTCTCTTCCCGGGGGGGGGGGTTCCATGTGATGGCTTGTCGGGTGATGGTGTTTGTCCTATCCACCTCCATTTTCTCTTCTTTATTTCATTTTCTATGGGTAGTTGCTTGGTCATTTTCCAGAGTGTAGTGTTGGATATCTTGTCTGTCCACTTCATGTGTAGGATTCTACGCAGGCATTTGTTGATGAAGGTCTGTATTCTTGTTAGTGTTTTCTGTGTACTTCGCCATGTCTCCGATCCATAGAGTAAAACTGCCTTGACATTTGAATTGAATATTCTCAGTTTGGTGTTAGTTTTGATTTGTTTTGCTCTCCAAATTTTTCTCAACATGATGAATGCAACTCTTGCTTTCTGTATCCTTGCTTTGACGTCTTCTTCTGTGCCTCCATGTTTGTTGATTGTACTGCCCAGGTATGTGAATGAGTCTGTCTCTTCCAGTGGCTCTCCGTTCATTGTAATGGGGTTGTTGTTCTTTGTGTTGGCTTTCATAATCCTTGTCTTGCTTCTGTTGATGTTGAGTCCTAGCTGTGTTGACACTGTGTTTAGCAGCTCTGTTTTTTCCTGCATTTGTTGATGGCTGTGTGAGAGGAGAGCGAGGTCATCCGCAAAGTCCAGGTCCTCCAACTGGCTCCAAGGTGTCCACTGGATCCCATGTCTTCTATTTGTTGTAGTCTTTTTCATGATCCAGTCTATGGCGAGCAGGGATAAGAATGGTGTCAGAAGACATCCTGACCTCACTCCTGTCTTCACCATGAAGGAGTCTATAAGTTGTCCTGCATGAATGACCCTGCATGCCATATCTTCGTAACTATTTCTTATCAGAGATATAAGTTTATTCGGTATCCCGTAGTGCTGTAGAAGCTTCCACAGTGTATCTCTGTCGAGGCTATCAAATGCCTTCTCGTAGTCTACAAAATTTATGTACAGGGATGAGTCCCATTCCATGGATTGTTCAACAATGATTCGCTGTGTTGCTATTTGGTCGGTGCATGATAGGTCTTTGCGGAAGCCAGCTTGGTGGTCTCTGAGCTTGGCATCCCCCCCTGTCTTCAGTCTGTCCAAGATGACTCTGTTGAGGACCTTTCCGGGTACTGATAGGAGCATTATCCCTCTGTAGTTCTTACAATCTTACATATCTCCTATCTTTGGGAGCTTCACGAGGTACCCTTCTTTCCATTCAGTTGGTATTTCTTCTTGCTCCCATATCTTCCCGAATAGATCATGCAGTATCTCTGTGGAGGTCTCTATGTCAGCCTTGATTGCATCGGCAGGAATTTTGTCTGGGCCTGAAACTTTCCCTCTCTTCATGTGATGGATGGCTTTCTCAATCTCTGCCTTTCTTGGTCTTTCGCAGTTTATCTGGAGTACTTCTTCAGCTGGTGTGATGTCTAGAGAGTTCTGGGGTGGTGGCCGGTTTAGCAGTTCTTCAAAATGTTTCCTCCATCTCTTCAACTGGTCTTCGTCACTGGTAAGTACATAGCTATTCTTATCTTTGATGGGTCTGTCTGTATGCTTGTACTTTCCTGCTAATTTTCTTGTTATATCATACAGTTGTTTCATGTTTCCTTGGGCTGATGCATCCTCGGCTTCCTTGGCTAGGTCTTCAATGAAGTTTGCCTCTGCTCTGTTTGCCTCTGTGTACTCTTCATGTGCTGTTGCTTTTGCTGCTCTCGTTCGGCTGTTGTTAATTGCACCTTTTTTTCCTTCCTCACTTGCACTTTGTTGAGAGTGTCTGCAGAAATACAGTCTTTCTGTTGGTATTTCTTCTTTCCCAGAACTTCGCTGCATGTGCTGGTCCACATCTCCTTGATCTGTTGCCATTGTGTGTCTATGTCCATGTTTCCTTCGTCAAGAAGATCTTGTAGGGCTTCATATTTGTTTCTGACTGTAAGTCGGAAGGTCCTTTTGGAAGTCCACATTGTTCTGCGTTCTGGTGCTCCTCCTCTTGACTTCTCTCTTCTTTAGCTTCATCTTCATTCTGGCCAACACTAGATGGTGGTCTGAGGCTGCATCTGCCCCTCTCTGCACTCTCACATCCTGCATTGATCTTCTGAACTTCCGTCCTATGCAGATATGGTCTATTTGATTTTCTGTTGTGTGGTCTGGTGATATCCAGGTTGCCTTATGAATCCTGCGATGCGGGAACACGCTGCCTCCGATGATCATGTTGTTAAATGCACAAAAGTCAGCCAACATCTCGCCATTTTCATTCATTTGCAAAGTCCCTGTCTGCCCATGACTTCTTCGTACCCGCTGTTGTCTGATCCGATTTTGGCGTTCAAATCTCCCATGAGTATTGTCATGTCCTTCTCCTTCAGTGTGTCACACAATGTTTGCAGTTTGTTGTAAAAGTCCTCTTTTGTTTCCTCATCCTTGTCGTTTGTGGGTGCGTAGCACTGAATGATGTTGAGCTTGATGTTTTCTTTCTTTGTTTTGAACGAGGCATAGATGATCCTTAGTCCCGCTGCTTCCCAGCTAATGAGAGCATTATGTGCCTCGTGTGAAAACATGAAGGCCACGCCTTCTATGTGATGTGTGTCTTCCTCTTCATGCCTCGAGTACAGTATAATTTCTCCCGTATTCAGTCTGACTTGCCCCGACTGTGTCCACCTCGTTTCAGATAGCCCTAATACTGTGATGTTGTAGGCCCGTCATTCCCTTGCTATTTGGGCTGCTTTGTTTGCTTCGAACATGGTTCTCACGTTCCATGTTCCGATTTTTGATATTTTCTTGGAAGACAAGAAGGGTATCGGCGATGTAGCTTCCTTGCGGCTTTCACTGCATGGCGTCATACTTTCCCCAGGAGGCCCTCCCTCTCCCAAGTTCAGTAGAGTTCCTTTGGTCGATGTTTTCGTAGCAATCTGTTTTTTTACCGGAAAGGGTTGTTAGCCCTTTGCCCAACCCTCCTCTTTTCTCAGCCGGGCTTGGGACCGTCCAGGGCAGAGTTATTTCTTATAACACACCCGATAGTAAATGTTAATTTAAACTATCTAAATGCCTATGTAATTAATTATCATTGGGACTCATGGCAAATCCATTCATTAGATAAGATAGAAAAGTTCATTTCTATGGGCCAATGCTGTAATATACAATAACAACACAGGAACACATTGCGATTTCGAACTTGCACTCATGTAGGCCTAGTCATCACCATGCACTTATACCGCAGATTACATTTACTATAAAAAAACTATCATGTGAACATAAACCAAGTAGGCACGCTGTAGATCTGAAAACGCACGCACGCATGCACACCTACCAAAAGCAGGAGACTTCAACCTCCCCGATATCAACTGGAGTAAACAGCAAATCACTAACAACAGAACAGCCAGCAAACACAATAAACATCTAGAAATCATTAATGAATTTGGCCTGCAAAACATGATGAACAATACCACACGAATTGGCTCTGGCAATATCCTTGACCTTAAACTCACCTCAAACCCATCAATAATCGTAAATACTCACACCACCCCTGGAATGAGTGACCACGAAGCTGTGACCTTTAATGTAAACCTAAACCCTGTCCGTAACAGAAAACCAACACAAAAAATCTTCCAATATAAATCTGCAAACTGGGATAAACTTAAGGATGATATAATCAACTAACAACAACATACTTCCACAGGAACCCAAACTCAAGAGACATCAATGAAAATTGGAACTTCTTCAGGAATAATTTTACTTCGTTAGTTGACCGCAATATATTTAGCCGAAACACCAAAGCAAAAGCGCAACTCCCCGGGATTACACGTGAAATAATAAGAATGCAAAGAAAACGCAACAAAAGTCACAAAAAAGCAAAACAAACTGGACGTAACAGTGACTGGGAAAAGTTTAGGCAACTCCTAAGCAAAGCTGCAGCCAAATCCTACTCAGACTACCTAAATAACCACATTGGAGAAAGTCTAAACACAAACCCAAAACAATTCTGGTCATTCATCAAAACAAACAAACGAGAATGCATTGGCATCCCTACTTTGCAAACAAATGGCCAAATAATCACAAATGATCGCGACAAGGCAAATACCCTTAACAACCAATTCAGCTCCGTGTTCACCCAAGAAATCTACCCCATCCCCAAACTAGCTCCATCCGTCTACTCCGATATCCCCTTCCTCGAAATTGGGATAGACGGAGTAGTTAAGCAACTGAAAAACCTAAATCAAAATAAACCTACAGGCCCAGATGAATTACCTGCTAGGGTCCTCAAAGAGACTGCAGCAGAAATAGCCCCAATTATCACACACATTTTTCAGCAGTCATACAACACTTCCATACTTCCAGATGACTGGCTCCAGGTACTAGTAACACCAATATACAAATGGGCCTAAAATCAGACCCTGCCAATTACAGACCCATTTCATTAACATGCATCCTCTGCAAAGTGATGGAGCACATTATCCTTAGCAACATGTGGAAACACACGAACACAACATCATCCTCCACTTCCAACACGGTTTCCAGTCAGGGCAGTCTTGTGAGTCCCAACTCATCGAGACAGTTCATGACTGGATAACAGCTATAGATAACAAGACACAGATATATGCCATCCTGCTTGATTTCGCCAAAGCCTTTGACAAAGTCCCTCATAAACGCCTCCTATCAAAATTAGCCTTCTATGGAATAACTGGAAACACCAAAAACTTGATAAAATCATTTCTTTCACACCGAAAACAGAGAGTTTCAGTCAACGGCACCCTGTCGGATAATACATGGGTTACATCTGGAGTTCCACAGGGCTCAGTCCTAGGACCAGTTCTTTTTCTGCTATACATAAATTACATAAACAACAACATTCAATCTCCAATACGACTCTTTGCTGATGACAGCATCATCTATCGCAAAATAAAATCTGAAACAGATAACAACATCCTCCAATCTGACCTGATCCAACTACAAACATGGTCCAACAAATGGCAAATGGAGTTTAACATCCCCAAATGTGTGCACCTCCCAATAACAAACAAAACAAAACCCAGACTACATTCTTATTCCCTCTGTGGTGTGCCACTCTCCACAGTCTCCAGCCACCCATATCTTGGAATGAAATTAGATACTAAACTAACCTGGGCGAATCATATCACTGACATAGCTTCCAAATCATCAAAAGATTTAGGCATGATCAAACGAATCCTCGGACCATGCAAACCTGATGTAAACGAAACTGCCTATAACATGCTATCCGACCAAAACTTGAATATGCCTCTCCTATATGGAATCCACACACCACTACCCAAATTAAACATCTTGAAAAGGTACAGCACTGTGCAGCCAGACTTGTTAAAAACGACTATCGACACCAAATAGCCACAACAGACCTAATAGCCACCCTTGGATGGCCCACTCTTGAACGACGCAGGATTTTCAAACAAGCCATGACAATTTACAAATTTTTAAATAACATAATCAACATCACACCACCACCGGGCATACTAAAACCATCAAAAACCGTGGCCATTACATCGCCACCAGGTGCCGCATCAACACTGCAGTGTTCTCCTTTTACCCCCGTGCAATTCGCATTTGGAATATGATCCCACCACACATTACTGAAATAGAAAATCCCATAGCTTTTCAAGCAGCAAAAATGAACATCCCCTTCACAACACTCAGTCACCTAAATTGCCTGTAAAACAAACAAACAAACAAACAAACAAACAAGTTACAACAAACAAACAAACATACATACAACCAAACGCATGCGCACAAGAAGCACTACAAACTCCTGCGTTAGCCCAAGTTTGGGCTGTTTGGAGTAAACAACCTGAGACCTGAGACCTGAGACCTGAGACACACACACGCACGCACGCACGCACGCACGCACGCACGCACGCACACACGCACACACACACACACAGACACACACACACAGATGCATAATTATACAAGTTACAAGGCCAAACAAATTTGGCCATGTGAGTATGATTTTTGTAAATACCAAAAGATGCGAAGTCTACATAATTGTAGTCGCTCTGTGAATGTGTCATTGCAATGCCAAGAAACAGTTGGCAAAATATAACGTGTATATCTGTTTCACTTTGTTTTAGTATTAAGAGTGCCAAGTGAAAAAAGCTGGATAAGGTATTTGGAGTTCTGGCAATTCGCATTATATTGCACTTTGTTGCATTAAACTGCATACCCCAGTTTTCATCCAGTTATCGAGAGAGTTTCAATTGGTTTGAAAGGCTAGCTAATCCATTTGAGTGTGAGATAACGGGTCTGCATAGCAGACAATCATCCGCAAAGAAACAGATATTTGATGTATTTAACAAGGGTAAAAAGTCAAAAATATAGCGGTACTAATATTATATCCTAAGGTACACCTGATTCAACATTGGCTGTCACAAAATATCCAGTCTACAAGTACGCTCTGAAACAAAATATAATATTGTTAACAACGAAATCGAGGAAATTATAACGTATAATCGAGGAGATCATGGTGAATGTCTGGGAGTTATATTACAAATAAAGAACTTCATAAAGCTTTCTCATGTACAGTTATTGTATAGACGAAGCAAAGAACATGACATGGTGCAGGAAGTATTGTCGAACGTATACATTTGCTTGAAGTTAATTTGTAGCCGCATTGATTGACATTGTTACTCTAACGATAAAACATTGCAAATGGCGACGTCGAACATTCAAGCCCTTGAATATTAACGATAAGTCTGCGTCTAGTCTATGGAAATCCTGAAGGAAAACATGGACTAGGTTCGAGGTAGCAACAGGAATTGATGAAGCTGCTGAGAAAAAGCGTGTGTGTACACTTCTGTCCGTCATTGGCGAAGACGCAGTTAAAGTGTTTGAAACGTTTCAGTATGCTGTATGGGGAACGGGAAAGTGACGAAAGGTTAGCAGACGTGCTGAAGAAGTTCGAGGAGCATTGTAATCCTAGACAGAACACAATATATGAAAGATACAGGTTCCAGTGTCGGAACCAAGAGGCTGGTGAAACTGGTTCACAATACCTGACAGGGTTACGACACGCTGCAGAAAGCTGCGATTTCGCAAATATTACAACCAGTCAGATAATCAGGGACCGTTTTGTACATGGCATGAGAGACTCGATGGTCCGAGAGAGGTTATTCGAGAGAAACATCTAACTCTAGAAAAAGCTTACGAGATGGTACAAGTATCTGAGGCAACCGCAGAACAGACGCATGTCATGTCAGGCGAGCAGGCGGTCTGTATTGTGAAAACAAACAGCGGACGAGGTCAAGGACACAAGGGACGAGGCTGACCAAGTCAATTAGGTGATTACGCGAAGAAACAAAAGAACAAAACAAAAGAAACCAACCATTGAGTGCACATTTTGCTCATACGAGCCAAACAATGTCCGGCCTACGGCAAGGAATGTCGTAAATGTGGTAAGATGAACCACTTCCAAAGTAAGTGCCAGCAGCATAGGTATGTGAAGCAAGTACAGGCTGCTGTTTGTAGCAGTGAATACAATGTTGGAACATTGTCAATATTCAATGTGAGGAATAGACGCCGTGCTATGGTAACATCGAATCTGGGGACAGCGGTGTGCCAGTGCCAGTGCCATTCCAGATCGACAGTGGATCTGAGTGTTGCGTGCTGCCACGTCATGAGTACGTGAGAGTGACTGGAGACAGATCGCTAGCAAAGCTGCGGCCAGTGAAAACTGTCATTGTGACTACAACGGAACACGTGAGAAAGCGCTGGGTCAGTGTAAGCTGTCTGTGGTCAGGAAAGGAGTGAAACAGAGACTAGTTTTCAATGTCTTGCAAGGCAAGTAGACGCCAATTCTTAGCCTAGACGCATCGGAGGGCATGGGAGTGCTGAAAATCAAGGATTCAGATCCCCTGTACTATGTATACAACACAAACGAGGTTGTACAAGCGACGAAACTAACTGATTGTACTGTGAAAGCCAAATACCCAGACGTGTTCCTGGGCTGAAGGACAGTTATTCCATCGAGATCGACGAATCTGTAAGACCAGTGGTGCACGCACCGAGACGCGAGTGGGTGAAAATGTACGCAAGAAACGTGACGAGCTAGAGAGTGGTGGAGTATTGACGCCAGTCACAGAGGCAACGGACTGTGTATCAAGTATGGTGATTGTCCAGAAACCAAGCGGACATATCAGGATATGTCTAGACCCAAAAGATCTTAATAGATTGGGACGGTGAAGAACATCGTCAAGAAAACGATGGAGGATGGCAGCGACGTCCACCTGCCGTTGTTGAACTTTAGAAACACTGTGCGTGAGGGTTACAGTGCATCCCCAGCATAGCTGTTGATCGGTCGTAGATGCCGAAAACTGCTTCCAATTCAGCGGAGCAGACCGATTCCGAAACTTGCAATGGACGTGTATCGTGACAAGAAGATTGCCAAGAATGCACAAATTGAGCAATACAACAAGTCAGCGCATCACCTGAATCCGTTAGCACCAGGCGATGCGATTCGTATGAAGTAGCCCTGACAGGACACGTGGACGCTTGGAGAATGTACAAAGAAACTCTCCAACAGATCGTACGTGGTTCTCGTTCAAGGACACACGTACAGTGCAACCGACGTCATCTGCTTCTTGTATACGAGGATCTTCCGCTACCCGACAGTGAGCCGTGGGAAATGAGGGAAAATCCGCTGCCTCTAGAAGCTGGTCCGATGTCTCGTACAACGACTCATGCAGAAACAAGAATGCCGATGTTAGAGTTACCACCAAGCGAAAAGCCAATGCCGATACAGGATACACCACCACCACGTGTGGACTCGACACCAATGCGCAGAGGCACACGTACCAGGAAGCCACCAGCGTACTTGGCAGACTATCAGTAAAGCAGATAACTGTTTCCTAATGTGAATGGGTCTATCCTAGTTTACACGAATTTGCACATTGACATTTGTAAAAGGAAAGGGATGTAACGTTATTGAGTTAATGAGCCCTCCCTATCTTGGCTTGTTGTGCTGCTGATGGCGTGGTCGCGTGAAAGCCACATGCAGTGTATGTCTGGGAGTTGTATCACAAATAAAGAATTTCATAAAGCGTTCTCATGTAGTTATTGTACAGACGAAGCAAAGAATGTGTCAACTACCACTACCATTACCACTACCACTATTACTACTATTATACAACAACAATTAACAACAACTTATACTACTACTACTATTTCAAGTACTACTAGTGCTACTACTACTACTATATGCAACTACTACTACTACTACTACTACTACTACTACTACTACTACTACTACTACTACTACTACTACTCTACTACTACTACTACTACTACTACTACTACTACTACTACTACTACTACTACTACTACTACTACTACTACTACTACTACTACTACTACTACTACTACTACTACTACTACTACTACTACTACTTACTACTACTAGTGGTCTCATTTTCAGTTACAGTCTGTCTTTTGCCTCATGGCTGAGCTACATTCCGGCTTCCTTTACAACCATTCATTGGTCTTTCCCTTGAGTCTTTACTCTTATCTTGACTTGATTCTTATCATCTTGAGTTGAGTTGAGTTGAGTGGCTTGACATTGCCGGCACAAGTGACAGCAATTAAAGAAGCACATTGCTTTCAATGTCAACTTCAATTAGTACCATAAATACTTATACTAATAATAACACTAAATTTTTATTTTAACACCATCAAATCCAAGACGCCTGTCCCGTTTACGGGTGTGTACAACAACAAAAATGCAAATAGCTAAACGTTGTGATGATAAATCTGCGAATACTGATTAAATGATAGTAATAATAATATAAAATAGTGATACGCTGTGATAAAAACCGCGTAGAATATGCTATGTATAAATTAAGTCATTTATGTATTTATTGGTTAAATTATACTTTAAAAATATTATACATTTGAAATTAGAAACAAAAGCACTAATACCAGTAATACTGCAGTCATAGTAATAAACATAAATATGATTAATAATGTGTGTGTGTGTGTGTGTGTGTGTGTGTGTGTGTGTGTGTGTGTGTGTGTGTGTGTGTGTGTGTGTGTTGTGTGTGTGTGTGTGTGTGTGTGTGTGTGTGTGTGTGTGTGTGTGTGTGTTGTGTGTGTTGTGTGTGTGTGTGTGTGTGTGTGTGTGTGTGTGTGTGTGTGTGTGTGTGTGTGTGTGTGTGTGTGTGTGTGTGTGTGTGTGTGTGTGTGTGTGTGTGTGTGTGTGTGTGTGTTGTGTATATAGTGTAGTTATTAGTTGATAGGTATTGATGTGTGTGTGTGTAAAACTAGTTGTGTAGAAAATAAAAATGTCTTCAAATAATTGTTTCTTCAATTGTACTAACTTGCTTTTGTCGCGCATATTCCTTGGGAGTTTGTTCCACAGAGTGGGTCCTGCACAAGCAAATGCACGGCGGTCGAAATGTCCACTCTTGGCACTTCGTCTTCAAGGAGTAACCTGCCTGCAAAACGCAGCGAACGGGGAGGTGTGTTGGAGTAGCAATGCTACTCCAACACTGGCCACTGCCCTAGCGAGCCATCATATAAAGCCATATGCACGAATACCAGTAGCTTGAATTCGATGCGCTTTCTTACAGGCAGCCAGCGTAATTATCGTATAACAGAGTTATAATTTCTAAGCTGTGCGCAACAGTAACATTAACTTAATTATTAATACATGTCCTGGTTTTCTGCAGCACTCGAGTCGCAGACGGCGCAGTTAGTATTTACATGGCAACGGAGCATATGAAAAATACAGCTCCAGCTGACGGTATATGAAACGGCGTAGTTCCCTCTAATGTAATAACGGTTCGAAAACACGAATACTCTTACACTGTGGAATCGTTTTCTTTAATATGTTATCTGAATCCAATAAAGCGGTGTCATGACACACTAAAAACGCATGATATGAGATCATTTGACAGCTACAAGTAACATACACAATCCCCGCTAGGTGGCGCGGGAAACATTACAAACAGAAGGCGCCATCTAGTGGATTAACTAATCACTCTACAAATATTGGCGTCTTAGGTCTGTATACTCCACACAGTCCATTCCGAGGGCTAACCTAGTAGTTGTGTAACATACATTAATTCAGTAAAAATTGAACTAAAAGGTTATTTTGGCAGGATAATTATTGTACTTGAATATTTGATATATAACTACCGATTGTATACAGCTGTACATTATTATATGTATTTATCATTAGGACATCACTGTAATATGCAACATAACAACATAGTAATATGAACCACAGTTTCATGTACGTATGTATGTATATTATATGTGCATGTTCAATTGTATGTGCAATAAAGCACAACCACAGTAGGTAACTAGATATAGCTATATAAAGATATACAACCATCTTTATACATGTACTAATTAACCAACAACTAGGTAAGTAGTAGTAGTAAAAAGTTTATATTTCATGATGGTAACCATGCCACGTGGTATATCATGATTTTCAATGGGCCATCATCATCCCAACACTCTTACATACATACATACATACATACATACATACATACATACATACATACATACATACTCACATACATACCCCACCCCACCCCACACACATACATACCACACCACACACACCACACACACACACACACGCACACACACACACACACACACACACACACACACACACACACACACACACACACAACACACACACACACACACACACATACATACACACACAAACACACAACAAAGGGAAATATATATATATATATATATATATATATATATATATATATATATATATATATACCACTGTACAATGTACTAACAATGCATTTGATAAATCAGTATATATATATATATATATATATATATATATATATTTAAAAATATATATTTATTTATATATATATATATATATATATATATATACATATATATTTACATATTCCTTGTTGTGTGTTTGTGTGTTTGTGTGTGTGCATGTGTATGTATGTCACATACAAACACGCACACACATATATATATAGTATATATATATATATAATATATATATATATATATATATATATATATATATATATATATATATATATATGAATATGTTCTGTAGACCTCTGTAGCTGTAGCTGTAGCTGTTTCTTAGCTGTAGCTGTAGCTGTATCTGTATCTGTATCTGTATCTGTATCTGTATCTGTATCTGTATCTGTATCTCTATCTCTATCTCTATCTCTATCTCTATCTCTATCTCTATCTCTATCTCTATCTCTATCTGTATTGTAACTTGCAAAATGTCCTAGGGACACATCATGCCAGTGTGCACGGTGGGTCGTCTGACTTCATTGTTAAAATGTTGGATTAAATTATTTTGAAATGAGTTTAGTGATTTACTTGAGACAGTGTTTGGGGGGAGAGAATTCCATTCTTTAATTGTGGATGAGAAGAAGCTGTTTCCAAATATGTTTGCAGAGTATCTATAATTTGCAAAAACTGACTGTCATGTTTACGTGAGGATCTAGTGTTGTGTTGGATATAGTGATCTAGTGGGATATTTATAAGGTTATGTTCCATCTTGTATATTATGCTGTCTTTTAATTTTTTTTGTTTGGAGGGTGTCCCACTGGAGGTTTTTAAGAAGTTGGGTTACTGTTCCTGGCTCTCTAGAATAGTTTTGTGTACAAAATCTGGCAGCTTGTTTTTGGATTCTTTCTGAGGTTTTAATATGTTTCAGGCAGTGTGGATCCCATGATGCTGACGCATATTCAAGTATTTGTCAGACAAGGTTTGTGTAGGCTATACACTTAATATGGATTGGGCATTTATTTAGATTTCTCCTAATGACTCCTAGTGTCGGTTGTGCTTTCTTAGCGACTGAGTTGCATTGTGCTGTCCAATTTAATGTATTTGATATTTGTAAATATATATATATATATATATATATATAATATATATATATTATATATATAATATATATATATTATATATATATTATATATATATTATATATATATATATATATATATATATAATATATATATATATATATATATATATATATATATATATATATATATATTCCGTTTTACAACACAAACAATATTATTATTATTAAACGTAATAATAATAATAATGTAGTTCATTTTAATTAAATATATAGATGTTGTACAAAGTCCTACATCCTACAAAAGTTCTAATTTAATTTAATCTGATGCGTACGACCTCTTACCTTTCACTAGTTATCATTTTGCAAACAACCGCGAAGGTTGTCTAATAATGGCGACTGCGGTCGTTTTGCTTATGTGTTCCAACGTTTTCGTTCAAGTAATTCCTGTTGTTAGAGGGTCGACTCATTGGGTAGTTACGGAGGATGGACGGATTCAAGCACAGGTAAGATACCAATAACAAGTATCCTTCATGTAGGAATACTATAATTTGACATCACATTTGTAAACAACCGTTTAATCTCACAATCTTCGCTGCTCATGCGCCTAGTGGCTAGTAAGTGAGAGGACAACGCGACAACCATCGTATGTTTACAATTTGACGATAAGGGTCGTGCAGATCTTACAGAATTCCATTAAATATATTTTGTTATGGAATTAGAAGAATGCTTTTCATTCATTTCAGAACATACATGTACATACAATCATCGACTAATTAAGTTAGTCAGTGATGCTGATGGATGCGCCAGTTTGAAGTTTTTAAGTGACTGGTGGGTGATGCCAGGCAGTGAAAATGAGAGACTGTCAATTACAATGATCCCTATTTCACCCATCATTTGTAACATATGTCTGTATATACAGGGCTAACACAACGATAGGTGGTTTTATTTTGGAGTTTTTTGTTATACTGTAGTGTAGGTATAGTTACTTAGTATGTCTACTCAATATACAATCCATATGTGTAGAAATAGCCGTGCAACGTATGTTCAAAATTAATTCCCGTTTCATTCAGAGTAATTGTGTCGAATACAGCATACAGGAGATAATAGAACCGTCTGACTCATAATATCACTAGAATGAAACAACAATTTAAGTCAGTACGTGTAATTCCGACAATAAATATATATATTCTTGTACAGCATAGCTTTATGTAGAGACCCGTCCACCCATCATTTGGATGGGTAAAAACGAATATGGATGGGTAGAAATGTGAGTGGACAGGTGGGGGACTGGTAAAAAAATGAAGGAGCAAAAGAAACGTCTTCCAAAACCATAGATATTGTTAGTTATGCCTTGAAAGTGAGTGAAAATGGTGTCACACATCTAAAAGTTTGTAAACTGGCTTAACAGTTAACATCAACATCCATGTGTCCACCAAAACATGTGTGACTGGCAATAATTTTATCCTGCATAAAGCCCTGTTGTACAGTGATATATTGTTTATATATATATATATATATATATATATATATATATATATATATATATATTTACATATATACTGTTATTATTTTATATGTATGTGACTTTTTTTTTAATTATGATTTATCTCGTTAAATGATATGGACCATATAATTATGATGTCTTAATTTTTATCGCGAATAAATTATTACTACATAAAGTTCTAACAGGGCGTCATTGTATAGAAATTGTTAATAATTTTATATAAATAGGTGTCCAAAAATTCGAGTATAAATATATAAAAAAGACATCGCGAACGCATGGCAAAAATATAAATACATTTTTTAAATGGCAAGTTACATAGCAGAACATGTGCTATTTCGTATTCATTGTTTTTTCTGATTTTTTTTGCATTTTTATTCCTTTAAGTAGGGAACTCAAATGTTATTACACAAACAGATGTAGCATGGTTCAAAGCTACACAGCATTCACTGGCAAGAAAAGGCACAGATTAGCCACTGAAAACTATATCAGTGAATGCAATGCATGCTACAGTTGAATGAAACCTGCCTGGCCACAACTTGTGACATGTCATGTTGGTGACAGAAAAGCTGCTAGCTAGATCAGATAAGAGCATCAGTTGACTGCCATAACAGGTCCTAGCAGTCTGGAAAAACACACATCTATTGTGTGGACCACTTTGCTTCTGGTGCAGACATCAATGATTCATTGTGTTTCTGCTCTGGTCCACACTGTCACCATTAACAAATTATAAGCTGCAGTAGCTAGAACAGCATCCCAGGGTCGATAACCATCTGGCATTTGACAGCATTGTTGCTGACAAACTTCACTGTCATCGCAATCAATATTATAGAGAAATTGGTGACATGCCTAAATGAAAGATACACACGTCATGTATGTGTTACTCGAAATTAGTAGACATTTTTCTAATCAGCTTTACAAATTAGATTTTGGATGTCTTGTTCATTGTTCTACAGTCATGGGTAACACTCAAATATGCAATTTATTTCAAAGTTAAACTTCTTGTACACATATGATGGCATATTCAGTTGAGTTAATTCCATCATATTTCAATCCTAGAATGCTGCTGGTACAGAACTCAAGACACTCAGAGTGACTTTTCCGAATCTTAGGCAGCTGCTGATACTATTGATTGTAAACATTTCAACTGTTATAGCTATATACCCACTGTACACTTGTAACAATAACACATAGAATACTATTGTGTATAGAGCTATATAATTTTTAAACCCATCTTCGGAATGTTACTGTAGTCAGGGTTACTTTTATTTGGTGATCACATGCTTATCTGTCAGTAGGGCAGGGTTACAGATGGAATAAATGTCAGATTTTGTAGTTAGATATGGCTACTTTCATCTAGCAGATAAGGTTCAAATGTTGTGACTCTGAGAAGTCTGTTATGGGCATATCATATGTGTCCTGTACTGTTGCTGTACAGAATTGCCCCTAACCAGTCAGAGCTAGGGGCTATACACACAGCTTATTCACTTAATTTAGTTACACTAACTTTTGCTTTAAATGGAATAGAAACAATGCATTACCTAAAATTCGTTTTCCATGTGTACATAAAATTAAGTATGTTCAGTACCAGGTAGTCCCTCCCTTCACCGGACCCTTTGACGAATGGACACCTGCTAAGTAGGGACACTGTCTCAATGTATAAACTGTTCTACCATGTTAATGTCCCTCTGATGAGGGGACATCTGGTGGACGCGGACAGCGGACAAGATATTTTGGTTTTCATTCCCTGCTAAGACGGATATCAAGCATTAATTAACAAAAACCAGTCAAAATTATTTATTTACAAAATGGTGGCGGACAGAGCAGCAAATCTCCCCATTTTCAATGAACAAAACACACAAATTCTACCTAATTTACCAAACTAGGTGTAGATACAGTAGCACTCCTCACGAACGACCACCCTCATTTATGAACACCAGCTTTTTACTACTGTTTTTTCATTGATGGAATGTCTACGCTGTATAAAGGTTCCCTCACCAACGACCACCCGGCAGAAACGACCAATGACCATGGCAATTTGAATTTTACCCCTGACGAACGACCATCCGATAGGTGGCCAGCACATTTTTTAACCTAAATATCTCAATGAACTCTCATTAAACGCATGACTAATGCGCACGGACGCGCATAATGCCATAAAAACAATAAATCGCCTGATGACGACCATTAATTTTGGCGATCTTTTACTTTCTGACCGAATTATGAAAATGACATCTAACAGCCGCTAGACTTTCCTCACATATGATATCTTGTATATTTGTAAACACACACTATGTTATAAAATTAAATCACTTACAATATTGAAACAAATAAAATTCACGAAACAAACTCGCGCAAGAAGTTGCTGGCAAGACTTCATGGCGGACCTGGTCACCGTCGGTGGCTACGCGTAACTCTGTTATTAGTGTAATATCCATATTGTGTATGATTAAAGTTTAGAAACTTGTGTATGATTAAAGTTTAAAAATGTAGGCTAAGTATTAGGTTAGTTTAGTATAAAACCAGAATCCAGATTTTGCGACACCGCGATAAAATATCAACGTAACGCCACAGTAATCTATGGCCTGCGCGTAACAGCCGCTGGCGATGTCGACTTTAGTTTAGCACTATTTTGATTTGTGAATTTTATTCTTCACAGCAATTTAAATGATTTAATTCTATGACCTAGCGTACGCATATGTAATATGAGTTATTAGAGAGGATGTTTCGTGGCTGTAAGAGGTCGTTTTCATGACTAGATCAGAAAGTAAAAGATCGTTTTGTGGCGCTGGAAAGAACAACAAAATGGCGACCGCGGTGCGATTACCCAGACGCCGTGAGGTGGCAGCACCTTTTAGGCCCTCAGACCGAATTTGAAATAAATTAAATGAGAATACATTTTATCAGATATGATTCAAAATGAGGATACTTTTTATCAGATATAATTTTAAAAACGTGTCACACATAAAATAAACAGAATAAATAATTTTGTTGTTGTTAATATGTTGTCTCATTTTTTACTTTTTATTTTGTGTATTTTACTACTTAGTGGTTGTAAGCACCCCCCTGATGTTAGTGTTGAATGTTGCAAACCCCTCATGCAGTATTCTGATGTAATACAAACATTATAGGGGACATTTTTTTATATTGTTTCCACACAGACAATTTAAAAAAAAATTGAAGCGAAAGGTTTCGCGGAGGCCTGAGCATTGGGTTCGCCACCACCTCCCGTTAGTTTTTTGAGTAACTGTATCGACTGTAGCCCACAGAAGATAATCCACGCAAGGACATTACAAACATTTAACTTGACGCAGAAATGTTATATAATCCATCAATGTCATTAGTATGTCAATGTGTGAAGGAGTTGTAAATTTAACTTAACACTGGTCTCAGTGGTTCAATTGGTAAATGCGTTTGTTACGTGCGTTCGATTTTTACAGTTGGAAGGACACCGGTGTTGGCTTTGTTTTTGGCTTTACAGATGTGGAGCTGTATAGCAGCATGCATTGTAATGTTGATTCAAGCAACAGGTGTTTTTATTTCCTTTCAACGCAACACAACAGGAAAAGGCTGTGATAGAATATGTTCTACATGACCAGTTATTTACCATAGGTTTCACTGTGTGCAATATTTCAGAATTAACCAAATTAATATACTTTGTAATTCACACATATTAAAACATGTATTAAAACTATTAACCTGTACTATTTGCACTCATGTTCCATATGGTAGATCAGGAGGGACAGGACTGAAATTTTCCATTCAAAATCAAATCCAAAATGTGCACATTTTCCAATTGGTTGCCAGCTACCAGCTAAATGCACCCATTAAACTAATGTTGACAGTACACCTGCTCATGCAGTCTACTTGTTTGTTAACTGTGATGCATCGCTGAGCGGCGTGCACTTTCAAGAATGACCTGCTGTGACCGTGTTCAGTGACCGTGTCTCTTCTGTTGCAGCTTGACTCAGTCTTCAACCTGCAGCGACCCTATGACCTGGTGGCACTGTTGAAGCAGGAGGACCGAGCTCGCATGCTCGAGAACCTCAAACAGGAGCTGCTCGCCAAGAAGGAGCAGATCGACGGCAGCGAAGACAAAAACACAGGTGGCTTTTACTGTTTACATTACAACGTAAATGCTGTTTATATAGTCAGAGTCATCATGATTTATTCTGTCCTAGAATGATGTCTTCAATACATTTTTATTACCATTTGTATACAACAAATATCTTGTCCTCGTCATTTTACTGAACATTGCTTTTTAAGGGTTTTTCAAATATTTTTTATTTTACTCCTAAGATTTAACCATTTCAGTCCTACACCTCTGATCTGCAGTGACCACTGAGTATACCATTCCCAGTGAATGTGCAGCAAAGTTGACAACCTCAGTTCAAGTCAAGATTAAAGAACCAAATATGCTTTTTATGAATAAAGGATGTTATATATTTTGCGGAAAGTGCGATAGTCAGCAACTAAAATGAGCTGTGTTATATTAGATTTACAACACGGTACACTGCTCTTCCTCTTGTTTTATGTTGTAACTTTTATCATCACTGGCGTCCAAGTACGATCAAGAATAATCCACTGTCAGGGATGTATGGAATATGGCTGGTGTTCTGGATGATGGCTGACACCACTTGTATCACACAACATACTTGCACTCAAGTATTTTCAAGAGTACGATTTCTTGGTAATCTAGTACAGTCTGGGATGAAGTACTCGTCTCATGTACTCATACATGTCACAGTACTCGTACTTGTTAACCTAGTACTGTCTGGGATGAAGTACTCGTCTCATGTACTCATACATGTCACAGTACTCGTACTTGTTAATCTAGTACTGTCTGGGATGAAGTACTCGTCACATGTACTCATACATGTCACAGTACTCGTACTTGTTAATCTAGTACTGTCTGGGATGAAGTACTCGTCACATGTACTCATACATGTCACAGTACTCGTACTTGTTAATCTAGTACTGTCTGGGATGAAGTACTCGTCACATGTACTCATACATGTCACAGTACTCGTACTTGTTAATCTAGTACTGTCTGGGATGAAGTACTTGTCACATGTACTCATACATGTCCCAGTACTCATACTTGTTAATCTAGTACTGTCTGGGATGAAGTACTCGTCACATGTACTCATACATGTCACAGTACTCGTACTTGTTAATCTAGTACTGTCTGGGATGAAGTACTCGTCACATGTACTCATACATGTCACAGTACTCGTACTTGTTAATCTAGTACTGTCTGGGATGAAGTACTCGTCACATGTACTCATACATGTCACAGTACTCATACTTGTTAACCTAGTACTGTCTGGGATGAAGTACTCGTCTCATGTACTCATACATGTCACAGTACTCGTACTTGTTAATCTAGTACTGTCTGAGATGAAGTACTCGTCACATGTACTCATAAATGTCACAGTACTCATACATGTTAATCTAGTACTGTCTGGGATGAAGTACTCGTCACATGTACTCATAAATGTCACAGTAATTGTACTTGTTAATCTAGTACTGTCTGGGATGAAGTACTCGTCACATGTACTCATACATGTCACAGTACTCGTACTTGTTAATCTAGTACTGTCTGGGATGAAGTACTTGTCACATGTACTCATACATGTCCCAGTACTCATACTTGTTAATCTAGTACTGTCTGGGATGAAGTACTCGTCACATGTACTCATACATGTCACAGTACTCGTACTTGTTAATCTAGTACTGTCTGGGATGAAGTACTCGTCACATGTACTCATACATGTCACAGTACTCGTACTTGTTAATCTAGTACTGTCTGGGATGAAGTACTCGTCACATGTACTCATACATGTCACAGTACTCGTACTTGTTAATCTAGTACTGTCTGGGATGAAGTACTCGTCTCATGTACTCATACATGTCACAGTACTCGTACTTGTTAATCTAGTACTGTCTGAGATGAAGTACTCGTCACATGTACTCATACATGTCACAGTACTCATACATGTTAATCTAGTACTGTCTGGGATGAAGTACTCGTCACATGTACTCATAAATGTCACAGTAATTGTACTTGTTAATCTAGTACTGTCTGGGATGAAGTACTCGTCACATGTACTCATACATGTCACAGTACTCGTACTTGTTAATCTAGTACTGTCTGGGATGAAGTACTCGTCACATGTACTCATACATGTCACAGTACTCGTACTTGTTAATCTACTACTGTCTGGGATGAAGTACTTGTCACATGTACTCATACATGTCCCAGTGCTCATACTTATTAATCTAGTACTGTCTGGGATGAAGTACTTGTCACATGTACTCATACATGTCACAGTACTCATACTTGTTAATCTAGTACTGTCTGGGATGAAGTACTCGTCACATGTACTCTCACATGTCACAGTACTCATACTTGTTAATCTAGTACTGTCTGGGATGAAGTACTCGTCACATGTACTCTCACATGTCACAGTGCTCATACTTGGTAATCAAGTGTTTTAGTTAGGTACTCGCCCCAGCCTTGCCGGCAACTTGACAATGAGGAACAGATACTCATAGTTCTTAACACCACAGGACTTGTAGACCACAGATGATGCTGGCACAACAGACCATCAACAGTTGAACAGTTATTCTGATAATAAAAATACAGTATTTTAAATTATACTGTATTTTTATTATCATTATAACTGTTCAAGTGTTGATGGTCTGTTGTGGCAGCATCGTCTGTGGTCTACACATCCGGGTGCATTTGCCCACTCCTTTGTCATCTGCACTCTTTATCTTCGTGAGTCTTTATCTTGGAGCCAAAAGTTTAGACATCACAGGTGACATCTCATCAGCTGTACGCAGTCTAAGATTACATTATTTAAAAATTCCATCGTTGACATGATGACCTCGCAGGTCACTAATTCAAAGACTGTCACTAACCATGACTGTCATGGACAGTGACAGTCTTTGAATTGACTGTTGCACTCAGACACAGTAAGACAAACCAGGAAGGGAATCAAAAGGTTTTTCCTCTGTTTTACTTGTCACATTCATCTTTCCGAATCCAAACTTATTTGTGCAAAGAAATTGTGCCCATGATTACCAACTATGTGTAACAATGTGCTAACAGGTATAAACTTGTTATTTATTTAGTTTTGGTTTAATTATTGGACAAATAATGAAATGTAAGCTAACTGAATGTGATTTGACCATCTTCTAATTCGTGAGGAGTAAATTGTTCATGTAATGCTTTTATTTGTGTATGTTGCTTGTTAAGTTTTATTAAGTGTTGCATGCTAGTCTTGCTAGATAGCAATGGAACGTCCTTGGACCATCCACTAAGATTAAACACAAAAGGCCATGTCAGCTCTGGCTGTTTGCCATATAGAGACTCATTGAGATAACAGAGCCTTGTGTTTTTTCAAGCATAATTTAGTTTGAAGGCCTGTAACACTCAGATTGCTTCGTGTGAACACACAGTATTTTGTTGCAGCGTGTAAACCACAACTGTTATTAAGCTGAACAAATTGAAAGTGTCGACATTTTCAATAGCCACATGATTTGCATGGTAATAATACAATAATTGTAGGCCTGTGATAAATTACTAGTTCAATAAAAAGACTCAGGTTTCCGCTGCATTTACCCAGACCTGCCTAATTACCCTGTCACACGTAAGTTAAATGAACAGACTTTGGCGTTAACATATTGTCACTGCCTTTGGGAAAGTATAAATTTACGAGAAATAGGAATGATTTCCTGTCAGAAGTAGACTACTTACAACTACTTCAAGTGGTTGTAAGTTGTTGTTAGTTCATTTCAGAGCTTTACAGCAAATTAATTCCTATTGCGTAAAAAACAGGTAAGTGTTTATATACACTGTAGCACTGACTTGCGCAGTGTCTTTCATCAGGATTGCTCAAAATGCTTTACCCTTTACTCCCTGGCGGGCCTGTCCAATCAAGCACTATCTCAACATCTCTGGGAAGTATAAACAAACAAAATTCAACAAATAAAATTGTTAATGATGACAACACCGTTGCAGACTTTCACATATGTGTAGTGTGTATCTGGCAAGCTCTCTCATTGTACATGTAGTAACATACTTTTGCAAGCCCCTTTCTCAAGCCATTTTTAATCGGTCATGTGAGGGGCTGGTTTTACTAATCTTAGGAAGTTTCAACAACTGCATTTCCACATGGTTGTGGACTCCTGGTAGGCAGGGAAGGAACTCCCTGGTAGGAAGGGAAGGGACTCCCTGGTAGGAAGGGAAGGGACTCCCTGGTTGGAAGGAAAGGAAGGGACTCCCTGATAGGAAGGGAAGGGACTCCCCGGTTGGAAGGAAAGGAAGGGACTCCCTGATAGGAAGGGAAGGGACTCCATGGAAGGAAAGGAAGGGACTCCCTGGTAGGAAGGAAAGGAAGGGACTCCCTGGTAGGAAGGGAAGGGACTCCCTGGTAGGAAGGGAAGGGACTCCATGGAAGGAAAGGAAGGGACTCCCTGATAGGAAGGGAAGGGACTCCATGGAAGGAAAGGAAGGGACTCCCTGGTAGGAAGGGAAGGGACTCCATGGAAGGAAAGGAAGGGACTCCCTGATAGGAAGGGAAGGGACTCCATGGAAGGAAAGGAAGGGACTCCCTGGTAGGAAGGGAAGGGACTCCCTGGAAGGAAAGGAAGGGACTCCCTGGAAGGAAAGGAAGGGACTCCCTGATAGGAAGGGAATGGACTCCCTGATAGGAAGGGAAGGGACTCCATGGAAGGAAAGGAAGGGACTCCCTGGTAGGAAGGGAAGGGACTCCCTGGTAGGAAGGGAAGGGACTCCATGGAAGGAAAGGAAGGGACTCCCTGGTAGGAAGGGAAGGGACTCCCTGGAAGGAAAGGAAGGGACTCCCTGGTAGGAAGGGAAGGGACTTCCTGGCTGGAAGGGAAGGGACTCCATGGAAGGAAAGGAAGGGACTCCCTGGCAGGAAGGGAAGGGACTTCCTGGCAGGAAGGGAAGGGACTCCCTGTTTGACAGCAGTGACTTGATGTTGTAGCTTTGGAGCAACATTTCTATCGCACTGACCCAGACTGTCTCACTGCTCGCATTCCTCTACCTGAGTTTGATCTCTACATCAGCACTGTGCTACCCCTGGAGAACAAAGGCATACTGTGAGTACAGTGCATCTTATCTCTGACCCAATCTCTTATCTACCAGCTGGATTAAAACAAATTCATCACATTTAATGTATCGTTTAAAAATTGTCCTGCTACAAAGTAATGTTTTCAGATGTGTTTAAACTAGTTTGTTTTGATGGTGCTGACGGGAACATGACTTGGACGTTTTATTGTTTGTTTACTTATTTAATTACTTCTAAATGTAATTTTAACCTGTCTTTGTTATTTATTACACAACTCTACTGTCTTAATATTCATGCACCTACTAACAGATGCACTCACACTGTGATGCTGACATTCTAATGTTACCTTTTAAGAAGTGTACTGCTGACTGTTGTGCAGGCCAGAGGACTATATAGACGTCAAGTCAGCACCAACCACAGAGCCTGCAATACCAGACTGCACCAAAGTGATCCAACTTGACTTCAGCTTCCACGCCTTTGAGCATCTGCTGGTGAGTTGGAACTTACTGTCACAGGCACCGTGTATAAACCGCATTTGCAACTAGGAGCTGTCTTCTCACTATTCCCCTGCAGTTGTGTCTTTAGAAATGTTATTTAACCAAGAAATCTACAGTATAGAACAAGATAACCTGTTTACATTTTGGAAGTTCTATGCACAAAAACTTCCCTCCGTAATACATGATATTTGTATTGTACCATATTTTTAATAATTTCTTTTAACACATATGCAATTTATTTCATGAACTATTTATTTCTACTATTTACTTATTTATTTTTTACTTGCACCTCGTGATTGATTTAATTGTATTTCATGTATTGTACTTTTTTATTGTATTTTATGTATACATATGGACTTTTGTGTGAAAAAAACATATATGTAATATAAATCATTTGCACACAAGACGGTAGTATATAAAGAAAGTGTAGGGTTGTTGGCAGATGTTACAGTTATTTTATTTGTAAGGGATTACTTTTGTGGTGTAACTTTCTACCTCCGCCGAACAGGGAGTACAGGATCGCTGGAACCTGTCCGGAACTCCGGAGAAGGGGCTGAAGAATGCTATCACACAACAGACCAGTGTGGACGACTACGGCCATCTTGTACATGATGCTCTCTATCAGGTCAGTGGTTGCTGCAATATTACTAGTTGTCTCAAGCGTCAACCTGTAACTTACCTGTCCATTACGTCACCTGACAGCAATGTTCACCGATCCATAAAAATGAATGCCTCATGTTGAAAAATATGTTGGTGTCCCAGTTATTTATCCTTACGACAACAACACAAGGCAGAATTGTTAAAGTAAAAACTGCATGCAGGCAAGATAATTTTAGCTGATATCATGTTGTATTTCTAATGTAATGCACAATGTTACTATGTAAACATTGTAGGCAAGGCAACGTCGACATATACACATACTGGTAATTTTCATTATGGCATATGCAAACAGAGACATACGTGATCCGTAAATTATGGAAAATATGTGATATGTCTCTGATATTGTTTGTGACCAACTTAGCTTTTAATGGATTTTTAGAGTTTGCATGTCATATTTTATGAACTGTCATGGCACATATGAAATACTGTGAAAGACAATTAGTTTATAGGGATGTAACGAGAATAATCATGCTTCAGTGAGACCAGTGTCAAACGTTGCACATTAGAGGCCAGTGAAACAAAACCTCTGAGTTGTGTAAGGCGTTATTAATTAATCATAAAGACAGCAATTCAGGCATATGAAACTATATAGTTGTGTACCTCGTTTCATGAAAATATTATTAATTAGTAATGTGTGCAGCTTTCAAGAAGGTCACACTTGATTGCACTACAGAATCATAACTTAATATTTATTGATCTGTTCCATAGAAATGGCCATATGCAACAAAACAACAAGAATGCAGCAGATGAGATATTGTGAAGACAAAAAGAAAATTTAGTTTAGTTTACATTGTTTTGTAGAAGAAGGTTTTACAATTAGATTTTTAAATGAATTCATAAAATACTGGCAGAATAAATAATGTAATGGATGTAGTATAATAAATTGGTATAACATACAATACAACAATTACATACAGTGAAACCTGTCCACTACGGCCAGTGTTGGTGCTGTCCACTACGGCCAGTGTTGGTGCTGTCCACTACGGCCAGTGTTGGTGCTGTCCACTACGGCCAGTGTTGGTGCTGTCCACTACGGCCAGTGTTGGTGCTGTCCACTACGGCCAGTGTTGGTGCTGTCCACTACGGCCAGTGTTGGTGCTGTCCACTACGGCCAGTGTTGGTGCTGTCCACTACGGCCAGTGTTGGTGCTGTCCACTACGGCCAGTGTTGGTGCTGTCCACTACGGCCAGTGTTGGTGCTGTCCACTACGGCCAGTGTTGGTGCTGTCCACTACGGCAAGTGTTGGTGCTGTCCACTACGGCCAGTGTTGGTGCTGTCCACTACGGCCAGTGTTGGTGCTGTCCACTACGGCCAGTGTTGGTGCTGTCCACTACGGCCAGTGTTGGTGCTGTCCACTACGGCCAGTGTTGGTGCTGTCCACTACGGCCAGTGTTGGTGCTGTCCACTACGGCCAGTGTTGGTGCTGTCCACTACGGCCAGTGTTGGTGCTGTCCACTACGGCCAGTGTTGGTGCTGTCCACTACGGCCAGTGTTGGTGCTGTCCACTACGGCCAGTGTTGATGCTGTCCACTACGGCCAGTGTTGGGCCAGTGTTGGTGCTGTCCACTACGGCCAGTGTTGGTGCTGTCCACTACGGCCAGTGTTGGTGCTGTCCACTACGGCCAGTGTTGGTGCTGTCCACTACGGCCAGTGTTGGTGCTGTCCACTACGGCCAGTGTTGGTGCTGTCCACTACGGCCAGTGTTGGTGCTGTCCACTACGGCCAGTGTTGGTGCTGTCCACTACGGCCAGTGTTGGTGCTGTCCACTACGGCCAGTGTTGGTGCTGTCCACTACGGCCAGTGTTGGTGCTGTCCACTACGGCAGTGTTGGTGCTGTCCACTACGGCCAGTGTTGGTGCTGTCCACTACGGCCAGTGTTGGTGCTGTCCACTACGGCCAGTGTTGGTGCTGTCCACTACGGCCAGTGTTGGTGCTGTCCACTACGGCCAGTGTTGGTGCTGTCCACTACGGCCAGTGTTGGTGCTGTCCACTACGGCCAGTGTTGGTGCTGTCCACTACGGCCAGTGTTGGTGCTGTCCACTACGGCCAGTGTTGGTGCTGTCCATACGGCCAGTGTTGGTGCTGTCCACTACGGCCAGTGTTGGTGCTGTCCACTACGGCCAGTGTTGGTGCTGTCCACTACGGCCAGTGTTGGTGCTGTCCACTACGGCCAGTGTTGGTGCTGTCCACTACGGCCAGTGTTGGTGCTGTCCACTACGGCCAGTGTTGGTGCTGTCCACACCGGCCAGTGTTGGTGCTGTCCACTACGCCAGTGTTGGTGCTGTCCACTACGGCCAGTGTTGGTGCTGTCCACTACGGCCAGTGTTGGTGCTGTCCACTACGGCCAGTGTTGGTGCTGTCCATACGGCCAGTGTTGGTGCTGTCCACTACGGCCAGTGTTGGTGCTGTCCACTACGGCCAGTGTTGGTGCTGTCCACTACGGCCAGTGTTGGTGCTGTCCACTACGGCCAGTGTTGGTGCTGTCCACTACGGCCAGTGTTGGTGCTGTCCACTACGGCCAGTGTTGGTGCTGTCCACTACGGCCAGTGTTGGTGCTGTCCACTACGGCCAGTGTTGGTGCTGTCCACTACGGCCAGTGTTGGTGCTGTCCACTACGGCCAGTGTTGGTGCTGTCCACTACGGCCAGTGTTGGTGCTGTCCACTACGGCCAGTGTTGGTGCTGTCCACTACGGCCAGTGTTGGTGCTGTCCACTACGGCCAGTGTTGGTGCTGTCCACTACGGCCAGTGTTGATGCTGTCCACTACGGCCAGTGTTGGTGCTGTCCACTACGGCCAGTGTTGGTGCTGTCCACTACGGCCAGTGTTGGTGCTGTCCACTACGGCCAGTGTTGGTGCTGTCCACTACGGCCAGTGTTGGTGCTGTCCACTACGGCCAGTGTTGGTGCTGTCCACTACGGCCAGTGTTGGTGCTGTCCACTACGGCCAGTGTTGGTGCTGTCCACTACGGCCAGTGTTGGTGCTGTCCACTACGGCCAGTGTTGGTGCTGTCCACTACGGCCAGTGTTGGTGCTGTCCACTACGGCCAGTGTTGGTGCTGTCCACTACGGCCAGTGTTGGTGCTGTCCACTACGGCCAGTGTTGGTGCTGTCCACTACGGCCAGTGTTGGTGCTGTCCACTACGGCCAGTGTTGGTGCTGTCCACTACGGCCAGTGTTGGTGCTGTCCACTACGGCCAGTGTTGGTGTTGTCGACTACGGCCAGTGTTGATGCTGTCCACTATGACCAGTGTTGATACTGTCCACTACGACCAATGTTGATGCTGTCCACTACGACCAGTGTTGATACTGTCCACTATGGCCAGTGTTGTATTGCTCAATCCACAATACGGCGCAGAGTTAGTTTTGGTTTTAAGTGACAGTTAATTTCAGGTTAACCTTGTGGTTGGTGCTGGGCACTTTTAGTGTTTAATATCTGTTCCACTATCTGAAAAACCCCTAATTTTTGCAATGAAGGCCATGTAACTTTGTTTTTTCCAAAACGTCATGGGTGCTGTACCCAAAATGGCCGTTTTTTGGGGGGGCTGTCCATATACGTGTTGAAGTGTTGGAGCCCTTCACTTCTCGCCAGGTTTGTTATCAACACAAAATTCGGGCTCAGTGTTGGTGCTGTCCACTACGCCAGTGTTGGTGCTGTCCACTACGCCAGTGTTGGTGCTGTCCACTACGGCCAGTGTTGGTGCTGTCCACTACGGCCAGTGTTGGTGCTGTCCACTACGGCCAGTGTTGGTGCTGTCCACTACGGCCAGTGTTGGTGCTGTCCACTACGGCCAGTGTTGGTGCTGTCCACTACGGCCAGTGTTGGTGCTGTCCACTACGGCCAGTGTTGGTGCTGTCCACTACGGCCAGTGTTGGTGCTGTCCACTACGGCCAGTGTTGGTGCTGTCCACTACGGCCAGTGTTGGTGCTGTCCACTACGGCCAGTGTTGGTGCTGTCCAATACGGCCAGTGTTGGTGCTGTCCACTATGGCCAGTGTTGGTGCTGTCCACTACGGCCAGTGTTGGTGCTGTCGACTACGGCCAGTGTTGGTGCTGTCCACTACGGCCAGTGTTGGTGCTGTCGACTACGGCCAGTGTTGGTGCTGTCCACTACGGCCAGTGTTGGTGCTGTCCACTACGGCCAGTGTTGGTGCTGTCCACTACGGCCAGTGTTGGTGCTGTCCACTACGGCCAGTGTTGGTGTTGTCGACTACGGCCAGTGTTGATGCTGTCCACTACGACCAATGTTGATGCTGTCCACTACGACCAGTGTTGATACTGTCCACTATGGTCAGTGTTGATATTGCTCAATCTCACAGATACAAGTTGCTGTTATGCAGAGTTTGAGTTTGAGATTTTAGAAAGTGACAGTTATATACAGGTTAACCTTGTGGCTGGTGGCTGCTGGGGCAGCTTTTATTTTAATAATATCTAGTTACTCACTATCAAATAATGAAAAATTTCACCCATAATAAAATTTTGCAATGAAGGACTGTTTCATGTAACTTTTTTTTTTCAGAACAAAACGTCATGGGTGCTGTACAATATGGCCGCCTTCTATTGGCGGATCAAGGGTGATCCATATCACGTGATTGAATGTGTTCGACGAGCCCTTCACTTCTCGCCTAGGTTTGTTATCAAACCACAAACATTCTGGGAAGCTACAAAATAATAGAAAATCATTGTTTTGTGTGTGCAACATCGACCACCTGTTACTGATTACATCGCACCATTTCAAAAAGACATTAGAAGCATTTTTTCTCATCTGCGTTGGTCTACCAAGAAAAAGTAAATGCCTCCATCCATGCAAGAAGTAAATGTGTGAATTTTCACAGGTTCACCAGCTAGACAGAATGAAAACTTTAATTATAACAACCAGGATTACAATACAAATGTAATCGAGTACGATTACTATGACGATGCATGAGTATGATTACTTTGGAATGTAATTATAATGTGGATGTGGCTTTTCTGGGGATAGAAGGTATGAATTGAGGAAATCAAACTGAATGTTTATGCAGCATTTCGGAAATGCTCAATAGTAATAGAAAGTAATAGCTCGATTACTACTGCATCTATACGATTTCTGATTCTGATATTGACATTTCTATCTATTAAATATGTTTGCTTGCAACTGTTTGTATGAAACAATTGTAATCGTGAGAAGTAATCAAGAGTATGATTACTTTGGTAATGTACGATTACTTTGGTAATGTGATCAAGTACGATTACTTTGGTAATGTAATCAAGTACGATTACTTGAGTATGAGTATGTTTACTACGAGTACGATTACAGAGTATGATTATTCCATGTATGACAGCAACAACAGGATCGTTATATTATGGTCAATATGATTCAAAGTCACCCATTCAAAATATTATCATCATCATCATGTTTGGCTTTTACCACTCGACGTAGTGACATGTCATGTCTGACGTGTGTCATCAGGTGGCAAAAGGATGTGGCGCTAGTGAGTCTGGCAAACGTCTTGCATCGGTCGCACTTCTCAAACGAGGCCGCGATTGTCATGCATGCAGCACTGGACGTGTCACATGACCTCAATGTGAACCACTTCACGCTCGGGAACATCTATGCAGTAAGTACTGGAACAGGTGACGTGTCGCTTACAGTGTCTGTGTCTGATGTCACTGCTAGGTCATGAGGACATGTCACAGTCATAAAGATATTCATTATTTAGCACCTTTGAGCACGTTTTTAACCTGGATATATGGTGTTTTATAAATGTTTCCAAATAAGTAATTATAAATTATTGTCAGTTATTTTGTCAAAGGTTTCATGCCTGATCACATAAACATCTTTGGATGGCGACAGGTCACACAATACACATGCATACACACGCACACAGACACGCACACAGACACGCACAAACGCGCACACGCATACACACACACCCACAGCACAGCACACGGATACTAGGCTAGCATTGCCGATCAACAATTGTGCCATTGGCAAAATGGTTTACTATTAGGTGAAAGTAAATTTGAACTCTTCACCGTGTTATTTGTGGCTATTATTGACATTATCAGATAGACATGACCGCATTATTCACTGCCCATAAGTTTCTCGTTGAAATAAAGTTTTCTTGTTGAATGATATAACAATAAATATAGACAAATATTAGTCAATGACAATTTTTTTTACAAAAGTACTTATTTTATTTATTCTATTTATTCATTGCACAACTTGGCATATTACTTACTAGAATAAATAATAAAATGAGACATACAGTATTCATTTTTTCCACTTTCCACAAAACAACATCTATCCAAAATTTAAAGATTTTCTGATTGTCATGGTTACGGTTAAGCAAATTGCATATAACCTTGTGGGTAACCTTCTTTTTATACAAATATAATACTCAGCAGATTTGGCCAATATACAATGAGTAGTTTAACAAGATTTAATAAGATTGCCACCTAGAGGTTCAACTCTAGATGGCAGGTGGACTAGGAAGCCATTTGGCTTATCGAGAGTCCAACCTATCTATCTAATTATACCCTGCCCATCTTAGGTATATGTCGATTTTATTTTAAAATATATTAACACTACTAGCACCTACACAATTGGCTGATAATCTGTTCCATTCGTTTACTGTTCTTTGTGAAAATGAAAATTTTCTAATATCTAGTCCACTGCTTCTGATATATAGCCATTTCAAGAGGAGCCTGTATCCTTAAATGACTGTACATCAAGGCTCAAGCTGAACCTGATAACCAGTCAGCGTTATGTGCATGTAAAAATAATTGACCATTAATTCCTTCCTTTAAAGTTTAACCTGAAGAAGGGCGAATTAATTCAATCAGTTGTTCTGTTGCCTGTGCAATAGAGACCTGTTTGACCTACTGTTAGAAGTTTGAGACAAGTCCAACGCATGCACGTTAAGAACGTGTTTGTTTTACAATTCATTGCTTGGTCAATCTGAACAGGACTACCGGTACTGTCAATCTGTTTCAGTCAACTTCCTGGTAATTTGGGGAGTTATTCTACTTTAAAATCATTTACTGAGCAGTCAAATGATATTATAAAATAGAAAGTAATTCTGTTGATGCTATGTTTGAAACACTGCGAGGCAACAAGAGTAGGCAGCAATGTTTAGGTATAGATTGTTTTAATTATCTGGCCTTCTACTATTTTCTCTTTAAAGTTTTGTTAGACATTAATTTATTTTAGTGTTGACTTGTGTGATTTTAGGTTTTATGTGTGGTGTGGCTTGTAACAATTGAAAGATGTCTCATTCATTTATTTTGGGTGTTTGCTAAATTCACATAATTTTTCAACTCTCTTTTATTAGTAAACAGGGTTCTATTTTAAATTATATTGGGTGTTTATTTGCATTACCTGTTTTAGGCTTTCTTGTATATGTATATGGTTATGTATGGTTATATATATGGTTAATTTATATTGAGTGTTTTGTTTTCTTGGTTATAATATATAACATTCTCTGTGTGTGTGTTTGGCATTTTTTGTTGGGCAATCTTAGTGACTGCTAAAGATGGTTAAAGAAATGTTAATGAAATATCTTATCTTTACTGTAATTAGCTAAACATTTTAGACCCTAGCATTAGCCTCGACATACAGTCACACAACATGCATGCATAACACACCCATAACATGCACACACACACACACACACACACACACACACACACACACACACACACACACACACACGCCACACACACAGACATGCCACACATGCCACACATGCCACACATGCCACACACACCACACACACCACATGCCACACACACACACACACCACAGACACACG
Source organism: Ridgeia piscesae (assembly GCA_025642075.2). NCBI lineage: Eukaryota > Metazoa > Annelida > Polychaeta > Sabellida > Siboglinidae > Ridgeia > Ridgeia piscesae. The sequence continues at coordinate 117,088 of JAODUO010000796.1, forward strand.
CCACACACACACACACCACACACACACGCCACACACACACCACACACACCGTGCGCATGCGCACACATAGCGCACACACACACACACACACAGCACACACACACACACACACACATACACACACACACACACACATACACACACACACACAGCACACACACACACACACAGCACACACACACACACACACACACACACACACACACACACACACACACACAACACACACTACCATTGACAGGTCTTTGTATTGATAGTGCATTGCTTTTAAAATATGTTCTTACTATAACCTTCCACTACTAGATTATGATGTGTGATTGATCCTTTAGCTTTGTGTTTATGACACAGTGTGTAGATGTGTGACGTGTGATTGTTTATGACACAGTATGTAGACATGTGACCTGTGATCTGTGGTGTTTGCAGGTACTTTGGCCCAGTACAACAAGTCTGTCATCTGTTTTGAGAACACTCTGAAAATCCAGCGAGACTTCAAGGCAGCGTCAGACCGCAAACATGCAGTGCTGTGTCACGCCAAACTCGAAGCAGCCCTCGAAGTCCAACACAGGTCTCACTAATGAGTTTACACTTTGTAAATAAGACATAGTTACAGTAATAACAATAATAATAAATGTGCATGATGTTGCCTACCCACTCGGCATAATTCATCTGGAGAAAAATGGAAGAACAATAAACCCAGTGCACGCACAATGCCAACACAAAGGGGATTTAAGCACAAATTTAATCAGGGAAAATTACTTCATATCTTATACCTTTTTGTGATTTGTGTGGACTTGTGGCTCACCCAGTCATCCAGTGTATTGTTTACCTCTCAGTTTGTTTAATTTAGAGGTTGTCATAACCAGTGTGTGTGTGGTGTGTGTACATGTTCTGTGGGTGGTTGTGGGTCTCTACAGCAGACCCTGGAGGAGTTGTGTGTCATGTTCTGTGGGTGGTTGTGGGTCTCTACAGCAGACCCTGGAGGAGTTGTGTGTCATGTTCTGTGTGTGGTTGTGGGTCTCTACAGCAGACCCTGGAGGAGTTGTGTGTCATGTTCTGTGTGTGGTTGTAGGTCTCTACAGCGGACCCTGGAGGAGTTGTGTGTCATGTTCTGTGTGTGGTTGTGGGTCTCTACAGCGGACCCTGGAGGAGTTGTGTGTCATGTTCTGTGTGTGGTTGTGGGTCTCTACAGTGGACCCTGGAGGAGTTGTGTGTCATGTTCTGTGGGTGGTTGTGGGTCTCTACAGTGGACCCTGGAGGAGTTGTGTGTCATGTTCTGTGGGTGGTTGTGGGTCTCTACAGCGGACCCTGGAGGAGTTGTGTGTCATGTTCTGTGTGTGGTTGTGGGTCTCTACAGCGGACCCTGGAGGAGTTGTGTGTCATGTTCTGTGGGTGGTTGTGGGTCTCTACAGCGGACCCTGGAGGAGTTGTGTGTCATGTTCTGTGGGTGGTTGTGGGTCTCTACAGTGGACCCTGGAGGAGTTGTGTGTCATGTTCTGTGGGTGGTTGTGGGTCTCTACAGCGGACCCTGGAGGAGTTGTGTGTCATGTTCTGTGTGTGGTTGTGGGTCTCTACAGCAGACCCTGGAGGAGTTGTGTGTCATGTTCTGTGTGTGGTTGTGGGTCTCTACAGCAGACCCTGGAGGAGTTGTGTGTCATGTTCTGTGTGTGGTTGTGGGTCTCTACAGCAGGGCCCTGGAGGAGTTGTGTGTCATGTTCTGTGTGTGGTTGTGGGTCTCTACAGCGGACCCTGGAGGAGTTGTGTGTCATGTTCTGTGTGTGGTTGTGGGTCTCTACAGCAGACCCTGGAGGAGTTGTGTGTCATGTTCTGTGTGTGGTTGTGGGTCTCTACAGCAGACCCTGGAGGAGTTGTGTGTCATGTTCTGTGTGTGGTTGTGGGTCTCTACAGCGACCCTGGAGGAGTTGTGTGTCATGTTCTGTGTGTGGTTGTGGGTCTCTACAGCGGACCCTGGAGGAGTTGTGTGTCATGTTCTGTGTGTGGTTGTGGTCTCTACAGCGGACCCTGGAGGAGTCCTGTACCAGTGTAACACATGTCTGTGAGAGCGTGAGAGCTGGAATCACGGGGAGCAGCGCCCTGGAGGAAACTGTCACAGCTGTGGCCTAGAGTCACACAAGAGTCGAGCAGAGCGCGGAAAGTGAGTCACGGAACACAGCCACAGCGTGACAATGGATGCGAGCTGTGGCACACCACACAACACAAGCTCGACAGAAGGCAGCCAGACAAGTGAGTCACGCACTCACCATGCATGATATGTGCGGCAGCGTGCACACACACACACAAGCGACAAAGCACCGACACACATGGTCCTGTGAACTGTATGAATAGTATGACGCGTGTGGCTACAAACAACACCACACACAGCGACACACATACATTCACTGTACATCTTGCAGTGGGATGAATTGTTGAACACGTTGAACAGACCCAAAGCTGTACTAAATAAGAACTTGGTTGTTATCAGACCCACCCTGTGTTTGTTGAACCGTTGATCAGCCCACCCTGTGTTTGTTTTATCAGCCACCTGTGTTTGTTTTATCAGCCCACCCTGTGTTTGTTTTATCAGCCCACCCTGTGTTTGTTTTATCAGCCCACCCTGTGTTTGTTTTATCAGCCCACCCTGTGTTTGTTTTATCAGCCCACCCTGTGTTTGTTTTATCAGCCCACCCTGTGTTTGTTTTATCAGCCCACCCTGTGTTTGTTTTATCAGCCCACCCTGTGTTTGTTTTATCAGCCCACCCTGTGTTTGTTTTATCAGCCCCACCCTGTGTTTGTTTTATCAGCCCACCCTGTGTTTGTTTTATCAGCCCACCCTGTGTTTGTTTTATCAGCCCCACCCTGTGTTTGTTTTATCAGCCCACCCTGTGTTTGTTTTATCAGCCCACCCTGTGTTTGTTTTATCAGCCCACCCTGTGTTTGTTTTATCAGCCCACCCTGTGTTTGTTTTATCAGCCCACCCTGTTTTTTTTATCAGCCCACCCTGTGTTTGTTTTATCAGCCCACCCTGTGTTTGTTTTATCAGCCCACCCTGTGTTTGTTTTATCAGCCCACCCTGTGTTTGTTTTATCAGCCCACCCTGTGTTTGTTTTATCAGCCCACCCTGTGTTTGTTTTATCAGCCCACCCTGTGTTTGTTTTATCAGCCCACCCTATGTTTGTTTTATCAGCCCACCCTGTGTTTGTTTTATCAGCCCCAACCTGTGTTTGTTTTATCAGCCCACCCTGTGTTTGTTTTATCAGCCCACCCTGTGTTTGTTTTATCAGCCCACCCTGTGTTTGTTTTATCAGCCCACCCTGTGTTTGTTTTATCAGCCCACCCTGTGTTTGTTTTATCAGCCCACCCTGTGTTTGTAGCAGGTGATCTGTGCTACATGCAGAACAAACATGGTCGCGAGGTTCTCGACTGTTCTTGGAGGAAGCCTGCATCAGCCATAGATGATGACTTCATGTCTAGCTGGCAGACTAAGAAAAGAGTAAGTGTTCTAGGTAGATGAATCAAACTGATTCATGTAACTTTCTGCTGTCTTACCTCAAGTTTCTAGAAAAGTCAGTAGTTGCTCGTACATTGAGCATTGAGACAATGTCAGTGTTTATTTTCTGAAGTTGTTTTCCAGTTTGCCTGTTGATCTCGGTGCTGTTACTGTGATGTTATTGGGGTTTTTCTGTTCTTGTCTGTCTTGACTCAGTTGGTTTCTGAAGTGGTGAAAACATTCCATATTTAAATAGATTTTACAAATATTTTATCTGTGACAGTTTCAATTAGTCTGTTGATTCTACACTGGTTTGATGCAGACAAAGCAAGATAGGCCGCCCAATCCCATGGACGGCCAGCCAGTAGACTACACGCGCCCCATACGCAGCGCCCTCTACCAGCAGCTCAGTCCAGAAATCCCAGAGGTGAGTATGAGAAGAAAGTGTCACTGAGATTGATTACCTTCACCCATTGGCATTTCCACAGTTGATGTTTATTCACTTGAGATCATTGATTCAGCTCAGTTGTGACACTAGATCATTGCATTCTGAACACTCAGGATCACTGATAATGGCCCACTCTAGACCAGTGAAGTTTGTTGATTCAGTGTCATTATTTTATCACTCAGAAACTTTGTAATGTGTTTACTGATAACTGATGTTTGTTCGTGGGGATCATTGGTGTGTGCATACTCATGAGTGTTGGTGTTTGATCAGGATCGTTGGTGTTTGTTCCTTCAGGAGCTGGGCAAGTTATCTTACAAGGAGAAGGGTTGGCCGCAAAAGGAGGAATGTGACACACATGTACAGAAGTTCCCCACCTGGAATGAGTTCCCGACCACCTACCTGCCTCCAGAAAACAAAGGCTTCGAGTATGTAGTGTATATTAATAAGAATTAATTGGTAAAGGTAATGAATATAATTTGTTATGCTTTGCACATCATTCCTTGAAGATCTGTTCACTTGAACGTCATCTAAGCCTTTCTGTAAATATCTTCTGTGCTACAACTACTGTACACAGGTTGTTCTTACACTGATGCCTGCCACTGCCTGAGGCCAGGAGCTACAGGCCAGACTCACTCAGGCTGCTGGGTGAATAAACTTGCCCAAGGTTTGACATTGCAACAGGAGGGTTCAGTCTGGAATAACTCCACTGAGAGTTTAATGCTTTGCTTTAAAACACTGCACCATGGCATTCGACAGTGTACTGTATTTCATTAGCTCTCAGTGGGCAGTTCGAGAAAGACAGACACACAGGGTACAATTAGGATATGTATATCGTTAAAGAGACATTATGTCGGACAATGTTGCATTGGTAGTTCACATGGTACGATAAATATATATATTAATAATGTCTACATACGCAAAGTGACTAGTTTGCAGAAATTACCAGTATTTAAGAATCAGTCACCACACTGAACAGATTGTGTTGAAATTGAGGGATATCAGATTTATTGGAATTTTCAGGAAACAGAATATACGTTTTCATGACTATCTTATTCAAGATTGGTTAATTAATATATCGTGTGCTTCAGGTTTATGAAGAAAATATGTCATTAAATGTTCTTTGCAGTGAAGGTAATGCTGTTTTGGTTGCCAATGGAAAAACTCATTCGACCTAACCCCATGTGTGTGTGCAGAGTACGTGCCCTGCTTGCTGAGGCCCAGGGAAGGAAGAAGGGGGATGAGCACCCGTTGCCATGGTACCCGCCCGTCTGTGTCACCCTGGCTGGGATCCCAGAGGGTCCTCGGTCCTACGACCACATCCCGTCAATGAAGGAGCGCACCAAGATACCCCTGCGACTGATTGATCACAGCATGAGACAGGTGAGACAGGTAGACACAGGTAGACACAGTAGGACACAGGTAGACACAGATGGACACAGGTAGACACAGATGGACACAGGTAGACACAGATGGACACAGGTAGACACAGGCAGACACAGATGGACACAGGTAGACACAGATGGACACAGGTAGACACAGATGGACACAGGTAGACACAGGCAGACACAGATGGACACAGGTAGACACAGATGGACACAGGTAGACACAGGCAGACACAGATGGACACAGGTAGACACAGGTGAGACACAGGTGAGACATAGGTGGACACAGGTAGATACACCAGGCCGCTGCAGCATTGTCAGGTAATAATGGGAGCTTAAGGATCACGTGAAATAACAAAAACCATAACAATTGTTGATTTTCTCAAATCATATTTTTGGCCTGGTCAACATCTAATACATACTTTCCTAAGTAAATTTTACTCAGCTTTTATCATAAACACTCATAAACCTACAAATAAGCAACCACCCTAACAAAAAACCATCATGTCGCGTAACAAGTGTTTTAAATTTGCGTGAATAGGCGTGATTTAAAAGCTGCGGAACAACACGACAACAGTAGACATGGGTAAGGTGAGGCTGATGTGTCACTGATGCAGTCCAAGTCATGTCTTCAACAAGGTTACCCTAGTACACCGGAAACAGTAACCAACACATATCTTGACTGTAGTTGCTGGTGTTATTTTTTTTATTTTTTTATTCATAGGCCTGAAACCAAAATAATGCTTTTCAATTCCCTTTAAATAAAAATGTAATGAAATCTTTGAGAGTTATGCTATGTCGATTGGGAGAATTTGTGTGTATTACTGTTAGCTATTAAAATTACATATCATTGTAATGATGGATGTGGGTGTGTGATGACCAATGGATGTGTTGTGTTGTGTTGAAGACGCTGCTAGACATGGTTGAGAAGAAAGACATCACGGAGGAGGAAGTGGGCCAGCGCATCCTCACTGCGCTCAAACAGGTACATTATTATAAGCTCAACTTGTAGTGTATGTTTGGTTTGCAAATCAGAAAGGTTGAGTAAGAAAACTGTTGACTCTACAAAATATACAGAGCATCATATCAAGTCAGTCAGATCACTGTGGGTGTCATCTTATGTCTGGCCAAGTGTCACTGTTTGGGACACACTTGACTTGCTCCTGGTTCCTCGGCTTTCGTGACTTGCCACAGGCTAATGTTTTGATACAGTGTCTTGCATTGTTTCATGGTGACGGATGAAGCCAGTAAGTGTCTGTTTGCCTGCATCAAAAAAGAAATTATACGCGTGAACCATAAATCTTTCTTTCACCAACAATGTATATGTAAGTGCACTTACATTACATGTGCGGGGTGACATCTCCTACCAGCCTCTCCCTGACTGAATTCTTGCACGAACAAATGTATAATACTTAATAAAGATAAAGCTTGTTGCTAGGCAATGGGTCACGTGATGGATGCGATCTGTGTGTGGGGTTTGTGTTTCGTTAATGGTGCCTATTAACCGGGTGTGTTCTGCTTCAGAAAATTGGTCCTAGTTGGATCCTGTACAACCTGGCGGGGCTGTACTGGCGCATCCTGGGAAACAACTACCACGGCATCGAGTGTATCCGCCGCTCCCTCTACTTCGCTCCAGACTGCTACAAGGACGTCCCCCTGGTGAACCTTGCTAACATCCTGTACAAGTGGGGGCGGGTGGACGACGCCATCACCGTCATGAGAGACGCCATCACTGTCAACCCCCTTGAGGTAGTTACGTCCCCACTCCCTCGTAGTAACTCCCTGTCAGGGAAACATAAGCAGCTTTTTCTGCACTGATAATGACGCAGTCAGAGGTAATTATTTTTAAAGAAAATATTGTAATGATAAAAAATGAAGGTTTGGTGCACCTTGATGGGTGGAAGCTGGTTTGATATAAATGTATATCCTTGCAGCCGGAGTCTCACTTCTTCCTTGGCAACCTGCTGGCAGCGAAGAGCAACTTGAGTGGTGCGGTGGAGCACTATGAGCAGGCACTGAGACAGAGCGCCATCCACAAGGATGCGTTCTCCATGCTGCGTGTCACTCGCTGCTACCAGAAGTACCACCAGTCTGCCCAGAGTCAGGCCCCAGTCTCCAACCCCAAGTCCCGACAGCCCTGTGTGAACAAGGTTAACACTGACAGTCACGTCATCTGTAAGCAGGTAGGGGTGTCTTCTGTTGGCTACACTAGTCTTCCTGTGTGCAGTTTTCAAGATTACTACCCAAGATGGTTAAACCTTTAGCAAGAGGTGTGAAATGACTGGCATGTTTTATCAGGAAATAGTAGCAAAATTTGAAATACGATCAATGATGTATGACATACCATATCATGTGTAGTAAAGGAGAGGAATGATAAGACGAAGAAAAGATGACAGTAACCATGGCCAACCTCACCCCTGACGACGGGGACAACAAGAGAACAACCATGTGTACTCTATATTATGATGTCGTGAAATGTTGCTTATGTGTTCTTTAATGTTGCAGGCCACCAGTGCTTGAGTCTCGTGGTTTGAATGTTTACTATTGCCTCTATGTTGTTATGTTCTCAATTGTGTTTTTCGATGTGATATCTAGATGTGATATCTAGGTGTGATATCTAGATAATGATGTGATTAGGGCCGGGTGGCAGAGAAAGATTAGTTGATACAAGTGATTGTCTGTTGTCGCTGGACTGATAAGATGCATTTTCCGTGAAAGAAACAAAAACCACTGCATGTGATTAGATGGTGACATGTTATCACAGTAAATTGTTGAAGAAAGACAAGGTATGACTTGTTGTTTGTAGAAGAAGGGCAAGGTATGACTTGTTGTTTGTAGAAGAAGGGCAAGGTATGACTTGTTGTTTGTAGAAGAAGGGCAAGGTATGACTTGTTGTTTGTAGAAGAAGGGCAAGGTATGACTTGTTGTTTGTAGAAGAAGGGCAAGGTATGACTTGTTGTTTGTAGAAGAAGGGCAAGGTATGACTTGTTGTTTGTAGAAGAAGGGCAAGGTATGACTTGTTGTTTGTAGAAGAAGGGCAAGGTAGAACTTGTTGTTTGGCTAAGGTATGACTTGTTGTTTGTAGAAGAAGGGCAAGGTATGACTTGTTGTTTGTAGAAGAAGGGCAAGGTATGACTTGTTGTTTGTAGAAGAAGGGCAAGGTATGACTTGTTGTTTGTAGAAGAAGGGCAAGGTATGACTTTGTTTGTAGAAGAAGGGCAAGGAGTCGTGTGTGGTGGAGACCCCGTCCCAAGTGTGTAAATCGTGCAAACAGATCTGTGCCATCACGCCCATCAAGCCTGGCAGCTGTGGCAATGCCAAGTCAGACACAGTCTCCGGAGCACACAGTCAGTCACTCTTTCATACATACTTCTGCTGTTCTGGTATTTTTGAAGTATTTACTGTGTGTGCTTAAAGCTGCACAGTATTTTCTTGGCTTTTTATTGCAAAATCATGTTATACAATATAAATTATACCTATTATAGCATACTGACCGCCCAAAGATGTTTTCATGTCCCATTTTGGTTTTTAAAACTACTTACTTCACTAGACACATCACCAGTCTTTTCTGGGCGGTCAGTACGCTATGATAGGTAGAGTAACTATAGTTTATACTGTATAACGTGATGGGCGGTCAGTACGCTATGATAGGTATAGTAACTATAGTTTATACTGTATAACTTGATTTTGCAATAAACAGCTACGTTATGTCACTAGAGTACATACTTGAGTATACCTTTCTGATGGCGGTCAGTACGCTATGATAGGTAGAGTAACTATAGTTTATACTTATAACGTGATGGGCGGTCAGTACGCTATGATAGGTATACTAACTATAGTTTATACTGTATAACTTGACTTTGCCAAAAATAAACACCCACAAAGAATTTGTGTCCCTTTAGAGTGACCATACTTTATGCATTGAGTGATGACCAATTTGTCTCGCATGCGTCAGGTGTGAGTAAGCAGGACAATACAAAAGATAGTACAGAGTTACTGGTGAACCGTTAAATATGGCTTGGCAACCCAATTTGGGGTAAAGAATTGCTGAGCTGGGAGAACAAGGAGAGGGAGAAATGGTGGGAGAAAATGAAGGAGGAGGGAAGCCATTAATGACGCACCACTTATGTGACTTACCTTTACTGTAACAATTTATTCTGTCCATTCTAAGATCTATCTGTTCAGTTATTTATTCTAATTTTATTTCAGACAACCCTGAACTGATGGTGCAAATAAAAAATTTGACAAGCTGTAGAATGATTTCTTGTTGGTGAGTAGTTGTTGACAATGATGTTGACAATGATGTTGTGTTTACAGAGAAGGGTGACAAACAGTCGACAGTGGTACTTGGGGACCAGTGCGGGGGCGCCAGTAGCTTCAGTCCACTCTCTGACACGGTCGGCCCCAATCCACTCAGTGAGTTCAAGTCTCCTGTTGACACTGAAAGACCACATTTATAGCAACACAGATTACTCTTGGCATGGTCCTTCATTAAAGCGTATATCTTTGTGAAACAGTGTGTGGATACCATGATTTTTAATGCTGTCGAACATAAATTAGTGTTTGTTGAAGTTGTCAGGCAGGTTGATGAGTCTGTGCTGGCAGTAAATAGTTTCCATGTATGTGACATATTCTTCTTGGAAGGATAACGTTATTTTGAAAAAGTTATGTCAACAAGGTGCATCAGTAATCAGTAATATCTATAATAATTTTGTGTATTATGAGTGAACTGTCCTCAGATGAATTCTGCTTTTAAATGAATAGATATGGCATACACTCTCTGTTCTCGTCGCTGTCTTTTTATGTCACCGAGTGTGCCTGTTAGAATCCCTCACAGGTTGTGTCACTTTGTCCATTTTTGCTGCATGTTTGTGAGTTTGTGTCGCAGTTCACATTTCTGTTCAAGCAGTGGTGTGTTTGTGTCACTGTCTTCTTGTGTCACTGTATGGCTAGCTGTCTGTGTCATTCTTCTTGTTACCGGCTTTTCATGTAATTAATGCCACTATTAATGGCACTGTCTGTTTCTGTCACTCTTTATGTCACTCTCCATGCCTCTGTTCATGTCACTATTAACACCATTCTCCTTTCGTGCCACTATTCATGTCACTGTCGGTTCTTGTCACTCAGTGTGTCTTTGTCTGTTCACGCCTATAGTCATGTCATTATGTGCACATGTCACGCACTCAATGTCACCACAGTGCATTTCACTGTCCGTGTCGCTGTCCATGTCACCATTCACATCACTGCTGTCTGTGTCGCCAGTGGACCCTAACTTCAACAGTAAGTTGGATGACATCAGTGAGCACTACCGTCAGACTGGAGTGTGCTCAGGCGAGGACTGTCATCGTCTCATGATAGAGGTGAGTCACCAACACGACACGACACGTCATGTCACAGCTGCTGCTGCGTCCTAATGTCATCAGTCTCACATTGCTACTAATGCTTAGCCTCTGTCCTGGTCACTGCTGCGGTCTCTGGTTTGGTAGAGGTGTTGGTGGACTGATAGATGTGTGTTATGGACTTACCTAGTCGGCTTCAGTGGTTCCAGTCAACTTGACTGGGGGCAGCATGTCTCCCATCAGATGGGACGGTGTAGTCGATTTCTTTCAGGAGCTGTTCTGTACTCATCTGTGAACAGGGTGAAGAAATGTTGCCGTCAGAGATTAGATGTGATGTGCATTAGATGACTGATGATCAAGTTATCATATTTATTATCGTTAGGCCACACTGACTGTAATTTTAACAGAGCATTGATCATGTAAATTGATTTTTTAAGTTTGCGAAATGAAATAACTGCTATGTTAATTGCACTCTACATGTCATTACCCAGCCAGATAGCTGCTCACCAGAATGCAGTTAGAAGTGTCTGTTGATATTGCGTGTGAGATCCCAGTTGTTTTAGTCTTGGGGAAGGACGCTGATGTGCCACAATGGGTGGTTGGTTTCTTTTGTTAGTAACAGTAGATATTCATTGTTTCTTTCCTGGCAGGGTTATTTTTTCCCAGCTTTGATTTTTCATAGGGATTACTCAGAGTCCAATACTAGAGACAGAACGTTTGGTTTAAAGGCAATGTGCAAGGTCCAATATACATACTCTTTTGTCTGTTGATGTTCACCTGTACTACAGCGCAGTGGGCTAATGTTGTCTACATGTGAATATATTCAAGTTGTCTTCTCTCCGGTCACATCCGTCTGTGTCCACTCAGTGGCCTGTGTGACAGCCACACTTACACAGCAGTGCTTGGTGGAAAGGATTGCTGGCACGTGGGCATTTGTTCCTGTCTGGCCGTGGTGTTCCCTGCTGCTGGGTGGGTTCTGTTTCAATGGACCCGTGCAGGAGGCTTTCTGTCAATGAAAGTAACACTGCAAGGACGCTGGGCCTTTTATTAACATAAAATATTGAACCCAAGGATATATCGATGGTTCTCAAGTTCACCAAGTGCTGCAGTGTTTCTGTTTATAAACAGGACAAAGTTGCGACACATTTCAATGTCAGATTGCACTTGCAACTTGAAGAGTTTGCATGCAACAAAACTAGTATTAAACTCTTGGTAGTTCTTATACAGTAATATGTGTTTTGTAGCTAGTTAAGTCGAGTGGTATTATATTTTACAAAGTCAATTATATGACCATTCTGGTGATGTCATGCTAGTTCTTTCTATTGCAATGATATTGCTTTTAATATTATTTTATGGCTATGCCAGGTTTTGGATGGTTTATCAAATTATGGGTCTTGTCTCAGGATGTTAGTTGTTACATTTTCATTAGTCAGAAAGAATTCTTTGCCAGTCTTGATTTAATGGTTAATGCTTGCATGGCAGCTAGTCACCCAAGTCACTGTCGCTATTGGCGGGTTTAGTTGTTTTCAATGAGAAATCAAGTGTCGATTTGGTTAATGTAGATTCATTTTGTTTATTTTACCACCAGATATGCCAACTAATGTAGACTGCTTGAATTATTAGTTAGTCAACAAGTAGCAGGCGCCTCTAAATTCCACCCGCCTTATCAGAATATGTAATTACCTGTCTTGGCAAGTCTAGTCATCTGGCAGTCTTGAGGACAGGCAGCCAGGTGTGTGGTTAAGCCTGCTGCCAGCAGGGAAGTTGTGCCATGCCGAGCTTGCAGTAATATGTGTTGATCATCGCGGAGTTGCAGTGTGACACGCCTGTGAGAGACGTAGCAACCGGAAACATCCACATTTGGTCTCATCGCAAGCTTCTCTACAAACAACCTCCTACCTTAGCTGAAATAGAGAGCTGCATGGTAACTAGGCCGGTCTCCTCTTTTTGCATGGCTTGCAGCACCTTTGCTCTCGGCTGGGAGCAGTTTTGCTGTGGAATGGCAGCACCTTTGCTCTGGGCTGGGAGCACCTTTGCTCTGGAAAGGGAGCTCCTTTGCTCTGGGCTGGGAGCTCTTTTGCTCCAGGCTGGGAGCACCTTAGCTCTGGGCTGGGAGCTCCTTTGCTATGGGCTAGGTTCCCTCTGCTCTAGGCTGGGAGCTCCTTTGCTCTGGGCTGGGAGAACCCTTACTCTGGCCTGGGAGCACCTTTGCTCTGGGCTGGGAGCTCCTTTGCCCTGGGCTGGGAGCACCTTTGCTCTGAACTGGGAGCACATTTGCTCTTGACTGGGAGCACCTTTGCCAGCATCTTTGGTCTGTTGATTTTGATTGTATTATTCTGAAGAAGTTCTTACAGTACTAACTCTTATGTAATGCAGTGCTCAGTGTTTTTATTTTACCTCTGCACAATTTAGTTTCATAACCTGCTGCTTCGCTTGATTCTTATTATTTCATTCATGTTTCTAGTTTAGCACCAAGCACAATGTTTTCTTATCCATTGTATGTCACGGTGTGTTTTTGTTCTTTTCTAACACTACTGACTGTCTTGTTGGGAACATTTTCGCACGTTTTGCCCTTGTGCATGATAGATTTTGGAGTGCTGTCAATGAGTTTATTTATCAGTGGTGTCAAGGTAGGTACTAGTAACCTTACTTGATGACATAAGAATCAGGAGACATGTTTTAAAAACAACTCTGTCTTTGTTTGCGGCCCAGTCATTATTGATCTCATAGAAATGAACATGTCATTGTTATGGTTTTTTAAATTGATGTCAGAAAATAGGAACCGATCACTGTATGCTTGCTTACCTAGAAACTGTGGTAGTGACAGAACTAGTCATCAAATTGTTGAATGCATTTGCAATTTAATAATTTACAATTGTTAACCTACTGATAAACTTAAATTGTCTGCAACCTGTTATTAATTCATCCAAAGGTTCCATACGATCTGCCACATTTCTTTATTTGACTGCCTTTTGAAAGTAGTGATGACGGCATCAAGCAAACGTTGGATTTATGTAACTTCGCTGTGGGAACAGATCATCAAGTTTCTGTGCCTCTTAATAAGCTTAGTAAACACCTGGTAGTGTTACAGACCACGTGTGTAGACATTGCCTTTTGTTTGTGGTCACCTGCTGTGAATATAAGCATCCACTTGTTTTCTGTGTTTTTTTTGTACTTTCTTATCTAGTGGCATTGGTGTGATTGTCATTGAAGTATGTTGCAGCATGGCTGATGCTGTGTCCTGGTAGACCAGTAACTCAGTGTTACTGTCTGCTTAGTCTCTATTGTACGCCTTTTTCTGTTTCAGCTTGCAAAATCAGATAAATGGTGTAATTTAATTTTTTTACATGCATTTAATAATGTTATATCAGGTTTTCTGTAAGGAGCAGTAACCGACCCAGTGAAGACTTTCAGTTCTGATTGGATTAAATTAACATGCATGCATGCATGCATGCTCGTAAACATGGACACTATCCCTTGTGTATAGTTTTAATATGACCATGACAGTTAGTTCCCATGAAGTGATGCTGCATGCTTATCTTTCTGGATTATTTATTTCCAGATTAATGAGATCCCAAATAATAAAAAATAGACCAAAAAGGAATTAAACTGAAAACTGTCAGCTCTATGGCACTGTCACATTCATATGTAAATCACATTTCTAGTAATCCACTCTGAAAAAGCTTCTAAAATTTAACAACGGATCCTGTTTATGGTTTAATCGGTCTCCTCGTGTCAACACGGTGTTCACGTGACAGTTGTGATTGACAGATGTCACAGCACTACCAGCCACACACTCGTCTGGAGGTCATTGATGGCAACCTCCACCAGAAGTACATCTTTGTGGACTCGGTGAATGACATTCACCCTGGTCCCGAAGAGTGCATCATCTACAACTCTGGCGAAAGGAGCCCAGGCTGCTCCACCAGCCAGTTCAAGCCATTTGTAAGTAACCCCAACTTCCACCCTCAGCCAGTCTACCACCTTTCCTAGTCTACTGCCACTCATGGCCTACCACCTCCCCCGGTCTACCACCTCCCCCGTCTAGCACCTCCCCCGGTCTACCACCTCCCCCGTCTAGCATCTCCCCCAGTCTACCACCTCCCCCCATCTAGCACCTCCCCCATCTACCACCTCTCCCCATCTAGCACCTCCCCTATCTTATACCTCCCCCATCTACCACCCCCCGTCTACCACCTCCCCCGTCTAGCATCTCCCCCGGTCTAGCATCTCCCCCGGTCTACCACCTCCCCGTCTACCACCTCCCCCGTCTACCACCTCCCCCCGTCTACCACCTCCCCCGTCTACCACCTCCCCCTGTTTACCACCCCCCGTCTACCATCTCCCCCTGTCTAAAACCTCCCCTTGTCAACCACCTCCCCCGTCTACCACCTCCCCCTGTCTACAACCTCCCCCTGTCTACAACCTCCCCCTGTCTCTTGTCACTTACTTACCGTGGCAGCATGCTATGTCAACTCGAAATTGTAGCTTATTGCTTGTATGTATGATTGTTCAAAATGTAAATTAGGTGCTGAGTAATAATACAAGCATGGATATTTCCGATAGTTTGTTTATGTGTCGTGTGCATTGTAATGTAAAACAGACCTTAATGCTGCCAGCCATAGTCGTTCTATTAGGTGTGCATGCCCTAATTAGCATACACGTGCACTCTTTTAACCATAAAATCACAGTCATGTGGATGAATAAATCAATCAAATCCAGTCAATTTACGTTGGCATGTTTCACCCCAGCTGAAATAAACTTGAATGTTACATGATGTCTGTCACTGGTGTCATGTTAGTTTACTACGTGTACATAAATGGCAAATTTAGTGTCTCCACCTAGCGAGTGACACTTGAAAGAGTAACTCTGTACCAATGCCACAATGTGGCGCCACTATTTTGTCCTTGTCAAAGGACAAAATGTTTAATAATTGTTCATGAATGTACCGAGTACTTGAAAGGATGAATATGGTAACCCTCCTTGCCACTTTGCTAGCTCCAAGTGTGCCACTTTGTTAGCTCCATTTGTTAGCTCCAAGTGTGCCACTTTGTTAACTCCATTTGTTAGCTCCAAGTGTGCCACTTTGTTAGCTCCATTTGTTAGCTCCAAGTGTGCCACTTTGTTAGCTCCATTTGTTAGCTCCAAGTGTGCCACGACAATACAACAGACTCCTTCACCACAACAACATATGCTTAATAATCAGCTGCTATAGTAACACTACTGAACAGGTTAAAAAGCATATGTAGTGTAGCATGCTATATTTCATGTTGCGTAGCTGTACTCAGTCATCAGTGAGCATGCTATATTTCATGTTGCGTAGCTGTACTCAGTCATCAGTGAGCATGCTATATTTCATGTTGCGTAGCTGTACTCAGTCATCAGTGAGCATGCTATATTTCATGTTGCGTAGCTGTACTCAGTCATCAGTGAGCATGCTATATTTCATGTTGCGTAGCTGTACTCAGTCATCAGTGAGCATGCTATATTTCATGTTGCGTAGCTGTACTCAGTCATCAGTGAGCATGCTATATTTCATGTTGCGTAGCTGTACTCAGTCATCAGTGAGCATGCTATATTTCATGTACAGTATCCCTTATTTCATTCTACTTGTTTAATCGTAATAGAGACGTTTGTACTTTACTGCGGATGGGGAATTTGTGCGGTGTCAGTAGTAGCAGGTGTCATGTGAATGTCTTCTCTTCTTGTGGTTCAGCTTGCGAATGGTTTACCCTAGTGAGAAATGAAGCCGCACGTAGTTGTTTTTCTTCACCGTAAGTGGGCCGTGTGTTTTGTTTGCGGGTTGGGGGTCGGTTACAGGGAACTGTAGTAAATTACAACCAGTTACAACTGATTACATTCCACAGTTACAATAAAGCACAACTTGTAAAAGGTGCATTATCTGATATGAATAAAAATACCAAAAATACCCATTATTGTATTATTTGCCTGCATCAAAACATAACGATTAGAATTTGCAAATCAAATGGTATATCAGTGAACTGTAAGATAAAATAACTGAACACTGTAGTTATACATTTTAGTGTTCATTCATTCATAAAGCACAGTTGCCTGGGAAGTTGTAGTTATTGTAATTACAATCAGTTACACCTTAACAGACCCCCTACGTCTAGGGTTGAGTGTTTCATTTCATGTGATCTCTTATAGTAGAAGCTAGTGAGAGAAGGGAGGGGGTGACTGCACTGTGTCCTGTGTGACAGACCTGCTAAATCACATCTGTGTATGTTGAATACTGCAACACTGAACTGCCACATATTGTTTTATTCCTGCGTGTGATTCTATCACTGTCTCACTGCACATTCATCCATTCACAATCAACATGGTGTTGATGTGATATTGGAAATAATACTCAAACTAATAAACTTTATTTTTATTTACACACTCAAGTTGATACTAAGATTGCCTGGAGGTCTTTGCACGTACTAAAATCCTATAATGTAAACACTGAATGACAATTTCATACTGAGAACCTGCAAATGTAAGGTGGCAAAAAATTTGCTAAACAAAACTGAATTAAACAAAAATGCATACCGTTGATATATGAAACATTTAATTGATTGAAAGTTTTTAGAAATAAAAAATTATTTATGGACTTATTAAGTTAGGCATTTACACAACCATGAATTTTTTTATCATAAACTAACCCCAAATTACAACTTTCGGCTCTCTTAGATCAGAAATAGCAAAAAGAAGTCTGAGACTCAGATCTTCCCTTACGAATAATTGATTACAGTGGTAATGATTTGTTGTAACCGTTTAATGGGGTGATTGCACACAGCAAAACATTTGTTTTGATGTGAAGTTGCTAATAATGTCAATCATAAATTGAGGCATATTGTTTAACACATTTACCCAGCATCATAGAAATAACATCTTCCCTGCTTGATGCCACCTGTCTCTAGCACGAACTAAGAATCACGTCACCCACCAACCAGCCCCATTTCTCCACCAATGTAATGATAAGACGGTTTGTATCTCAAAAGGGTTGGCCTGACTCCCTGATGGGTTCAGACTTGGGATTCTGGTCATGTGACCGCAGTTATATGATTGGTTGGGACCAGGTCAGTCAGTGAAACATCCCAGTCCCACATCCTGTTCTCAGGCTGTCACAGCTGGCCCCAGAGAGATCTGACCGGACTGTCCCATTTTTGCCATAATAAATTTGATGCATTTATTACATGAGTTGTTGCATTGTTCTGTCATAAATATTGTTTATTTTATTTAGCACAGGTTTTGTTTAATTTATATGTTTCATTGTTATGTGAATTTGCACTTTTTATTTTTATGTATTATTATTGCGTAACGTATTAAACTATTATTATAAATGTATTAAATGATGTCAATAATTATAATTGTTATGGATCATTTACATTATGCCTACTATTAATCTAAGCGTAGTTAATCTTAGGATATAGATACTAGCCTGCTACCATGTGTGACATAAACATAATTACAGTATTATAATTAATCGTTGACATGTCATAGTCATCTAACCATAGCCACAGGGATACCATCGTATTTTGTAAGACCATGGCATTGGCTGAATAAGCACCCAAGTCAAATAATAAAGTAAATTTTGTAAAGGCAACAGTAATATCAATATGTATACTCTTATGCCTAAATATACATTCGTAATTACTAACCTGTCTGGAAAAACGACTGTCTGAATGGTGCATGTGGACTGTAGTCAGTGTAAACTCTGTATCTGACATTGTGACTGACCAGTGACCACACACCACCAGGGGCACAACCCACTGCTCCAAGGTCAGGCTGTTCACCGCTTCATTCCACATTCTCCCCCCTGTCTTTGTTGGTTTTATTTTGCCGTATTGGTGGCATATCAAAATCATGTTTGTGCCTGTACTTGCTGTTCCTAAACATCAACAATTCGACAGGTGAGGTCGAAGGTCAATCTCAATACCAAATCACGTTCATGTGAAGACTAAAGCGGGTTTCCACACAAAGATCCATTTTTATATTCAGGTTTCGTACATCGTTTCGAATGGATCCGAACGAAACAGAAATTGGTAGAGTTTGCAGTTTTTCTATAAATTTAAGAAAAATTAAGTAACAAGTATGCCTAAACCAACTAAGCAATCATTGGGGAATATTCAATGCCTCTGCTTTTTATGAAATTAGTAAACATTTGAATGGATATAGCAGCTTTTGTCATTTCAATTATCCATGTTGCAATGTGAAGACAAAGTGTCACTAATTGTGTGATTCTCTTCTTGCATCCGCAGGATTTAGATTTGTTTGTGAAGCACCTCAATCAACCACTGTGTAACAATGAGTCTGGTAACCATGGTAACAATTATGACAAGATGAACAATATGGAAACCCAAGCCACAGACGATAAGAAATCAGCAGACGCCAGAAACGTTGACATTGAGATGATTCTTCCCGAGCATGAACAGCACCGAGCAGGCGCCAAGGCTAAACTGAGCGACGTCGACATAGTCAAGTTGGCACCGGGTGAGAACTTCTTTTATGTCATTTTACCATCTTGGTTATCTCTGTCATTGGTTTACTGGTTGACGAATGGTTATAAAGGAGTTACACTGTGTTTGATGGATCTATTGTTGCTAAAACGAAAAGTTAAACAAGTTATATTCTGTGAAGTGAAACGTGTATGTTTCTAACACCGTTGGTGTGGCACGGCACACTCATTAGTCAATAATGGTGACTGAGTGCTGACTGAGTGTTGACTGAGTGTTGACTGAGTGCTGTCTGAGTGCTGACTGAGTGCTGACTGAGTGTTGACTGAGTGTTGACTGAGTGTTGACTGAGTGTTGACTGCGTGTTGACTGAGTGTTGACTGAGTGTTGACTGAGTGTTGACTGAGTGTTGACTGAGTGTTGACACAGTTACAGTGTACACAGTGCTCTCTTCTTCCCAGGTTTCATATTACAGTCTCGAATGTTAAGTGTAATCATCTTTCTCTGTTGCCGCACCAATTCTGTGGAATTCGCTTCATGTCAGTGTTAAATTAGAAGGAAATATAGTTTCATTCCGCTGGCGTTTAAAAAAATTCTTTTTAAAGCTGCCTATCCTCCTTTGTTTCCTAGCATCTTCATCCATCCATTGACGACTCGAGATTGCTTAATCCCTTGGTTTTGTCGCGCCACTGAGTTCGATCTTTGAGGATATTCACACATAAGAAGTCATCATTATTATTATGAAGTATTAGGAAGTGGTATTCAGAATAAAATTAAATAATCGTAGGAAGTTATTTTCAGAAGAAAAATACAGTATCAGTTATGCATGATAATGACTGATTTGTTGATCAAATGCATGAAGTGATCAGATGTCAAAGAATTTTACTGACAAGAAAAACACAACTTTCAGATCCGACGAGACACATTCTTA
Source organism: Ridgeia piscesae (assembly GCA_025642075.2). NCBI lineage: Eukaryota > Metazoa > Annelida > Polychaeta > Sabellida > Siboglinidae > Ridgeia > Ridgeia piscesae. Next base: position 137,131 of record JAODUO010000796.1, read on the forward strand.
TTCGCACCGCACACGAAGTACTCACCTATGATAAGTGTGTTGACCTGCGTAAGACTGACCAGGGCGGTCACCACAACCACTGGGTGTCTGTCAGCACCGTTGGGGTCAAGTAAGTCGTCTCTCACTGGTGTCACCTACTGATGAGTAGTTCAGTGTTGTCACTGATTGCACATTACTATTTTGTGTTGTGCTCATCATAGGCAATATTTACAATAACAAATATTGTGTAGTTCTGTTATAACACTGCAAAATGTATTATTTGTTTGTGTGCATACATGTGTGAGTGTGTGTTATGTGTCATTTAATACAAACACAAAGAAGCAGTAACACTTGTATCTAACATCACCTTATTCTGACCTTAGATTTACTTGAAGACAAGCTTCCAAGTTTGCAACTGCCCTAGTCACTAGTAGACTAGACTGTTTAATTCCATTTTTCATAATAAAGTTAAGTTACCTTATTATTATCAAGATTCAATTGAAGATATTCAACTCCTACAGTACTTCTCCACATACAGACACAGACAGAAGGGACGAACTCCTTTATAGGCTTTTCCGAAAGACACAAAGTGTAGCTAACATAATCGACCAAAAGAACCGTTGTCCTGTCAGTTGATGTTTCTAACATGTGCTGCTGTTGCAGACTGTCGGAGCACATTGACTTCACAGAGGACCTCGGTGGCGCCCTCAAGAAGCCAGTGTGTAGCATCACTGAGAGCCAGGATGTGGCGGCCTTTGACCTCATCAGCAGTCTCCAGGATGTGACCCAACTGACGTATGAGCCAGAGACGGACCTAGAAGAGACGCTGTGTAATCTCGGCAGTGAGCCCCAAACTGTGGGTGCCATGGCCACGAGGATTGCACGCAAACTGGAAAAGGTACCGTGAATTTGATAAACCAAATTGGCTGCCAAACAGTTGGAAAACTTTATTTTGCATACTACATGTTTTGGGGCATCTATGTGTGTGGTCCTTCTGTATTTCTCCCTGTATTCATTCTGTGGTACTATGAATTTGGAATCTATTTTGTATCACTGATCTGCAACAGCTCTGCAAAATTCTACCCACCTCAAATCTGATTAAATTAGTCTTGTACATTAAAACAAAGGTGCAACTGGCGTCATCCACTGGCAGGTGACGATGCAATGGTCTGTTGTTGTGTGGAACACACTGGGTCTCCCATAATGTATTTTGTATCTGGTATTCCTTTTATCTGTGACTCATGGACACAGGAAAGAGTGAACAAAATTGTAGGGCAGATTGAATGTTTGACAGTTGCTCATTTTATGAGGGTTGACTGTATTGATTGTATTAACACTTTAGTGTGTTTTATTTGTTACTTTTCTTCCATTATATAACATTTAACAATTTTTAGTTGGATAATTTTATAACAATGTGAAAATAGTATACATATATATATATATATAGTGCCATATCCATTGACATCCACAATACTTCACATACATAAAATTTATAGATCAAATAACAACTAAAACACTTCTAAATACTAGAGATAATAAAAGTTAGCAAATTAAACCAAATTATTGTTATGTTGGGTAAGATAAATGCTTTGTTCATTTCTTGTAAGTGCTGTGTCAGTTGTAGCACATCAAGTCATGTGTGCTGGTAATATAAATTAATTTATCTGTAAACCTTTAAATTTAATATAAAGTATATTAAGATGTCTAGTAAATATAATTGATGGTGTACAGTGTTTACAACTCAGTGCATTGACCATGGACTGTTTGTTCCAGGATGAGACGTCCTGGGTTCTCGCCATCAAGGCCGCCCTGTACTGGCGTGTAGTTGGAGATGCTGGCAAGGCAATCACATGTCTGAGAGTCGCCTACAAACACTCGCCTCATTCATACGTGGTAGGTACATACTGCACATCAGTGAGCCAAGGGCAACCTAGTCTGTGTTTCAAATATTGTTTCTTCAAATTGTTTAATGGTTCTTAGTGGTTTTAGGGATCATAACAGTTGTTAGTCTAATGTTATGTTTTTTTTACAACTTTGCAAAAATCTCGGGTCACAATGTTTTAAAAAATCTCTTCCTCTACTTGGTGTGTTTTGGTAAGTGTGTTCCTCTACTTGGTGTGTTTTGGTAAGTGTGTTCCTCTACTTGGTGTGTTTTGGTAAGTGTGTTCCTCTACTTGCTGTGTTTCAGCGCGTGTTATTTCACTGCTTGCTGTGTTTCAGCATGTGTCACTGCTGAGTCTAGTGAGCATTCTGCTGAAAGCAAAACAGAACGATGATGCCCTCACGGTTGCCAATATTGCCCTAGAGGTGGCGCCATATCTTACAGCAGTCCATTACGCCATCGCCAATGTATATCTTGCAAAGGTTAGTCAAAAATCTCGGTTCAAGTTTTCGTTTCAATGATTGTTTACATGTACTGTTATGTCCACACCTTCCTGAGTTTCTAGCAATACAATTTGCACCAGATCTAACATTATACTGGAAAACAGATAGGGCATAATTTGCTTTCATTTGTTTCCACACCTCAAATCTTAGTTTACATTTGCGGATTAAAACCCACTGTGAATCCTACATGTCTTATACAGTGGTCAGTGTGATCATATTTAAACGGTGGTCAGCGTGATCATGTTTACACCGTGGTCAGTGTGATCATGTTTACACGGTGGTCAGCGTGATCGTATTTACACGGTGGTCAGTGTGATCATGTTTACACTGTGGTCAATGTGATCATGTTTACACGGTGGTCAGTGTGATCTTGTTTACACGGTGGTCAGTGTGATGTTTAAAACATTTCTTGCTCCTATTTCCAAGTTATGCATCCCAAATGTGTAAAGATGACAGAATAATGGTGGACTAGGATAAGAACATGTGTTTGAGTAGTCTTGTAGTTCAGCTTTCACCCTTATCACAGTCCATATTGACGTAATTTGTTGCTGCTACAAGAACACTGTATAGGATACCACAACATGTTCTGAAGGATTATCCAAAGCACTGAGCCATACTCCAAATGTCCCTATCTCAACTGTTGGCAGATGTTCATGGGTGGATTATACTTATTGCATTATCATTCAGGTGGCAATAATCTGTCACCTTGGATTGAGATTACAGGTGACACAGTCATGTAGAGATCAGATCAATGTGTAACGAATGGCAGTACTACATGTGGCCTTGCCAAGTACTCCCACTTTTGTCTACATGTTTTCCTAAATCAAACCCTACAGATGTGGGTGCAGTTGATGAAACAACAAAAGAGTTGCAGTGTTGGGCCATTTCGGTATCCGTCACCCAAAGAGAAAGAATCTGTTTATTTACCCCCCCCCACTCTTACATTGAATTCCATGCGTGACACCTGTCAAGATCTTTAACAAAACATTTGGTAACGTTTCAAGCACCTTCCCCACACCTCATTGTAACAGTCAAGTTATTTAGTTTTGATGAAATCAGTAAACAAATTTTATGATAACATTACACCAGTTATTGTCCAACTTGGCCTAGTTAATATTCTGTTAAAATTAGCATTTCTGTGTTGCCACCGTGGAAGACCTGCTGGTTGAGTGTTCTCATGTCAATGCCTGCCTTGTCTGACAGGAAGACTGGCTGCGAGCACGGCAGTTCTACGAGTCGACACTCAGTCTGGATCCATCGTTTGAGATGGCGAAGACTCGTCTGTGGCGGATCCAGTGTGATATCATCCTGAGTAGTGTTCCTGTTCAGAGCCTGCTGAGGATACAGCGTCCATGCATGTAGGCGACAACCACGTCCACACAACGTACCACAGCTGTGGAATCATGAGCTACCACGTCGAGACTGTGCAAGCGTATTACGAACATTGCCGTTCTCAGTGGCATTCTACCAGAACATTCCACAAGATAGACATTTATCACTCATTAGACACAATATCAGTTGTAATTGGTTACCATAGCTACCAGTGTGACCAATACGACGGCCAGGTTGTTGTCATTGTTTTTCAAGTGTCTTTTGGTAGTTTTGTTCATTTCCATTTTTGTTTTGGTTCACAGACTGTCATTTGGCCAATAGGATAGCAACTGGTCTCCTCCAGAACCTAAATACTGCACATCTCAAGACAACCCACTGAATCTAACCTTTTCTCGCATTCGCATTCTCCTTTATTTGTGCAGCGAATGCATTCTGACATAATTTCATACAAAAGTATGACAATCCAAAACGTTATTTTCTTGTGGAGTTAAATGGCAATAATTCAGCCATACTAAGGCTGTTCGAGATACAAGTCTTGTATATAAAAGTTATCAGATAAGTGCATTTATTCTTGACGTACAAGTTCATTCTTAAATTGTTTTATTAGTGTAAGTCAGGAACACTTAAAAATTAGGAAGTTGTAAAATGTTAAACATCTGCTCATATGAGTAATGTCTTCCGATATTGTGACAAGTCAATCAAGGCTGTTCTAAGTTCGGAAGAAGTTTGAAATAGCCCTTCATGATGTGTGTGCTGGACTACTGTGTGTATGTTTTATGATAAAAAATGTGCCTAAACAAGCACAAAATGCTTTATTAAGACCACCAGCTGGACATAGAGCACAAGTCTGCCTTGGCTGTACGCAAGAGCAGAAACCCTAAATACTCAACTGAGCTGGAATCAAATTACCAGAACTACTAGTTTTTGCACATCGGTTATATCGCTGTTTTTTACATTTGTAAAATATGCTTTTATGTTGATGAATTTTTTGTTATGACATTATGTTTCTGTGCAGCTGTATGTAATTTAAATGTAAATTTTATGTTACAAGATCTGCATTTTATTCTTGTTTATGTAACTGTTCATTGGCCACCAGATCTGAGAATATAAAATAAAACTTATTTGCTTAATTTGAACTTTGGATTTGTTCTGTTATCTTGATATTGAAAAAATGCAATGCAAGTAATGAAATTAAACAGCAATTAAACAATTATTTTGTTCTATTGGTTTTGGCTACTGATGAAGGATGTTCCATGTTTTCATAATTTTCATTGTTACCATGGTAACCAACTGGTCATTGTTACTGAATTAAAACCACATTTTAAATACTAATAAAACATGTTATAAAGTGTGTGGTGTCCATATTCTTACTTGACGTGTGAGTGCAAAGAACAGTGTATGCGTGATAGAATTAACTCAAAATATGGGTCATTGTCATGTGAAAATACACACAGTACACAATATAAGGTAATGCTCAATGTGTTATTTGAATGGTGCATTTTTATTTATACTGTACATCAATTTAGTGACAACTTTTGCCAATAATTTACCATGTTACAATAAAACAGTCCCGCCTATTTACAAGTAATCCAGCCTTGGTTACACATATAAGCTGCATCTATTGCCATATAAATGGAGTGAGTGCATTAAAATTCAAATACAGCTATCAAATAATACACTCCAACAGGTTTCACGCAAAATGTAAAATTCACTGGGTCGTGTAAAAATAAATATCTGAGTAAAATTACAAAAAGCCTGTAGAATTGAATCACTGCAACACATATTTTGTGAGACAGTGCAAGAGAATGTATTGTAGTTTATAACTCACATAATAAAATATAATGCATTAAAAGTTGTTTTAAAATATTACAGTAATTGAACATTTTAAGGAGTTGTAGGAAAAAGGAGCTTTATAGTTTGGTCAACATTCTGATATAACTTTTCATGAAACAATTGTGAAATTCAGAACCATATTTGCAGCCAGCTTTTTTGCTCCTAGATATGAGTGGAAAATATAAATACATATTTAAAATGAATTTTATACAAAATCGGTCTCTTTCATGAGATAATATTTCAGCTCTAGAAATCACCAGTGTTTTCAACATTTTACGAATACTTGCATACCAACCAGACAAATAGCCAAAACTGTCAATTAGTTTTCAATTATGATAGAATATGAGAACTTTCATTTATAAAAATTTTGGTTGTTCCACAAGAATTACATAACCTTTTTTTTACAAATTCTAATAATACTATATCACAGATCTAGCATTAAAATCAAGGAAAACTTGATTTTGATGATCAATGTACACAGTTTTCTATGAAACTAAGGTCAAGCACATAATATACACAGACTTTCCTGCAGGTGAAGTATATTTCCACCCCATAAAACATTTTAATTCTGTCTTGATCTGTTTAACACAAGATTTGGGGGACTGTCAAATCATTACCTGTAGCTGTAGCTGTAGCTTTGTATGAATTATTACTGCTGCACCAATACAAAGCTGAAAAGAATGGTTTACTTATGTAAAATCCAAATTACAATATTTCTGCATGCCCGCTTTGGTAGTACGATCGCATGGCTTTTCATGCATATTTCATATGCAGCATGTTTCTCATTTTTGCAAAAAGTGTTCCTAGGTTGTTCATGTATCTCACATTCCACAATAATTTATTACATTCTTCTGGATGGCTTCTGTGTGTCTGTAGACTTCTGTGAAATACATGATCCAGTACAGTGTTACATAATATATTTCTCTGACAGTTTGTAGACTATTCTCCATGGAGTACAAGGTCAAGTATCCATGGACTATCCTTATCTCCATGGAGTACAAGGTCCAGTACTTGTGGACTCTCCTTATACAGTTGGGTACTTGTGGGAGCCAATAGACTGGTAGTCCGTGCGGTACATGTGAGGTGCAGAGTAGGTGGCGCGGTGACTTGCGTCGGGGAGCACGTAGGGGGTGTCGACTGGGCAGTACTTGGCTTCCTTTGCCTTCACGTCTTGTGGTCGCTGGTACGTCTCGTTGTACAGCGTCCTCATGCCTCTGTCAAATAGTGTAGATACGAGTCACCAGTGTGCAAGATGAACCATGGTTATTCCACAAAAGAATGACATTTGGATTTATAGCAACATTCAATATAAAAAATTGCATAGATTAAAATTGAATAAAAAATCCAATATTCAAAATTGACATGGTCACCCTACAAGCTCGGAATGTAGTGAAGGAAAAGTTGAACATTGCAATATTTCAATCAGAGAAAATACTGTTTAAAATGTTCAACATCAAAATAGACACTGGATCCAACCAGCCACTCCAAAGTTTTGTGTTTGTTATATTTACCATGGCTTTAACGGAAGACTTACGACCAGATGTGTGGATATGTTTTAAACAAAATATATTTCGAATAATTGGCATTTCTGAGTATAAAATTATTCAACTTGCCATTCATGTACATTTGTACTACTGGCATAAACCTATACATGCAACCAGCCATTCCATGTTTTTAAAGTTTTGTTTTGTTATATTTACAATAATATTATTTACACTCACTGCTAAATATCTGTGTTTCCCAAAACACATCTGCAAACGAATTGTATAAATTATAATAAAATAGTGTAGCTCGTTTAATAATAAAACATTCTTAGTAAAATAATCTCTGTTTCAGTTAATTCATCTTGACTTGTGTGATGTACCCATGCAAATTTAGATAAATGCCTTTAAAATAACAATATCGTATCTAATGTTATTTCACTATTCAATTTTCATATGCTTTTTATTCATTTTAAACTATTTTACTTCTGTAATCATTTTAGTGTATTTGAGCACATATTTTCCCTGATACACGTAATAAAGGTTTAATAATGCCTTAATAACTATAAATATCTACCATAACAACAATTGCATTGAGGTATCAGATGTTATCGTAAATGTTGCCATGTACACCCTGTAGCTGTCTTACTGTTGCTATGGTTCCCTGACCTCTACTGACCTGTGGGGCACATTTGGCACACTGGTGACGCGACGCACTTTGGTGGCGCTCTTGAATATCATCTCGTCCCTCATGGGAGGCTGATCCCTCGGAACCCCGGCCTTTGGGAGCGGGCTGTAAACACAAGTAAAGTTAAGAAAGGTAAGGTTTTGTATAGTGTAGTATCCAGTTCTTAGGACTGCTCAAAGCACTTTACTTCTCTGACAGACCTGTTCAATCAGACACCATCTCAACTTCTCTGGGAAGTATCCAGTCATGCTGCAATAAATGCGCGAAGACTGCTCGTACATATATCAACCACTTGTCTATAGCCAGGTACTCATTCATACAGCTGAACATGTAGAGCAATGTAGAGTAAAAATTTGCCCACAGATTCACACATCAGCACAGGATTTGAACCCAGGTCCTCTTAGTGGATAGTCCAAACCTCTAACTACTGTGCCACTGCGCTCTACAGCAAGAATCACTACTGCTCCCTATCACCCGTTCAAAGACCAATCAAATTATGACTTCCAGGTCCTATGTCCATTTCCAAATAATTAGTGGACATTTTACGTAGCTTGCAGCAGTGGTAAGAAATATGTGCAGTGCTGTGAAGTATTGCTCAAAGTTACACCATCTTCAGACTTCTACAGAGAGTGAATTATGTCAATGTTGGCTGCAACATTAGAAACAAATGTGGAAAAGAAACATATTATCTGCAGCCAATCTAACAATGGATGCGTCTGTTTGACATCCCTAAATCTCACCCTAAACTTTTGGTGGTACCAGGTGCCAATGACGACCCACTCAAGATTACATTTAGTAATGTTTATGTGTTGTGTCTCTGAGACTGGATTCATGAGGATAAAGGACCACAGAAGTTTTTGTATTTCTATGCAAACAAAATTGACGTTTTGCATTTCAATGCAAACACAGAGTACAAACTTGCAATAAGTAACAACTGCAGTGATATAATAGTAATATGGAAAACAGAAAAGGGGGTAGTATCACTAGTATGTGAAGAAGTTGACTGAGATATGATAGAGAGGGTATTAAAAGTGTAGAGATCAACAGCTGGATAAAATTGCAAAACACTTGGAATAGCTAGAAAGTATATCTGATAGGGAGGAACAGACATGTCATTAGGGATGAATGAAAGGGACATTTTACTTGTGGTGTAGACCAAATCCCCACGTCATGGCCTTGGGATACTCCTCCGTCTCCCAGTAAGTGGGAATGTCTTTCTTGGCCACCCCGTCCAGCTCCTTGTGCTTGAAGCGTCGGTGGTACTTAGCAGTTGTTGTCAGGTAGGTGTCATTCAAGTCATACACGCCCTTGTCTCGTACGTAGAACGGCCTCCCACCCATTTTCTCATTCTTTGTTGTCGGAACCACTTTCTGAAAGAACACAAGAATTGTTTCTTCAGAGGCATGACTACAAATACATTTGTAGCAAATGGCTGCATACCGGGGAACCTGAGATCAGAGTCACTATAAATCAGAATCTGTAATAATGATTTCATGAAAAGCTCCGGGTTCACAAAAAGTCATCACTTGACTGCAGTAAATTTAAGCTGGGAATATATCTTCTGTATCTGTTACTAGATGCATAGTGTCAATTACCAACATTCTGAGAAAAAAATTCTGTGAATTTGAACTTTAGAAATATGACACAAATTAATTACAGACACATACAATATATAAATATCAGTCTATGATGATGTGTGCCACTCTTGATATGTATAATAACTAACATACATCTGCCATTAAGACATCAGACATTACATATGCATGCATCAACAACTAAGTTAACTCTGACAAGATGTCTGCCATGACCTACTTTTGATGGCCCCTCTGTGTGGTGATTGCTCAACTTGAAGCCCTGTGTGTTTGGTACAAACTCTTTGGGCATGGGCAGTGCCGGTTCGTTGCGGAACTTGTCGTGTGCTTCACTTATCTGGTTGCCCATCGTAAGCGGCTGTCTCCAGCTTCCTGCCTGCAGCTGTACACCCAAATATATCCATCATTGTATCTGGGACAACTCTTCCTTCACATGATCAAGCCAGGACTGAAGACATTTATATGTATTTTGTGACTTAGAGTTGAGTTCTTAGGTAACACCACCATTTTAAAGAGCATGTGTAGGAACAATATTTATTTATCTGATCATACATGCTACCATATATCACTTTGGCATTCAATATAATATATGTAATGATAAATTATGCTTTTTGCAACATTTTCTCTCAGTGAAATAATAAACATATGGCATAGAGTTATACATTTTCCTTTCTGCCATTATACATTACAATTACATATATAAAAAATACATTAAATAATATCATAAAAGTGATATATTAGTTATTTGTATTAAAAGGTGGCTTGTCTCTGAATGCAACTTTAATACTAATGATTCATTTGAATGTGTACCAATATTTTGTAAAAATGTGAATGTAACATGTGTGAATTATATGGGTATAAATGATGATAAGTACAATCAATAAAAAAAACCCACTTGAACAGACATATTAGTTATGAAATGCATCTAATAAAAGAAAGTGGTTTAACAACACTAGAGACAAGGAGATTGAAAGGAGGCCAGACAGAAGTGTTTAAAATATTGCATGGGACATGGGTATGAAAATATTGATAGAAATATTTTTCTCGGTTAAGGAAGAGAGAAGGACTAGAGGACAGAGATTTACATTAACAAAGAAGCAGTGTAGACTAGATATTAGAGAATTCTCATTTTCACAAAGAACAGTAAATGAATTGAACAGATTATCAGCTGATTGTTTAGGTGCTAGTAATATTAATATGTTTAAAAATAAAATTGACATATACCTATTATGCATAAAAGCTATATATATATATATATATATATATATATATATATATATATATATATATATATATATTATATATATATATATATATATATATATATATATATATATATATATATATATATATAATATTTTATATATACCCTGTTTTAATTTAATATAAATCAGTAAAATTGTACAGTATATATATTATATTATATTTATATATATATATATATATATATATATATAATATAATATAATATATATACTGTATCTTACTTGATTTATATTAAAAATTTAACAATTACAGTGGTAATGTGCTATAACATTGTTTCAGTGTATACATGCCTACTATGGTTATTTGTTTCAGATGGTAATTCTGTTTAAGAAGTTAAGAGATTTTTATGTGCAGGAGACAATGACAGGGGAGACAGGCTGTGCTATAAAAACCTAAAACATTAAGAAACAAAGCTTCTTATTTGACTAGACATGTACGACCAAGTGCTAGAAGACAGTCGTTTAGATGGAATGCTATTATAAATCAATTATGTAAAATAGCTCCTCACACATTCACAACATTATGATAATTTAGTCAAAGCAAACAAATATATTTTATTTATTTAACACAACTCATAATAAATGTAGAAACTGCAACATAAAACTGATAGTTTTCATGAACATTCATATATGGCTGATGGTAAATTTAGCAAGTTTATTTTGAAATACACCTCGTATTTAAATCATACCTTTTCATGTACATCCTTCACATATTCGACTTTCCAGTGACCAGGTGCCTTTTTGTAGATGGGGTTGACATCGGGTTTGTACGCTGTTTCAAGGTACTTGTTGTCATGTGTTGTGCCAGTTGTGGTGCGGTAGTAATCCTGCTTTCGAAACTCATCATCTTTGGCAAGTGGCGGTGGCAGTGGATCTCGTAGTACTGTCTGAAACAACATACAGCAGTGTCCAGCAGTATTATAACCAGATCTTACTTGACTTCCATGTAAGCGACTATTCTTGAAGTATGTTGTGCTATTTTTAGACATTGTATAGATTCAACCATTAATTTGTCATGCTTTGTAACACAGATCTGTAGACCTCCTAAAAGTATCTTCATTTTCTCCATAGAGCAATTTTCTACATAGAGCAATCATAATTATTATATTGATTCTATGAATTATTGTTTATGTGTTGTTTAAATGTAAGACTGAATGTAATTAACACAACTATAAGCTGATAAGAGAGATTGTAAAAACAATAGCCGACTAGAACCAACTAAACGAGTCGCAGGTCCAGGCTGAAACCATAACTGACTTCAGTCGCCTGACCTGCGGCTCAAACACTCAATAACATGCGCACACACCCCAATGTATATAATAGCCAATATTGGCTTATTTACAACGTATCCCATTCAGAAAGCAGAAACGTATCAAAGATGCGTCAACAACCATGAGAAACATGAGGTGAAAAAGTATTTCATTTAAAAAAATAATAATTTAATTTTTGTGTCAGCATAGCTACCCAAAATAGATATCAAGAATGAAGCTATGATATGATTTTATTTTAAATGTATTTCACGTATTAGTGAGTTTGACTGTTTAATATAATGTTTCGATATGACATGTGACAGTCTGTCTAATTGTTTTGGGACAGCTCAGGATAGCAATGTCCATCACAGATTAAACAACTTTCATCTGGCCTCAACAACCCTCTCACCTTCAGGTGAAGGTTTGTAAACCTTGAAAATTAAATGATAACATCAACAGAATATATTGGATGATTTATGACTATGTTAGTTCATATTCTATCATTTCCTAAATAAATCGTTAATTTGTAAGCTTTATTTCTTACTTAATGTTTTACTTTACAGTTATGGAAGCCGGGGTTTGCGGTACTTTGATCTATATCTAGTCTTATCTGACAGACGCTTGCAGCATTGCCAGCAGGAGGCTGTCGAGGGCACAGCAGGCAGGGTGGAGCCAATACGAAGGATAATAATTAGCTTATTCTGCAGAAAGAAAGCAGATTTTTTCTGTTGAATTATTCGACATACCTTAAAATTGGAACTGGGGAAATAAAATCCAGGGCGAAAGTGATGTCCAACGCCCGTACTTGTCTGTAGGAGATCCTTTCGTAAATCCATTTTGATAGCGGTCGCCATGATTGCTACCTTGTTGCTACGCGTTGCTATGCTGCTACTTTACCGACATGTCGCTATGTGGCGCTGTATGTTGGAGATAGTAAATAACAATATGGCGGACGACGTGAAGAGTTTGCTGTTCACACGGGAGCGAAATTGTGGTTAAATAACACCATTTATTTTCTAGACGCGTGAACATATAAATAGTAGATAGAAAACACAGAGACAACACAAGGCGCGTTAAAGTAATAATTGTCATTACAATGCCGAGCTATAATTTTCGATTGAACTCCAGGTAAGTTTGTTGTTGACAGGTTTTGAGACAGTTTGATAGACTGACAGCCACTTAATTGTTGTGACACTTGCCAATGATTGAGTAAGCCGGCAATTGTACGATGTCTTGACGCGACGGCGCGCTGCAAAATGTCAAAAACAGCCGTAATTGATAATAATGATGTCATTATGATGATTCGATCGCACGTTTTTGTTTTGTTATTTTATATAATATGTAATTACGTATTCATTAAAGTTATGATTTTAAGCAAGGGTCTAGATTTACGCGCCCAGGCATTGGCTTAAAAAACCTTGACTCGAGGCTTGACGCAAACCTAACAATTGTAAAATTTAGCAGTGACGACTTGCCTTGACGGAGTCTCTGAAATCTGATCAGTTCATTTATAAAATAATGTATAACAATTAATGGTGTCCAATGTATATTAATTATATATTAATTTATAAGCCCTTACTGTGCACCAATTGTCATTAAATTGTCATATGTTATGTGTTATAGTGGTACTTAAAAATATCCATTAATCTTGGTACTTGGTTAAGACTTACGAAAACTCTATCATGAAAATGTTTCGATTATGGTTGATAAAATATTAACTTGCGTACAATATAATGAATGACCTGGCTAATGACATCATTTGACATGTCTATAATTACTCTAGTTACTTTGATTGGTCACACTGAGTTCTGTTTTGATATTCACTGAGTCATCTACATTGCTGACGTCAAGCATGTTCTGGTTTAGTAAACAGCTTCACCATTCATAGAAATGGTCTTAAATTGTCTTAATCTCACAATTAGTCAGAATTTGGCCAAATAGAGCAGGTACTGCTGGATAATAACAGTATGAATTTGGTGCTTGGAGTACATACAGTCCCAGCTGGTGTCACTGGGTCCCAGTGGCCATGTTACTCTGTTGAGTTATTCTGATAAAGGGACCAGGCTGAATGGTAAATGCATAACAGTTGAACAAAAGTAACTTATTAAGGTTTACAAATTGAGTTACCTATATTAAAAGTGCACTTTATCAACAATATTGAGCAATACAATAATATTTAAAATATTTCAAGTACATTGATAACTGTCTCTAGAGGTGGCTAGGGATGTTTGATATACCATGACAACTGTATATAACTTAAATATAATTTTTATTATGTATTATTATTATTATTATAAATGCTTCTATTTTTAATTAAGTTCTATGTACCTTTTTAAGTATAATTAATTTGCATATGTGAAAATATTCAATTGCTGTTTATGTGCAGTAGGACCAGAAAAAAACATGTTTTTGCCCAACGTCCTCTGAGACTATTGATTAATTTTGTTATAACATATTTTGTAACTAAGTGAGAATATTGGTCATTCCATGCTGCAATTACATTTAATGCAATCCAGTGGCCCTGTCTGTACTAAAGGTACAGTCAAATTATTGGTCATTCCAGCCCCATAAATCTGACATGATAACACACAGTCAATTACTGACATGGCACAAACACAGGCTGTTGTTGAGTGGTGATCCTGAAAGAGATCTAACTAGTGTCTAGTGGTGATCCTTAAAGAGATATAACTAGTACTGATCCTGAAAGAGATCTAACTTCTGCCCTGTAATTGCCTCAGCACTGCTCTTGTTCTTGGCAGTCACAGGTGAGACCTTTTGGCTTTGAAGTGTGACTTTGGCCTTGTAAGTGCCAGACTACTAAGTGGCTATTGAAGCTGTTCATTGACCAGTACTCTGGCTATATACTGGCTGTGATAATGGGCTCTGGACACCAACAATGTATTCATGCTGAAACACCATTAACTGTTGTAAATAATGTGGTGGTCACTTTCTAAAGGGCACAATAGTAGAATACCACTTTGATGTTTGTTATCTCACTTGTCTGTGTTGGTCAATCTTTTGAAAATAATTCTTGTCCACTGGAGATAATCCAAATCTGTAGATCTGAGTACGTGTACTTGCACTGTAAATGAGCTGACATTTATGTGAGTTAATATTGACAGGAGTTCCTCACTTTCTTCCAATGATTATTCCAGACTCTGTAGACGCTGCCTCATCTTTCCTTGGCAGCTTTTGGAGTTTTTCCTGACTACACTGCAAGACTGTTTACAACATGAAAGCAGCAAACCTTCCTGAAACAACCTACTGTTGCAATGATAACACAGCTGCTGTGTGCTGTCTCAGCCTTAGTAGTCACTTGGTGAACTTTGGCATGAGATAAAACTATAACAGCTGTAATGTTATAAATTAGTTATGTTTAATTATTTATCAGGTATAAATGTATAATATTTTAATAACTAGTATGTTAATATATAATAGTGAAATAAAGGTATTCATGTTACTTAGGTAACAGGTTACGTAACAGGTTAACAGGTTACTTAGTTTATACAACTGATGATGATATTATATTATAGACTTTGTAATCTATGTGTCTCATTCCGGTGTAGTATATTATAACCTGACAATGGTGTGACGAGACAAACTTATTACATAATGTTTTATGAGGCCAGTTAGTATAACAGTCCACCAGTATAACCAGTGTCTTGTTATGGTCAATCTTTTAACTGATATTGTTTGATGCAATTAGGTATTGCCAATTCAGTTGCAAAGTGAATGAAACGAACCAGCCCGGCTGTGTGCAGCCCGGCTGTGTGCAGCCCGGCTGTGTGCAGCCCGGCTGTGTGCAGCCCGGCTGTGTGCAGCCCGGCTGTGTGCAGCCCGGCTGTGTGCAGCCCGGCTGTGTGCAGCCCGGCTGTGTGCAGCCCGGCTGTGTGCAGCCCGGCTGTGTGCAGCCCGGCTGTGTGCAGCCCGGCTTGTGCAGCCCGGCTTGTCGCATGTTTTGTATAAATCTCATTGACCGATATATTTGTGGTGACATGCTTCATTGTTATATTTATACTGTGTATAATGTAATGGCGTGGATCTAGGTAGACCTTTTGTGTTCGGTCTTTATACATGTTGTCTGATTATATGTATTTCTTTTAGATCAATCAGATTACAACCTGCAGTAGATTAGTAGCAACACAGCTACACTGTATTACACATATAATAATGCAAACATAAATATTTTCCATAGCCACATGAGTCATTGGTTGTAATTTGCATGAGTATCTGCTCATTTAGTTTGCATGTGTATCTGCTCATTTAGTTTGCATGAGTATCTGCTAATTTAATTTGCATGAGTATCTGCTCATTTAGTTTGCATGAGTATCTGCTCATTTAGTTTGCATGAGTATCTGCTCATTTAGTTTGCATGAGTATCTGCTCATTTAGTTTGCATGAGTATCTGCTAATTTAATTTGCATGAGTATCTGCTCATTTAGTTTGCATGAGTGTCTGCTCATTTAGTTTGCATGAGTATCTGCTCATTTAGTTTGCATGAGTATCTGCTCATTTAGTTTGCACGAGTATCTGCTCATTTAGTTTGCATGAGTATCTGCTCATTTAGTTTGCATGAGTATCTTCTCATTTAGTTTCCATGAGTATCTGCTCAATTAGTTTCCATGAGCATCTGCTCATTTAATGTGTCTGTTTTATGCTCTAATTAACAATGTATATTTTTTCATGCAAAATTAGCCAAAAAGAAAAACAGGTGCCAAGTCTTCAGAATAACAAACATAAGGACTATTATATAATATTATTTACTTGTTCATCAGATCATTAATTAGTCATGATTATGTTCTGCCTTATTTAAGATGTAGTGCTGTACAGATTAATGCTTTAACATTTTATGAGTTGTTAATTAACTAATTAATTAAAACATTTGCAAAGAGTTTATAGATTATTTGAAGGCAAAAATCATAAATAGGATACCACGAATACAGAACCTCCACATGTTGGTTCTGACCTTTGTGATTCTGGTAAAGATTAATCTGCTTATTTACTCCTAGAACAAGGGAGGGTTGAGGGTTGTACACGTATCAATGTGAAGTTGTTTACTGCTTCTAGTTTGTACACCTCTCTTCAGTTTTATTACTAGCTGCTTGCTGTTAATTATGTTGCTAGTTAATTATTTTATTATGTCTTTATGTGAGTGTCAGTTGTTAAACAATTTCTGGGAATTCCAACATAATGACCCACCTGCCCAATCACATGACCCACCTGCCCAATCACATGACCCACCTGCCCAATCACATGACCCACCTACCCAATCACATGACCCACCTGCCTAATCACATGACCCACCTGCCCAATCACATGAACAGCTGAGCTGTTTTGTGTATCCTAATATTTGTGTCTACCTCCCAAACATTGCCTGTAACACAAGCAGTGTGTGGCTGAAATCATCCAAACATTTTCGCATAACCAGAAACTGATCACTCTCCTCGTGAATGACATAACCAGAGACTTATCACACTCCACGTGAATGCTTTCATTGGCTGATGATATGTACAGAGTTTTGGACAGGAACCAGCCAGGGGTACCACAAGGACCAAATTATTGCCAGTCACACATGTTTTGATGGACACATGGATGTTAACTGTTAAGCCAGTTTACAAACTTTAAATGTGTCTGATGACCTAAAATGGACTACAAACACACATGTGACACCATTTACACTCACTTTTGAGGCATAACTGACAATATCTTTGGTTTTGGAAGACCTTTTTTGCTCCTCATTTTTTTACCCATCCACCACCCATCCACCCATATTTCTACCCATCCACAATGGTTTTACCCATCCAAATGAGGTCTCTGCATAAAGCTATGGGTCCCACTGCCTGGTACAGCATCAACCTCTGAAGCAGGAGGATGATAAACATTGACTGCATCATAATGTGGATGTTCTACTCAACAGGTAACCTGCAGGTGAAGTGAGAGGCACTTGTATAGTATAAGTAAGGTGATCATGCTATCAAAAGAACTCATGTTTACTTCGACACTCTCCTGTTGCAGGGCACGTCATCCTGGCCTGATGGCATACGGAGACCGTCCTCCTACACAGGCCACTCAGCGCGCCCCAACTGAGCTCAGCATCCACCAGCCGTACCGCCTGCCCAAGATTGAGCCGGCGTTACGTGAAACCTCCCCATACCGTCTGCCGCGGATCGAACCCGAGGATCGCGTTGTGGCGGGAAGCTACAAAATGTGGAGTCGACACGGTTTCAAAGTCTACCACGATGAGTGTGTTCGATGTTAACATTTTTATAATTTAGTTTTTGCACTTATAGAGATGAATAAAATGGTACTATATTGTATCTTACAGGGCTTAGACCATCTAAGGTACATTAAACAAACTTGTGAAAACCCAAAATTGAGCTATCGTGTGTGTGTGTGTGTGTGTGTGTGTGTGTGTGTGTGTGTGTGTGTGTGTGTGTGTGTGTGTGTGTGTGTGTGTGTGTGTGTGTGTGTGTGTGTGTGTGTGTGTGTGTGTGTGTGTGCGCTTGTGCGTGCATGTGCATGTACATGGTACATGGTTGATCTCTACTGGTTGTCTAAACTTTTATCTTTGATCGCTTGAAGGAAAACTAACGTCTTTTTATTTTTAGATGTCTTCTTTGGTTAAGGGTTCATGCAGGTTCTAGGGTTCATACTGGGTATTATATGTGGATTATTCAATCTTTCACAACATTAGATGGGTTTTATGATTGTCATAAAATCCACTGAGTAGTTAGGAATGTTTTAGTTGCAACAGAGAATGTTGCTCAAATTTACATCATAAAAATGTCATGTAAAATGCTTATGCATTTGTATGTGGCGCCATCTGGAGGATGCTAGTTGTATGAAAGTCACACTGATATGTTGATTATTACACCGGCAGACCCAGGGAGTTGGCAGCCGTCTCCAGTCGTAAGGTGGCAGCGTCTCCGCGGATTGAGGACCACCTCCACTCGCCCTGTCATGTGACCTCATACCCCAGGCTGCGTCAGGCTGGGGTAGAACCTGTCACTGAACCACCTAAGCTCTATGCCAACAGCGGTGACCCAGCTTTCTATAAGTGGTGAGTATATCTTTGGGTTAACCATTTCAGTGCTGGCAAAAATTGCTTTCCAGATAAGTTGAGATGTAGCCCAAATAATATCTTAAGGCCTGAGTTTCTGAGGTCCTCAACACTGTGACTAGACATAGGTCCACATAATGAACTGCATTGTGAAAACAGTTTATCATAATTACATAAAGGTATACATTATCTGAACCAGAAAGGAATTATCTATATAATGCTGTATAAATCAATGTTGTATGACTAACTGAAACTAATTAGAATATAATTCACATGTCAAAAATCCAAAATGGCTGACAATATGTATAAAAATAAGTTTTGCTTTGTGATTCCTCCACAATTATAAGCAATTATTATCTTATCAGTTATTGTATCATTGCATGATATAAAGTATCTTCTACAAGTAACTCAACATGTTTATTTATACATCAATTAGGCTTCTATATTATGTCACTTATGAAGTTGGTCCTGTCTTTCTCAAATCAGGATTGAAGTAGTATATATAGGGTACAGCTAATGTCACTGCCGTCACAAGTATTATGTGGAATATAACACATGCAAGTACAAAACAATATCATATTGTATGAATCAGGATAAACTTGCCTACTATGTGGCATAACAATTACTGTTGTGTGACAGAAAAATTATTGAAAATAATCAGAATATCATTTATGTTAAAAATCCAGACAAGAAATAAGATGGCTGACAAGAAACATGAAAATCTGTTTTATTGTGAACCATGGCTGTGGTTTTCACATTTTCATCCAAATCATCGGACATAATAACTAAACAACTGCAATTTTTGTTCATAATCAACAATACCACTAATAGTTAAACATTTTCGATCCATTGCTTGTTTGATTTTGCTAGAAAGTGCAATTTTTCTCGATCAATATATGTAAACTTGGTGCCAAAGTGTCGGCAAATCCCCTGTCAATATCTGGGTAGAATTTGATAGATTTACCACGAAAAACTACTGACACAGCATTTAGTGTATACACTAGTGTAAAACCCCAAAAGATCGGAGTTCAGGATTCCTGAGGTTAAACAGGTGCATCAGAGAGTGTCGGGGGTAAGTGTAACTCATGCATCAGTCCTGAAGACCCAACAGTGCAATGTGTAAAAACTTACCCTTTTTCATTTCTTTTTAAATTGCACTATACCAACACGATATGTTGTGTCTGTTAAGATTTGCATATTGTTCTAAAATGCCAGAACACTTTCTATTGCAATGCATGTACTATGACTTTTTTGTAATATATATCAGCCAACCCATTTGACAATGTTTTTTTTAGATTAAAACTTTAATATTTTGTCCATAAGCTCATGCAGATATGAGCATAATAGCAACAGCCACAGTCGAACACAAACTTTTCCTGCTTCATCCCACAAAATGTATTTCATGGTCTGAACCACACATTTAAAAATACTGTCAATTGGTTTCAGTTTGTATACAAATGTGAACTATGAGAAGATGAACACGCCACGGTGTGACTCCCCAACCAAGTCTGAGTCGAGCATTAACTGGGTTCTGTCTCCCTATAAGGACCTGCACATCGACAAGAAGGTGGCGTCTCATCACATGATCACTTCATTTATTCTGTCTAGTGCCAAGTTTGTTGCCAGTGCTTTGTTGATACTATTATAAAACATCCTTAAACTGACACCTGCACATATTTGGCAAAGATCTGCACATTTCTTTGCAGAATGTTATTATTTTCTGTTCAAACTTACATCGATGTAGAAAACACAAGGACATAAAAATTAAAAAGCTTTTTGAAGTAATATTAAACTGTAATATGGCCATAGTCTGTCTGGTTCTCCACAGACTCTGTAGTGAGCTAATGTGGGAAATGTGTACAAACTTAATGACATGTTGTAGGAACTTGTCGTCACATGTCCATGCAGTGTATATTGCTATGCATTATCCTAACTTTTGAGTATCTCCCCTTTGGGTGCCGAGGCCCACTCACGTCTTTATGTCCTTTTGCTTCTCTCTACCAATGGCTACCAAACAACATTATTTAGAGTTATTTACTAATCTTTTTTTAAATTGCATGGCTATTCTGGTAAGCTTTACCTATAATTTGGTTCCATTCACCAGGTGGTTCTACCGACGCCTCCATATACACCAGTCATTATTACATTTTACAGTTATTTATTACATGTTATTCCACTTTTCTTGAGAACCGTTTACATGCAAAAGATAATTGAACAGTGATAGAAACTGTCTTGTTATCATTTTCAGGGCTTCTTCTTCAAAGTGAAGCCATATTATGTATCATAATATAATAGAGTATGTACCCTGTCTTTAAGTATCATATACAGTATGTTCACGTCTCATATATCTGTCATGTCTCATATATCCGCACACTTTTGTTCCATGGTTTTTGTTTGGATAAACCAAACATATGATTAATGGGACTCCTCATTAGACAGGATTCAGGATGGTTCTCGCACAAAACATGTGGATTGCGAAACAACCAAATTATTGAAGAACAGATTAATCAGACATGACTTTATATGTTATGTATAAAATTATGTTGGGTTAGCCCATGTTTGTGTGCTGACAGCATAGACTCCAGGGGGCACCACTGTAGACTAGTGCTATATTGCTCTGTGTGTGTGTGTAACCAGGTGTGCCGTGTCTTCTAGGGGACACATCGGGTGCAAGGCCCGTACTCACGCAAGTTCACCGTCACCTGCATGGCGCCAACGAACTGGTTGAGAATGAAGTGGGGTCAGTCGTCCAAGTCATCTCCCGTGGTCCACCAATGGCGCCCGTCCACCACAGCCACAACCTACCTCCGGGGGCGCACCCCCTTTCACGCCAACCATAGGGTCATATGAAGGTCATGGCTGAGTGTCAGATGTTTTGACCTTGAAAAGTGAAGGTCAGCGATGATGATAGTTTATTGAATAGTGTTGTTATTCCACTGACGTTGTTGATATTTTCTGGGTATGTGTGTGAGAATTTTTCATATTTTTGTTGGCAGGATATTTTGTACAGAAATAATTATATTCAATTTTTGCAGTTTGGTATCAGAGTTTTATGTGTGATTTTTGGGATTTTGTTACAAGCAGTATTATGTCATTGTGATCTCAAATACATTGTGCGTGCGTGCGTGCGTGTGTGCGTATGTGCATGTGTGTGTGTGCATGTGTGTGTGTGTGCATGCATGTGTGTCTACTGGTTTGAATGTGTACAATGTATGTGCATGTTCATATGTGCATCATGTGAGTACATATATGTGTAAAATAATATATTAATGACTAGTTGTCCATACACATTTGATATTGTGTTTCACTGTGTACAAGTTTCTATGTTTGTAGTATATGTGCCAATGTGGATAGAACACTATTCAAAACGAACCTTTTTTGTAAGATATGCTAAATATTAATCCAATTGGAACATCTCTTCAGCCAAGTAATTCGCAACAAATAAGAATATAATCTTTGCCAGTACATTTTACAGGCTATGAAAAAAATTTTGCCACACATTTTAACACTGGAAAATTATATATTTTGTAGTTCATCCCTTTTGAAGTCCAAAAGCTAATAATTTGTTATAATCATAAAATAAAGTTATGTAATACTCCATGTTTAATTTAACACATTGTGTGCCAAGAAGGTGATTCGATGAGCCACACTTAAAAAATTATTTGACTGTTTGTATTTTGATGAAAACGATAAAGTGTCAAGGTGACGTTCAAGAACTTTAAAAATTAGCAGTGAAGTGATATAAAAGTTATCGTGGTTGATCCTTGCGTAGTTTGTAGTATATGAAAAGAATTTACAATAAAAATAATCAGCTTTTGTAACTTTACACAAATTAATTCAATCACAACATGTATTCAACACTGACTCGCCCAAAACTAGTGTAGACTAGCCCAACACAGGTGTAGACTAGCCCAACACAGGTGTAGACTAGCCCAACACAGGTGTAGACTAGCCCAACACAGGTGTAGACTCGCCCAACACAGGTGTAGACTAGCCCAACACAGGTGTAGACTCGCCCAACACAGGTGTAGACTAGCCCAACACAGGTGTAGACTAGCCCAACACAGGTGTAGACTAGCCCAACACAGGTGTAGACTAGCCCAACACAGGTGTAGACTCGCCCAACACAGGTGTAGACTCGCCCAACACAGGTGTAGACTCGCCCAACACAGGTGTAGACTCGCCCAACACAGGTGTAGACTCGCCCAACACAGGTGTAGACTCGCCCAACACAGGTGTAGACTAGCCCAACACAGGTGCAGACTAGCCCAACACAAGTGTAGACTAGCCCAACACAAGTGTAGACTAGCCCAACACAGGTGTAGACTAGCCCAACACAGGTGTAGACTAGCCCAACACAGGTGTAGACTCGCCCAACACAGGTGTAGACTAGCCCAACACAGGTGTAGACTCGCCCAACACAGGTGTAGACTCGCCCAACACAGGTGTAGACTCGCCCAACACAAGTGCAGACTAGCCCAACACAAGTGTAGACTAGCCCAACACAGGTGTAGACTAGCCCAACACAGGTGTAGACTAGCCCAACACAGGTGTAGACTAGCCCAACACAGGTGTAGACTCGCCCAACAGTGTAGACTGCCAACAAGTGAGACTAGCGCAACACAAGTGTAGACTAGCCCAACACAGTGTAGACTAGCCCAACACAGTGTAGACTGCCCAACACAAGTGTAGACTACCCAACACAATGTAGACTGCCCACACAGGTGTGTCCCAACACATTTGTAGTGCCCAACACTGTGTAACAAGGTGTCTAACTTTTGTAGATAGTGCCAAATGTGGATAGAACACATTAGACACAAACCTTTTGGAAAGATAGCCTAAAAAATTAATCCCAACACGGGGAACTCTCTTAAAGCCAATTTAACTACCCCAACAAATTAAAGAACATAATGTATCCCCAACTTTTAAGGTAGAAGAAAATTTGCCCAACACTGGAAAATTATAATTGTAGTAGTTAAATCCAAGTTAGAAGTCCAAACACAATTAATTTGCCCAAAAAATTAAAATAAAGTTGTAATACTCCAAGTTTAACTACCAACACATTGTGTCCCCAAGAAGGTGTTCGATACCCCACACTTAAAAAATTAGACTGACACGGTTGTAGATGAAAAACGATAAAGGGGTCAAGGTGAGTTCTAGAACAACAATTAGCAGTCAAGTGATATACCCAATTACAGGTTGATCCCTACAAAATTTTGTAGATAGCCAAAGAAGTTAGACTAAAAATTAATCAGCTTTTGTAATTTTCCCCAAAATTAACTCCAACACAACATGTATTCAGCACTGACACAAGTGGTCCCCAAAAAAGTGAAATGCCAATAGAATGAGACTCCCAACTTAGATGCCAACACAAGTGTAGACTAGCCCAACACAGGTGTAGACTAGCCCAACACAAGTGTAGACTAGCCCAACACAAGTGTAGACTAGCCCAACAAAAGGTGTAGACTGCCCAACACAAGTGAGACTAGCCAACACAAGTGTAGACTAGCCCAACACAGGTGTAGACTAGCCCAACACAGGTGTAGACTCTGCCCAACACAAGTGTAGACTAGCCCAACACAAGTGTAGACTAGCCCAACACAAGTGTAGACTAGCCCAACACAGGTGTAGACTAGCCCAACACAAGTGTAGACTAGCCCAACAAAAGGTGTAAACTCGCCCAAAACAAGTGTAGACTAGCCCAACACAAGTGTAGACTAGCCCAACACAAGTGTAGACTAGCCCAACACAGGTGTAGACTAGCCCAACACAAGTGTAGACTAGCCCAACACAAGTGTAGACTAGCCCAACACAAGTGTAGACTAGCCCAACACAGGTGTAGAATCGCCCAACACAAGTGTAGACTAGCCCAACACAAGTGTAGACTAGCCCAACACAGGTGTAGACTAGCCCAACACAAGTGTAGACTAGCCCAACACAGGTGTAGACTACCCAACACAAGTGTAGACTAGCCCAACACAAGTGTAGACTAGCCCAACACAGGTGTAGACTCGCCCAAAACAAGTGTAGACTAGCCCAACACAAGTGTAGACTAGCCCAACACAAGTGTAGACTAGCCCAACACAAGTGTAGACTAGCCCAACACAAGTGTAGACTAGCCCAATACAAGTGCAGACTAGTCCCAAAACAAGTGTAGACTAGCCCAATACAAGTGTAGACTAGCCCAACACAAGTGTAGACTACGCCCAACACAAGTGTAGACTAGCCCAACACAAGTGTAGACTAGCCCAACACAAGTGTAGACTAGCCCAACATAGTGTTGTATGACGTATTACCAGATGACACATACAAGGGACATATACTGGGTAATATGGCTTCATTTTGGGGAAGACGTCCTGAAGAAGCATAAATCTAACATTGACCTTCAGAGACACATTGACCCAGATTTTGAGCAGGTCTTGAGTACTACCAGAAATAATTGGATAAGTTTCCCATTTATGAATTACACAGTTTTACATCATTAGCCAAACAACAACAACAGTTTGAAATTATTTAAATGCACTGTTTGCACCGAGAACATTTAAAAATCACTTTGGTAAACAGAATAGTTGTAATGGAATGTAATAGTTGTAATGTAAGTGTAATAGTTGTAATGGAGTGTAATAGTTGTAATGGAGTGTAAAGAACCAATGAATGATTGTCTTTTCTTTTGATTCTGTGCAGAATGTGTCATTAGAGGTAATCTTGTTTTAACTTTAAATTAAAATTTTTTTTTTATCTGGAATGACAAATTACCAACATGTATGAAACACAACAACAGGAGATCCACTGGAAGAAAATATTTGAGATGGCTGCCACTAAATTTAAAAGTTAATCTATGTTTAAATAAAACCTACAAAAACCTTTTCTTCGTACCTTCACTATATTGAGCACTGGTGAATATGGACAGATCATTTTATGACTGAAATTGAAACAACTTCCTATCTCATTATTGTCTAACACTGTATTGAAAAGTGTCATCATTTGTTTATAGGGACTGCTTTGACAAGTTTGTATGAATGGAGTAAAGTAATATTTATTTCTCAGTAGAGTCAATGATATTATTCTTGTTTCAAATTAGAAAGTGAAAAGTTAAGTTATTTCAACAGTTGCACAACAGTAAACATTGCAAGCAGAAGCAACCATGCTGAAAAATTGCGGTATATGTATAACCTAAGAAAAGATGACAAAATGGTAGATTTACTGCTATGTTATGACATAAATATGTTGAGGACATTCATTTTTCTCCCATATCTGATTGAAATGCAGATGTTGTAAAAATTAAGTTCGCTATAGCCACAAAATGTTATGTTTGTTTTGTTTATGTTGCAGTAGCATTTATTTGATGTACACGTATTGTATTACCCATCTTGACTTTACCCTCAGTGAAAGTTGTACAGTATGTGGACATTTCACTAATAAATCAAATCCTGTTTTTTCTATGCATGACATATGCAATGGTGTATGTAGCGTGATGGTTCTTATTTTAACAATATTGTTTGTTTTGGTGTGTACACCTGCATGTATATATTAACACAACTTTGATACTGTTTAACTATATAACTGTTTGTTATATTATCAGTATAATATCAGGAAGACATTGATTTGCTGTTGAGAAACTTACTCAGTTTAGTTGTCCAGGATATGTAGGCATGATGCTCGCTGAGTTATTCATTTGCATTGTCTTCCTTGTAACGACTACACAGTTTATCCATACACATCTGTTACCTCAATATTGCAAACTGGGACTGTATAGTTTGTTCAAATCAATACCTTTTTATAGTGTCATTTGTATAGTTTTGCACAGGTTTTGTGGCAGGAGTAAGACATTGTTCTATTATAAGCCCAGTTCATAATCTTAAGATGGTTTCAGTAATGTTGATGGTTGCATGAATCTGAAATTAGTTTTTCTATAATTACACACATTTAAATAATTATTTGATAAAAAGTAAACTGAAGTAGTAGTATTTATTTTGTGATTATGCGAAATTATGTTGTGATATTATAAGTTGTGATATTATGTGATATAACAAAACGATATTGCAATCTGATAATGATATTATGCTATGGAACAATGCACATCAACAGTCCTATCATGTATTCAATTTGATATTTATTTTGTTCAACCAACTTTGTATTCTTGTGATAATAAAACATTGAAGAGCATCATTGATTATAGTATTCGCTGTTTTGACAATAATATGATGATTATTTTCTCTCCCCCCCCACCACCCTGCAGCTAAGTAATGAAGGAGTAAAAAAAATTGAATCCCAGTCAGTCCATTTTTTTCTAATGCACATTATGCACATTTACAAACTAATTCATTTATTTATTTACAACAGAACAAGGGTTCCAACAACTGCTTGACATAACATCAAACATAACAAAAGTGTCTGTGATTTATTCTTCAGTTTGTTGTAATACTTGTATTGACCTAATCAGCAACGCACTATTGGACATTCTATTGAACCATTAGGTAACACAATTAAATTCAAATTCGCAAATTTTTTGACAGCCAGTTTTGTTTTTGTGAACTGAATGTTAATACACATTTGGCACTGAACTCACAAAAGCTAGGCCGGGTTCACAGATTTTGTCATTCTATTCACTGGTATTATATTCATGGATGGAAATAATAACCAAAATAGTATGTAAAGAAAATATTGTGACCTTTATTACAATTGTAGTGATGCTGTACAATAAACCAGACCTCTGCAGACATTCCAGCTAACATTCATTCATTTCAGTAGAAAAACAACATGTTACATCTACAACCTATACGTGTCGCTGACATGTGCAGTGACGCACATTACGAGAACATTTTATACACAATTCCCTTCCACATAACATCTCTGAAGAAAATTCAGCTGTGAAAACCTCCATTTTTACCAAACCTCTCACACAACACCTGTCATCGTCACCATAGGTTGTTTTCAAAATTGCTCAATTATTTAGTTAATAAAGCACAAGACAGGAAGGATTTCTCTGTCACAGTGACATAATGTTTGAATAGTACATTTGCTGGTACAAAAAAGTGATGCACATTTAACAGGATGAGGGCTGATCTCATAACTTTGCAGTGTCTAAAAACAGTTTTGACTTTATCACCGACTCAACTTTCCAACCATAAAATGAGAGTGGTGATTTTTATGATCCAGAATTTCTATTACGTCTAAAATATTTCGCTCACTAGGCAGCGCCACTGCTGTAATTTGTTTCCACTTGGATACCAAATATCCCTATTTAATGATTAAGTCATTTTGACACTGAACGTTTGCAACCACCCTTACAGACTCTGTCAACTCGTGTCAGTGTATTTGTGGCCTCTGGAGTAAATATAGTGAGAGAAAAGGCAAGTTACTATAACACAGTGTATTTTTATATATATATATATATATATATATATATATATGTGTGTGTGTGTATATAAAATATCAAGATAATATTCATCGATGTGCATGCATATCTCGTGACATATCTTGTGACAATTCTTTAGTCAAGGCGTTATTTCATTAGTACACAATGTTGACACGAAAACAAGAAAACCACAGCACAAGTTTTGCAGCATTTGCTGACAAACGTGCAAACAGTCTTCTCTGGTGTCTATGAAGGCCAGGTTAATCAGTCCAGAGCGAATTTGTGATACAACCGCCTCCCATAAACAATGAGGTAGAATTTTAAGTGATTGTTGTCACAAGCAGCCAACATTGTTACATTCACGAGACACAGAAACAGGCTTACTGTACAATCCTTGTAAACTACGCTCATCTAATAATTGCAGAATCACCTTTGCAATATGTCTCGATGTGACAGCAATGTATAAATAAGATATTTCCAGTCCGCGTGACTGTGGTCACCATCTGTGGTAGCCTAACCAAATGTAGTCATCAGCTGCTGCCAAAATGCCATTTCAATCAATGCAGCCCAGAAAAACTCCGAGCCCAAATGTGGTGTTTAGAAGAAATCTATAACTTAGTTATATGGCTTCCACCAGATGGCGTCACATGTGTGATTTACGCCAATGCACGGCACTCACCAAAAGTGGTCCTGTAGTTAATTTACAGGCAGACAACATCATATAAGCCATCAATTCAGAGAATATAACGTCCACAGAATTATTAACCCTTCTGCCCAATGCTACATAATAAGCAATGTATTGCAACACGGAAACAGTGTCTCCCTCTATGTAGCTAGAGTATGTATTTAACATTATTGGTATACTGCCATGTAATATAAAATACAAGTATGGTTAAAAACAGTAAAAATAGTGGCCAGTCGTGAAAGAATCTTGCGATCTAAGCGTCACGACCGGCTCATCTACACAGAAGCTGGAACAAGTGTTCAGGAAACCAGTTTTCACGTCACTGTTGTGTCGGTCATGTAAGGGTGTCACCTCAGTCTCCTAAATCACTGCAGTTAAACAAGCACCTAACACGTCAACCTACAGCCGCACAGATGTCTCCACGTGATCTGGATTATCACCTCATTATCATAATGATCATCCAGCATAATCACAATTTGGCAGTTCAGATAATCTGTAGTATAAGTTGTTGCTTTCCTCCATCGTAATGAGACCTCTCCAAATGGCAGTGAGCCAACAGACCTGACAGAAATTGCAGTGACATAAAGCTATTCCTTTGGTGATGGTTATATCTTTTTATGTCGTTTGTTCGAAAGATCAATGTTTTATCTATCTTAAAGCACACATGTTTACAATGTCCACATTTTTCCAGATAACAAATATTCCCTCAAATCAGCCATTTACTGATTTACAACAGTCTTGAAAAAACAACACATTAACGTCGAAACGTGTTAAACGGTAACTTTCGAATAGTTTTATATTTTCCATATTTTTCTATATTTATACCTTTGTTCATTAATCACCCTCACATGTGGTTCTGCTCCAGATCGAGATTGTGTTTTTTAAACGAATTCCGTGTCACTTTGGCGGCCATCAGACATCAACAAAACATGAAATCGTTTGCAACACATTTTCAAGCAAATGCAGCAATTTACAGCACATTTACATTAGGCAGTTTCATGTCAGTGGCGTGCCAGCATTTTCAACTTATAAAGTTTACAACAAAATGTCACAATATGACATCCACAAAGTCACAAAATGACATTCACAAAGTGACAAAGTCACAAAATGACATCCACAAACACCTAGAACTTCCAGACACCCTCTGTACACAAGAATGCTTATTGAGTAGCACTGACGTGCATACATGTACATGTACTGGTATTTTGGCAAGACCATCAAAACCACCTGTGCTCCAACAATCTACAGGGTCACATCATACGCCTCATTACAGACAAAATGTAGACATATACAAAGCAAACATATACACATAACCTTCGTATAGACACATCAGTAAATTGGAACCAACTTTACATTGGATGCTAGTTGAAAGAAAAACAGTGATATTTACAAACATGTACAATATTATTATCTATATACACAAATCCAGTTAAGAATGCATCTGTATGATTAATAATTATTATATTCACAGTTCAGAATAATGTGACAACATTGGCTGTAAACAGCTCACAAAATAAGGTAGACAATTAATTTTGGTTAAACACAAAAAACAGGTAAGTTTGTGTACAAAAAAACATGGTAACACAGATATGTAAGACAAGAATGTCTCCATACTCACACAAGCTCACAGACATTCGCACACGCAGACTTACCAAGCAAGGCAAAGAGGCATAAATAACAATTCACAACAGTGTTGTGTGAAAATACCAAAAACAACAACGATCACTTTAACTTGTTAACAATGCTACCATGAAAGACAGGTGTCTGGATGGAATCCACTAAATGTATGTTGTTGCCAGGTTGTTGCTGGCGGCAACACCTGTCCTGTTCCTTGAGCCATCGTGTCTCTCTATTGCAGAACTCATGACCACATTCAAACCAGGATTTCGCATTTCTGCCAAAACAATTTTGCCAAAAGCACCGAAACCATATTTGGTGTAACTTGTGCATAGGAACAATAAATTCCAGTCATGCGACAGAGGTAGCTCAATTTTAACTAAACAAACCAAAGATGCAATGGTTATTTTTGCAAGCACCCTGGTGTACATCTTTGGTGTTATTTATATGTCCACAGTGAGATAATTAGTCCAGAAACATACCGGTTGATCATAGTTTAAGTTGTCCAACCACATTTTACTTTTGTATACATTTTCCCAATCAACAAACAATTTTACGTTGCACTAACCATATATTTTTAATGTGTGCGAAATAAATGATGTGGTTGTTTAGTCATGTTCACTTCCCAAATTATATCAGCTGGTTCAACGTCCTTCATTACACTACAGGGAGAATATAAAATTATACACAGTGGAATACTGGGGCCCAATAATGTTCATTGCCCAATAGTCATTAGATGGAAAATAAGTCTTATGAAAAAACATTTGTGGACATTTTTGACATCTTCAATGCCAAACCTGTAAGATATTGGTATAACTTCTCTTCAGTGTAACAGTGAACTGTAAATTTGGATGTATCATAAATTTTGTTTAGAAAGGTGGGGAAATGCCATGTGTACACTGTACAAGCTTGTCATCAACAGCCAGGGTGACACCATCCTGCAACAACTCTGTCACGTGTCTTGCTGCAGCTGCTGTCT
This sequence comes from Ridgeia piscesae, assembly GCA_025642075.2. NCBI lineage: Eukaryota > Metazoa > Annelida > Polychaeta > Sabellida > Siboglinidae > Ridgeia > Ridgeia piscesae. The sequence continues at coordinate 168,635 of JAODUO010000796.1, forward strand.
TCCTTGCATCATCACCTACAGGTGTTGTTTCTCAGCGTCTTCTCCAACCTCCCTCATCCTCCATCTTCATAATCTGCTACTTGTCAATCATTCTCTTTTCTCTGAAATCACAAAGTGCGAAAATTTTAAAATACATGATTGTACACATAAATAAAGTCATATTTTCAAACAACAACACCATACATTTGGCAAACTGGGTTGAAGAATCCCTTATTAGGGATATGTAAGACATGATAGTAGACCCTTAGAGTACTGGCAATGGAGTAGATATATTATACTAAAATTTGTCTAATCTTTCAACTCTAAGCAAACTAACCTTCCTGTCAAAACCATCTGCCCGTTCGTGAGAGTAAATCCATAAACAACTGTAATATGATAGGTCATTATTGTCACTGTTGTCATACACAAAAGATGTTTACCGGTAGATTTCATCACTGGTAAGTTTCTCAGTAATATGAACAGGCGTCCTGCTCAATTACAGAATTATAACTTTTTCTAAACTCGCACAGCTAAACCACAGGAATGGGCAAAATATCTGTTTGGTGGCAAATGCACTTAGTTGCCCTACCCATTAAACTGCTAACCTCTGTGACCCCGACCCTGAAAGCCACAGCCCACAATACAGGTGAGATGAGGTGACTGATGAGAGGGGAGGGAATAATGGGAACAAGATAAGACTGACATTATCTTATCTACCTCGTGTCAGTACTCAGTGGCCTGACATGGTCACTTCCCTCACCTGGTCAGGTAGGCTAATGACCAGGACATGACAAGTTGTTGTCAGTGACAGAAAGAGGATGTCACAAGATTTATCATCAAGACAGGCGGGTCCCACTACTATAGAGTCTAGACACAACATTACACAACAGAGAAACTGACGTCAGTAGCAACCATGAGTTGCACAAATCTCCCTGACAATGTGCTTTGGTGTCCAATGTGTGTTGATGTCAGTCTTCTAAAGGTTGTTTATCTTGTCATACTTTTTCTAGGGACATCTTCCATCTCATGAAAGAACCCTTTTAAGCCGATATCATATTTTCTGCACCTTTGAATACATTTTGAAGGTATATATCGCCTACCGTATTGTCTTTAATTGAAGTCTAAAACAGTCATTGCAATTTGAATGTGGCACCCATGGAATTCACAAAGTTCCTGAGCACGAATAATTGCCACCCATGGAGGAGTCCAGTTAATACAAGTGACAACCCCCAGACAAGGTGTAATAATTTAATATTAATTAAATTAAAAGTAGCTTAACTCTATAATTACAGAAAAATCTTTTAATGACATAACTTTCATTTGGTGAAATTGCTGGATGTGCAGCATGCACTCATAAAACTTATGCCACTTTGCAACAAAAAAAATTCTAGTGGACTCTGTCATGTTTAGTGAAACCAGCTTCATCTAAATATCATTATTCTGCATTATACATCCACCAGATGTTGTCCACTTAGAATAAAGCAACCCTCAAAGAGAATCACGCAAGAGTTTCCCAGGTAAAGCACTACATGAAAGTTCACAATTACATAACCCCCCAATTGTTGCTGCCCCCAACAGAGTGCTCTACTTACAAACTTACAAGTGCGGACACAGCCCCCTTACAAGTACAAACTCAATCACACCAAAGGTGGCATTTACTGGCCCATTAGCCAGAGGACTTTATAATAAGGGAGAGTTCAGTAATTCCATTCAACTGCAGTGTCAGTGCAGTGGTCTACTTCCCTTTGACGTCACTGACCACCTCTCTGAGCCAGTTTAATTACATATCAACCCAGACTTAGCATTGTGGATGCACGCTATCACAAAGCATTGCATGTCTATAGCAATTTGGCATGCCACAGTGCTTAGGGGAGACACCATCACTGAAGGCTCTGGCACATCTAGTGACCAAGAGTGGTAGTTATTGTTATATACAGTTATGGCTCTGGAAGTCATAACCATGGCGTGTTGAAATAATAATGAGTTCATACAAAAATTCATCAGTAATTGAATAGAATCCATTATCATTTTTTTCTTTTTTAAACATGAAAGGCTGCAACAGTTTTTGTTGAGGACACTATTTCTGTCACACACCAGCAAAGACGTCCTGGTGCACACCCTCACAGGCACTGACATTTTCAGTACAAAATATCAACATCGATTGAGACAGATTCAGCAGTTGCACAATGACCACAGTGTATGAGTCTATGAAGTGAGGCATAGACATTGCCATGAGGTCATACGACCAATCAACAACAGGATGTGCCAATGAGACTCATTCCCTGATCTGTCATCAGATATATATTGTCCTCTGTGCCACAGGTGTGGCTATTTGCATTTTTTTAAACCTTAAAATGGGTTCTGCTTAAATATTTCTGATTACCTCTTTATCTCAGTGAAACAGTCCCTCAATATGATTTCCGGAACCTCTTGTCGGTAATTACAAATATAGCTATGACTGGAAGTGATTCCTGACTGTGACACCGACAGACCTTTGACTCTCAACAGACCTGGCCAACCAGACTTAGATACAGTCAAGTGATGGCATTCCTGGTCCACTGAACCAACAGTGAGTCATCTCATTAACACTGTGTCTGGAGCTGTGAGACCAGTGGATGGTCTGGGACTACATACCTCACACAGAGAACACCTCCTGGCACAGAGAACACCCCCTGGCACAGAGAACACCTCCTGACACAGAGAACACCTCCTGGCACAGAGAACACTTCCTGACACAGAGAACACCTCCTGGCACAGAAAACACCCCCTGGCACAGAGAACACCTAGCAGAGAACACCTCCTGGCACAGAGAACACCCTCCAGGCACAGAGAACACCTCCTGGCACAGAGAACACCTCCTGGCACAGAGAACACCTCCTGGCACAGAGAACACCTCCTGGCACAGGAACACCTCCTGACACAGAGAACACCCCCTGGCACAGAGAACACCTCCTGGCAGAGAACACCTCCTGGCACAGAGAACACCTCCTGGCACAGAGAACACCTCCTGGCACAGAGAACACCCCCTGGCACGGAGAACACCTCCTGGCACGGAGAACACCTCCTGACACAGAGAACACCCCCTGGCACGGAGAACACCTCCTGGCACAGAGAACACCCCCTGGCACAGAGAACACTTCTGAAGGAACACCTCCTGGCACAGAGAACACCTCCTGGCACAGAGAACACCCCTGGCACAGAGAACACCTCCTGGCACAGAGAACACCTCCTGACACAGAGAACCCCCTCCTGACACAGAGAACACCTCCTGACACAGAGAACACCTCCTGGCACAGAGAACACCTCCTGACACAGAGAACACCTCCTGACACAGAGAACACCTCCTGGCACAGAGAACACCTCCTGACACAGAGAACACCTCCTGGCACAGAGAACACCTCCTGGCACAGAGAACACCTTCTGACACAGAGAACACCTCCTGACACAGAGAACACCTCCTGACACAGAGAACACCTCCTGACACAGAGAACACCTCCTGACACAGAGAACACCTCCTGACACAGAGAACACCTCCTGGCACAGAGAACACCTCCTGACACAGAGAACACCTCCTGACACAGAGAACACCTCCTGACACAGAGAACACCTCCTGGCACAGAGAACACCTCCTGACACAGAGAACACCTCCTGACACAGAGAACACCTCCTGACACAGAGAACACCTCCTGACACAGAGAACACCTCCTGACACAGAGAACACCTCCTGGCACAGAGAACACCTCCTGGCACAGAGAACACCTCCTGACACAGAGAACACCTCCTGGCACAGAGAACACCTCCTGACACAGAGAACACCTCCTGGCACAGAGAACACCTCCTGGCACAGAGAACACCTCCTGGCACAGAGAACACCTCCTGACACAGAGAACACCCCTGGCACAGAGAACACCTCCTGACACAGAGAACACCCCCTGGCACGGAGAACACCTCCTGACACAGAGAACACCTCCTGGCACAGAGAACACCTCCTGACACAGAGAACACCCCTGGCACAGAGAACACCTCCTGGCACAGAGAACACCTCCTGACACAGAGAACACCTCCTGGCACAGAGAACACCTCCTGACAGAGAACACCTCCTGGCACAGAGAACACCTCCTGGCACAGAGAACACCTCCTGACACAGAGAACACCTCCTGACACAGAGAACACCTCCTGACACAGAGAACACCTCCTGGCACAGAGAACACCTCCTGACACAGAGAACACCCCTGGCACAGAGAACACCTCCTGGCACAGAGAACACCTCCTGGCACAGAGAACACCTCCTGGCACAGAGAACACCTCCTGACACAGAGAACACCTCCTGGCACAGAGAACACCTCCTGACACAGAGAACACCCCCTGGCACAGAGAACACCTCCTGGCACAGAGAACACCTCCTGACACAGAGAACACCTCCTGGCACAGAGAACACCTCCTGGCACAGAGAACACCTCCTGCACAGAGAACACCCCTGGCACAGAGAACACCTCCGGGCACAGAGAACACCTCCTGGCACAGAAACCCCCTGGCACAGAGAACACCCTGACACAGAGAACACCTCCTGGCACAGAGAACACCTCCTGACACAGAGAACACCTCCTGGCACAGAGAACACCTCCTGACACAGAGAACACCCCTGGCACAGAGAACACCTCCTGGCACAGAGAACACCTCCTAGCGCAGAGAACACCTCCTGGCACAGAGAACACCTCCTGACACAGAGAACACCCCCTGGCACAGAGAACACCTCCTGGCACAGAGAACACCTCCTGACATAGAGAACACCCCCTGGCACAGAGAACACCTCCTGGCACAGAGAACACCTCCTGGCACAGAGAACACCTCCTGGCACAGAGAACACCTCCTGACACAGAGAACAACCTCCTGGCATCACTGTCATTATTCACCCCCAGCTGGGTGACAGCAACAGAAGAAGACCAGGAGACAATGTCGGCACAGTGCAGGTGATAATGTATGTCCACATAAAACTTGACATGTTTCACTAACGATGCTCCTGCGTTGTCAGCACGGCCGTGCTGTGGGTGTAGATAAAACAACCAATTTTACATCATTTTAATTAATGTGCACGACGATGGACAAAAAAGGTGTAAACTATAAATTGACCGCAGCAAAAGAGATACAATACAAAAATATACATCCACATGACTCTGTGGTCTATTTGTAAATTGCGGTTGGCTTGAGTAAGAAACATGAAAAACAAGGAATTTGCTGATGCTTGAAGCTATTATCAGTGTTAAAAATGTCAATATGAATAAAGGATACACAATCTCTAAATCCCCCTTTAAAATTTTCCAATCGACATCAGGTTTGGTAGCGTAATGACGTGTGTAATTTTACTACCTTGCACAAACGTACATATTTTAAATAATTACCCTGCAGATTTTGTCTTATTTAAATTACAAAAGCTATCTAAGCTTGGCAGTCATGCTTATAACTATAAGGACACCTTTTTTCCTGTGCAAAATGTCCAGGTAGACATGCATCTGTGTGTGCGTATGCACATAATCTAGTCTAAGCGTGCACACAGTTGGTAATATAAAGGTTAAGCTTATTTTGCTAATAAAATTTCTGCCTGTCTGTTAACTTGTCCATTCTAATTTGCACCCGTTCAAAAATGAAATGAACCCATCCAAATGACATGTGAACCAGTCTCTAGATAACACTATGTTGACAGAGCTATGTTGACAGAGCTATGTTGACAGAGCTATGTTGACAGAGCTATGTTGACAGAGCTATGTTGACAAAGCTATGTTGACAGAGCTATGTTGACAGAGCTATGTTGACAGAGCTATGTTGACAGAGCTATGTTGACAGAGCTATGTTGATAGAGCTATGTTGACAGAGCATCCCTCGTCATAACGAGGAATGATCACAGGTGTACAGTGTGGTAAGTGGCAGTGGTAGCAACTGGTGCAAACATGAATGGCATTTCCTTGTAACAGTACAATGACTTGTAGATAATTACCTTTGGTTGTCAGCCGGATTTGTCATCAGAGGCGATGTCCTGTAGATATATTCTTATGTTCTGTTGACGTCCTATTGTCTGTACACCGCAGGAATGCCCTAGGACAGCTCGTCTGTATGTCTTCTGTTTCCGACAGCACCAACGCCCAGTTGTTGTCAAGGAAGGCTCGGTTGTTGTCAAGGCCCAGTTGAATTCAAGGCCCAGTTGCATCCAAAGCCCCATTGCTGTCAATGCCTTGTTGTAGTCGAAGCCCTGGTTGCAGCCAAGCAACTAGTGTTGTCAAGGCCCTGGTGTTATTAAGGCCCTGGTGTTGGCACATGCTGAGGCCCTACTGGGTGTCATTAGCAAGGCTGTTTTGTCAACAGAAACCCATTTTCAGTTTGAGCGCAGGTCCTTGGCAACAATTACATCAAACTGTTTATGCATATGCATGAAATTGGTATAGTTGGTGTTGCCTTGGTTAGAGCCACAACAAACAATCGCCATGGTAACCACAGTAAGGCCCATTTCCATGGTAACCGTCACAATGCTGCCATTGTTCCTTGGTGCAGTGAGCTATCGTCATGAGAATGTCGTGTAGGTTTCGCGACAAGAGAACGATGATGATGAACACGCAGATAGTGAGCGTCGCGATCAGATCACAGAACGACGGTGCATAGTCGCGGACTTGTTCCCGTGATTCTCGTTCCGTCAGTGGATGAAACAAGAGAATAGTTGTCTGGTTGAGTGACCGGCTGAATCGTGGGTGCGCTCAAGTGGAACATTGATGGAGACGGCGCCGTGCCAATGACGGTTGGATGCTTCCATCATGATAAACTCACCCAGGGTACACACACACATACATACACACATACATACATACATATACACACACAGGCACATACTCATATTTGGAATGTATGAGCTTTGTTAGAAAGGATTAATGCAGTTCTCCGTGACTTAGCGATACTTCACAAGGTTTTGGTGCATAAACACAACCACCAATCACATTGTCATTTTGTATAAAATTAGAAAACTACATTGTCAAACCCGCGGTCGGGCCATAACTAATAACACAAGTTGTCTTGGTGGCTCGAGAGATTCGTCGACAGCCGAAACCTGTCTGCCACTTGAACGTTCAGGGGCTGCCAAATGAAAATGTTGACCGACAATGACGTCGCAGTGACGCTGACATCCATGACGTCAGCGTCATCATCACTCATGTCATTCCTGCGGGTGGCGTTTCATGTGTAGTGCGAGATGGTCGGACCGCGAGAAACATCGACTACACGACTTGCACTGGAATGGCTTTGAGCCGGTGTGTTTGCGGTAGTGACGCGTCAGTTCGTCGGAACGTGCAAACCGCCAGTCGCACCCCTCCCACGTACACTTGTAGGGTTTCTCACCTGCAACAAGACAGTATTCAGGTCAGTGTCATCGTCATCTGGTGTTTGATCAAGATTATTATCACCATACTAATCAGCATGATCATAACTGTCGTCAGCCAGAGTGTTATCAACTTAGGAATTTAATCCATTCAACACAGCGGTTTCGAAATAGGAACCGTTCAATGGACTACGCACTTTGTGACACAGATGTTATTATGAACACAGAAACTTGGGTCCACAAGATGCATGAACAAGTATTTTATATTTCTGACTGACTTATAAGGACAAGTATTTTACATTAGAGAATGAACAAGATAGCAGACTGAAGATTGTTCATAATTTCTGCTGGTGACCTAAAACAACATGGACATGACCAGCATCAAGACGTGTGGTCATCAACAACATGAGACCACTACAACATAGGAACTATTGTCAACATGAGACCACTATGACATAGGAACTATTGTCAACATGAGACCACTACGACATAGGAACTATTGTCAACATGAGACCACTACGACATAGGAACTATTGTCAACATGAGACCACTATGACATAGGAACTATTGTCAACATGAGACCACTATGACATAGGAACTATTGTCAACATGAGACCACTATGACATAGGAACTATTGTCAACATGAGACCACTATGACATAGGAACCTATTGTCAACATGAGACCACTATGACATAGGAACTATTGTCAACATGAGACCACTATGACATAGGAACTATTGTCAACATGAGACCACTATGACATAGGAACTATTGTCAACATGAGACCACTACGACATAGGAACTATTGTCAACATGAGACCACCACCAGCATTAAACAACAATCAACTTGATATGTTCCTGGAACATGAGTTAGCAATGAGATGTGAGTCGACAGGAGGACTGGGGAAGTAAGGGACGCTACTGCCTGCCTGTAGTACAGGGCAGTCAATGTGTCTGGTGCAGTGTTGTGGACTGACAGACTTACACAGTGGCAGTCTCTAGCTGTGAAACATAACACACACCTCCAGCCCTGCATAAGTAATTAAGGATAGAGCTGTTTGGATAACAACCATTTAAGACTGACCAGTCTGAGACCAGTCTAAACACACTACACACTGCAGTAAAAACACCATCAGTGGGAGAGTCATCCATGCAGGACCTGCACTGTACTGTCGTCACTGGCAGCCACCCTAACCCCACTCAGACTGTGTGACAATACAACAAGGGCCATTACAGTGTCACATTGTTACTTTTAAGAGTGTTTGCACAACCGCTGAAGCCTCAGCGATAACAAACACTACCCACAATGTAACATACCAGTGCTTCAACATGCCATGTAGACTTTCATTCAAGCACACACAATCAGTGCTGAATACTGATATGACCAGCGCTATTTTGTTTCTGCCCTATTTCCCATTTGTCACCCATGCATGACAGTCAAAAATGTCCTTTGAATTGATTTTATGTGAAATAAAAATAGCGCTGTGGCATTGGACGAAAATACATGATGTAAAATTGAAATAACACTACAACATCGGATGAAAATACCAACTTTCCCAGGGCCACCGTAGACGTAAATACATTAAAATGTCAACATCAACAGAGTTTTAATTGAAATGCGGCGACAGCGTCAACCACCTCTCCTGCCCCCCTTGGCTGTCACACAGACACAGACACAGACACACACAGACACACACAGACACAGACACACAAAGCCACTAACTCAAGTCTATTATTGTCTCCTCAGCAACTGTGTCCAACTGACGCTGTCAACCAGGTCCACTAAAGGGGATGAGATTTGAGGGAGATTGCTTCCCATTATGCGCATGCATGGGTGCGTGCTTGCATGTCTCCATGGGTGCCCGTAAGTACTGGGTGAAATTTATAACAGGAGATATATTTTATAAGCGGTTCTTGATAAGACATATTAGATATGGACGAAAAAGTTTGCTTTTGCATCCGAGCTGAGTCATGCAATGTGAAGGTAAAGAGGTTCACTTTTTAAATGCAGGATCTGAGCCATAAGCCATGTTTATAGCTGCAGATTCTATCATGAGAGGGTGAATTATTCTATGAGAAATGACATTTGTGTAATTTGCACATATGTGCACAGCAAGGCACACTTACAGATCAAGACACATAAAAACATATAGTAATACAGTGCTGTATGTAAATTGCATTTGAGTCAACTAAATCAAAATGATACAACAGACACTAGTGTTGAACAACATAAACATACCACAAAACCTATTTGTGTTTTCAATTAAAAGTTAACAAACTTAAAAATCATACGACACTGTAACTTCATCTTTAACATCATTAGGTGTGTAATTGTTTTTAGGTTAGGGTAACAAAAACCACCAACATAGATTACATCACAACATTTTGACACTGTCACCAAAAAAATTCTGACTGCGATACCAGAGCAGTCTAGTTTCTTTCTCCTCTCACGAGGAAGTTGGGCTGAGATCTCAATACTACACAATGTCGTGTGCATTCTACCATGTAGACCGAGTCATTACATGGCGCCACTTTGAACTACCCCCTTAGTTAATTGCTACATTCTCATGCAGGGCAGAAACCACTGGAGACCCCGCACATACCATGGTCAGCCATGCATGACGTCTGATTCACCAGAGGCCTTCGTAAACAGGTGATTCGTGCATTCCAGAGTTATTAATACCTGAGAGCTTTAATGAGTGAAAGGCACAAGGAATTGTTGGAAAGTGTTGTTAAAGGACCGTGGGAGTAAGTTGAGGGGGTAGGGGCCGCAGGGTGGGAGTGGTATGGGGGTAGTGGGAGGGTGTATTCAGTGTCTTACTCACGCAATTATGTCACTGCGACAGATTTACAAGAAATGCAATCAGACATTGTTGATTCAACTAAAAGTTGTTATTCTTGGACGTAATGACTGAAGTGAATCATTCTCCACTAGAATAAGTGGTATTAACTATTTGCAGCTATTTTAAAACTGACTTTTATACATTTAGTTTTTGACTACATTTATACAGAATTTCAATATTTGCTGTTTTAATTGTATCCAGCTGAAAGCAATGTTACAATCATTATTATAAACTTTGAAAAACAAACAAAAAGTGTGCTGTTAATTTTAACTGAAACTCCAAAATTATTTCAAAAAATGTCCACCCATAAGTTTTAAACACGGTTAATTATTACAACCAGGTGTTTTCAAAGCCATTTCATTCTTTAGATGTGTCAACTTATCAACATGGTACAGATCTTACTTGACAGATTGGTGACTTCTTTATGCCAGACTTACTTCAAGGACGTGTTCTCAAGGTGGATAATTTGACAACAAAGCTGTTTACAATGTGTGATATATCATGAATAATTTCTTTTACACCTTCATTCCATGACCCAAAGCATAACGGTGTAATGAAAAAATGATGTTCAGAGTCAATGGGACACATTCATGACTCTCAACACAAAAAGGGTCTCACTGGTTCACACAGGAACAAATAATGTTATACTGCTTCAACCCTCCAACAGAATCTGTGGACACATGAGTTTGTGTAACATAATGTCTCACATGTACACTCTCCACCAGTTAAAGTACACGCAAGCAGCAACACAACAAAGATGGAAAGAAGTGATTAAATATGGCATTATTGGGAAAAAGAAACATCTGCGTAAGAGAACAGGTAAAGGTCACATAAGTGATTGATCAAATAAGAAGACATAAGCTGGTGAAAGTGAAGCTGGTGTCAAGGTCTGCGTTTTACAATTTTATAGAACTGTCACTATCAGTTGCATGTGAACTATATAATCAACGTGATTGTGAGTAAATGTTGATATACATTATTATGATGTTACTATAACAGATCTATGCATGTTACAACTTATAGATTATGTACAATTATATTTTACTGCATTGAAAGCATGTCTTTCTTAACATTAAAGTATCAATCTTATAATTTGAACTCCTAATACACAGGCTGGAGTACATAAAGAATATGGCAAAACTGAATTTGTGTTCGTTATCTGCAAAACTAAATTTGTGTTCAATATCGGCAAAACAGAATTTGTGTTCACTATCTGCAAAACAAAATTTGTGTTCACTATCTGCAAAACAAAATTTGTGTTCACTATCTGCAAAACAAAATTTGTGTTCACTATCTGCAAAACTGAATTTGTGTTCAATATCTGCAAAACTAAATTTGTGTTCACTGTCTGCCAAACTAAATTTGTGTTCACTGTCTGCCAAACTGAATTTGTGTTCTCTAACTGCAAAACTGAATTTGTGTTCGGGTCCCACGATGATAAAACCAGCATCGTCATTGATGCTGGACCAAACAGCTATTATTTCCTAACAATACAAAATGTGTGTCGAGTTACGTCAGTGTAACTGTACACCTGCTCAGTGTGTTATTTATTACATGTATCTGTTACACACCAGGCTGTCTGGCAGTTAACACTGAGTGTGTCTGATGGTCATCTTAGCACAGTTGACAACACCTGTTGACAATTACAACTTGTTACAACATGGATGACTAAAACCAAAGACATCAAGTTCTATATGAGATTTTTTTATGTTTTAAACATATCAGCCTTCCCACAAGTGAGGCTTTTGAGTAGATTTGTATTTAGGGCTGGCTTTTATAAATACAAGTGTGTGTTTTTTTAGAAATACCTATGTGGATTAAGTTAAGAAGTCTGGCGGTGGAGTAGTTTTATAAGAAGTCTGGCGGTGGAGTAGTTTTATAAGAAGTCTGGCGGTGGAGTAGTTTTATAAGAAGTCTGGCGGTGGAGTAGTTCTATTAAGAAGTCTGGCGGTGGAGTAGTTCTATTAAGAAGTCTGGCGGTGGAGTAGTTCTATTAAGAAGTCTGGCGGTGGAGTAGTTCTATTAAGAAGTCTGGCGTGTTTATAATGCGTGAGTAGTTTATAAGAAGTCTGGCGGTGGAGTAGTTTTATAAGAAGTCTGGCGGTGGAGTAGTTTTATAAGAAGTCTGGCGGTGGAGTAGTTTTATAAGAAGTCTGGCGGTGGAGTAGTTCTATAAGAAGTCTGGCGGTGGAGTAGTTCTATTAAGAAGTCTGGCGGTGGAGTAGTTCTATTAAGAAGTCTGGCGGTGGAGTAGTTCTATTAAGAAGTCTGGCGGTGGAGTAGTTCTATTAAGAAGTCTGGCGGTGGAGTAGTTCTATAAGAAGTCTGGCGGTGGAGTAGTTCTATAAGAAGTCTGGCGGTGGAGTAGTTTTATAAGAAGTCTGGCGGTGGAGTAGTTTTATAAGAAGTCTGGCGGTGGAGTAGTTTTATAAGAAGTCTGGCGGTGGAGTAGTTTTATAAGAAGTCTGGTGGTGGAGTAGTTTTATAAGAAGTCTGGCGGTGGAGTAGTTTTATACAAATGTCTGGCCTTGAGGCAGCCGCAGGTTTGTGGTTCACTTAGTGAGATTTATTCACCAACATCTGGTCTGGTCTCTAGTGGCATTACATACAAATGTCTGGCCTTGGAGAAATTATATCTGATTTTACAGTGACCTCCGTACGAATGTCTTTTCTTAAGTATAACACAGGTATATTATAATTCAACAACACACTATGGTTAATTCATAACTTTTAATACTACTTTAAATGTCAAGGGCTTTGAACTTTTTAAAATTACATTAGGTATGTATTTATGTATAATATATATATATATATATATATATATATATATATATATATATATATATATATATATATAAATATATATATATATATATACTAATATATTGTTGTAGTACATCAAACATTTAGTCCGAAAGTAGGTTAGAAGTTTTAGTATATTTTGTGCAAACATCTGCTCCTGTCTAGCCTCAGATTATGTTAGATGTTTGAATGAACATTAACATCTTGCCTCAGTTGAGTGTTGATTCGTTGAGATGACATAGTGCACCTCATGACCCACGTCCACACAATCACCTGCACAGTTCCTTACAAAGCTATATTCTCATCACCAGCAGACGTGTAAAATGTGTGAGTGTTCGGCTGGGTTCACACTGGCAGAGATACAGCAGCTGGGCTTGCAGACACAGGGAGGCTGAACCATCCTCATGTAGATGAATTAGACGTCTACTCTACAAGGTGTTAGGGAATTCACCTGTCTGACATGTACAGGCCGTAAAACTGCTAACATATAAATCGTCTGATGCCTGCACCCATGATGTGCAGTTTCATTGGACATACATGATTCGTTCACTATACCCTCAAATCATGTGCCCCAAATGTCAGCAATAGAGAGAACCAAATCGGCAGAAAATGTCGCTAAAAATAGACAGCTCAGGCGAAGAACAGAAAAGTGTTGGTTTCATCAAAATCTGAAAAAAATAGCCCAGATGTGGCAGATTGAAAAAACCTGTAGCAGGAAGTGTTGGGAATGACTGGGAATGACTGGACAAGTAGAGTATTAGAACAGACACAGTTTCTAGCAGGGTGTTGACAGCAACAACAGAGAGTAACAGAGCATCATGACAGGTAACATATTGTCTGGGGGTGGGTGTGTGGGTGGGGGATTATACATAATACATCCAACAATTATTGTGATCTCTTATGGGGTGGTAGACCATAACTTAAAAAGATGATGGAAAGAACAGAAGGACGAACAAACATTTAGAGGGTTATCTATTTACCTGTATGCGTTCGCAAATGCGCCTTGAGGTGTGAACTTTTTGTGTAGACTTTCTTACACCCGGTATACGGACACCGATGGATCCTGCGCTTGCTATCCGGGCTCAGATCACTGTGTCTGCACGGAGACTTCGCTGCCAACTCCCCCCAACAGTCCTGAGATCTGCTACCAGGTGGCGGTGACACCGCCGCCGCCGCCATTGCCATCATCGTTGGCATGGCAACGGGCACGGTTGTCCGTCCGGGATTTGCAACGAGTTTCAGCGCGAACAGATCGTGTGACTTCGGTCCAAAGTTTCGATGGGGCGACCTTGGCGACAAGGCCACTGGTCCGCTGCGATTCGAGTCCCACGACACGGAACTCGATGCCGAGCTGTAGGAACTGAAGCTGTGCACGCTGACAGAGTCCGACCCCTTGTGGGAGTCTCGGATGTTGAGACGGGCGAGTTTCTCAACGGCCTTCCGGTCAAACTCTCGCATCGAGATGGTGGAAGCTGGGGAGGAGTTGGCCGAGGTTGGGGAACTGGACGTGGATCCCGGGGAGCACGACCCAATCCCGGAGTCTGCCGATTCATCCCGGAAGTGGTCCCATGGGTTTGTGTCGAGGTCTGTTTCGAGTTTCCGGTATGACGTTAGTTTCGGTTCATTCTTCAGGTACCGCTCCATCTCCATGCAGTTCTGAAGTGTGACAGGAAGGATTAAGTGAAGACATATTTGATTATGGTGTAGTTTGTAGTTTAAAATATGACACTTCTGAGGATCAAATAAAAATATCTAGTATTTATTCTCTACAGTGCCAAGTGCAATGAATTTGCACCTATTTTTGTAAATAATTAACTTGGCTAAAACAATTCATTCTACTAATAATATCATTGACAAACATATCGTTTTGATTAATTATAACTAAAACGGAAAGGTAAACATAGTTATGCAGCACACATGTAGGATTTGTCACATACACGTCTCACGAGAAACCAACACCAGCCAAATCAATAAACTAATGACTCAACAGGCTATTTTGGGGCCACTTGCTCTGTAATTGTGAGAGTGATATTGCATAAGGAGACTAAACTTCAACCATCACAGAGAGCTGAGTGACATCACCACAATATATGAATACAAGACTGCATTAATTATTAAAACCTGCACCTATTTGTTGTAGCGTAATAATAGTAAATATATTGCACCTGTGTTATGTGCATAAGAATATATATATAAGATATATATATATATATATATATATATATATATATATAGATATATATATATATATATATATATATATATATATATATAGATATATATATATATATATATATATATATAAATATATATATATATATATATATATATATATATATATATATATATATATATATATATATATATATATATATATATATATATATATATATATATATATATATATATATATATATATATATATATTATATATATGTATATATATCTTATATATATATATATATATATATATATATATATATATATATATATATATATATATATATATATATATGAGATATATATATATATATATATATATATGTATATAATATATATAATATATATAAACATATACAGGTATATCTTGTTCCTATATGTGTGTATCACATGTCCAAGGCGTCACAATGCAGCAGTCATCATCATTACAGGTAGAAACTAATAATAAGGTGTCACCTGTATCAATACCATCAGCACACACGTCTATTCAACCACCACACAACACGACTCTGACAAAAGGCGATGCTAAAGACATCATTAAACCGTGTTTATGGAACATATCTGCACCGTATTTTATTAAATCAACGACGAGTGTAAATTTCCACCAAAGTCCGACAATCGAAGTGCGGCAGAATAAATTCTGAATTGTCATACAACAATTGCTAGATGTAACAGAAGCAGCCAGAATGATGCTGCAGGGTGACAGGTGACAGGAATGACGAGATAAACATCCTCTGAAAGCATGAATGGCAGAGTAAATAACGGGTACAGACAGCGAAATGTCTTCAGCTTTTGTTGTATAGAAAGCAACAATCCAACAAGTCATTCATAGTTCAGAGCAGTTAGAGATGAATGGCTTCATTGATTTCACATGAAGCTGGCAGTGGGTCATTGACACTAGAGGGTGGCTCCCTCACCCCCACACCTACCCCCATCCCCATAACATTTTGACAGAGGATTAAAATCATGTTATTACGTACATACATACACATGTCTTATGTCCATCATTCAAATATATTTCCAGAACCATTTTAATCCGTTTTTTGCAACGCTTGCCCAAAATCTCAACACAGATTACAGATATACCGACCAGACTTTAGAGGGTTCAAACTAATACACTAACACTATCAACCTCTACATTTTAAAGATGAATGCGTCGCTGGATCACCAGATCTAAAACCTGACATTATTGTAGAGATGGGTGCAGTGTTCTATAGATTGTCTACTACCTCCGTACTCAGTGTCGTGTTACGCCAGTGAAGTATCATGACTGATGGTTCCTTATGGCTGGCCAGAAACAAGGCCACCCTGGATGATGCTGTCATTGACAACTCACTGGCATTCACCATCCAATAAAACACTGTTATTTCTAGACAGTACCCTTTGTACCAACAGGAAACTGTCTATATATGTGTGTGTCTGGCTGGAAGTAGGTTCTGCAGTGTGATGATACAATTATGAACAATTGTGGTGCAACATAACATTTTGTTCATTTGGATGAAGAACATTTTGGTACGCCGATTTGTAATTATATTTATAAAGTTCTATTATAGTCTGTTATATGGTAAATTGATGTATACTGTTGTTTTGATGTATCAAATACACGTTTGCGAATATTTATGATATTTTTCAAAGGGAAAACATTGCAGGTGAGACATTTGTTTGATGCTATACAATTCAAGCACTTGTTGCCGTTTGACACTTGGCGATCATTCATTCACTTGACTTGTTTCGTTCATTTAATGTTGACCCAGTTTGTTTGACTGTATATACAAGTCGTTTAGCTGTGTACTTGCAATACAATCGTGTAAAAGACGCGGTGATTAAATACCAGTTCTGTCAGTTTAAATCAGGCCACAGAAAGGATTGTACTGAATAGCTGTGTGACAACTGTGGATGCTTCTGGTTATGTTGTTATCACAGACCTCACACAGCTAGATAACTATCAGATGCCCTGAATTTGTTCCAAACACGAAAGAACTTGGCTGCCACCAATCTGACTCCAGACAGATCGTGCTGTTGTTCCTACGGCCTTCTTTCAGCCAGCAGCAGTCATGTTGTGGTAGAGAGATCAGCACTACCCCAGGGCCGGAATGTGCTGATACCCAGACCGTCTGGCAGCAGGGGCAACATATGTCGCCAGGGGCTATGCCACAGAAAACCGGAACAAAAACTAATCAATGTCAGTAAATTTTGCCATGGTAAATCCTGCCAGGGAGGCCTGTCAATTAATTAACTCCTAGACAACATAAAAACTATGGAAACCAGCAACAGCTGGATGGCTTGTCTACGTTTCTAAAATTATATCTTTATGGCTTTCATTTCTGTGTTTATATGTTGTGGTACAAATGTCATACTTATAGTGAAATATGTATATACATCATTATCTAAGAGAGGCCAAGTAAATCAATATGTATGTTTAATGAACTTTGAGAGCTTGAATGGTAGAGAAGAGAGAGAGGTAAATTGGGTTGCTCATTTTGTTTTAAGGCTTACATTCTAAAGGTGCCTACAAATGTGGGCTCATTGAAAATCTGTTCATGGGTGACAGGATTGATAAAAGAAACACAAATATGTGTCATGTATTATTGTTATTACCTCTGGGTGACATGAGATCTGCACCTATTTATCCCACAGAAATACAATCAATATAATCTTGCTAGGTATCTGAAAGAATATTCAAATAAGTGAGTCATTTGTGGCCAGTCACTGTACAATGGGTGCGTGTCGGCATGTCACTGTTGCTGATCATCTGGAGTCTATTTCAAGTTCACCCACAGAAACAGTCGCAGTTGTCAACAAAGCGAGAAGGGACTGTCCTCCATTGTCAACCGTGATACATTCAGCTGACTCACATCTGACGAAAAAGTGTCGACACGATGGATTGCTCACGATTTAGGAAGTAACCAACTATCTTTAACTGAGGCCCCATTCATCCAGACTTACTTGGCGCTCGGCCACATAACTGAGGTTCCTGTCAATAATGCACACACGCTCGCTGCATAAACGGATCTTTCAACGTGTGTATATCACCACCCCTGAAGCCATAACCCTGGCAATGTTGCCATAAACACCTCCAAACCCACTGGTGTCGGGTATAATAAAAGAAGAAATCAGGACGGGGTGAAACTGGATAAGTCACTGCTCTACCAGAATGGTGACATAATGATAGCTTCGACACCTGAATTACGGGAACGAGAGTAAGAATGTGACAAGTATCACTAGTCTGGGCACTGATATCGTTGCAACAGCAAAAGCTGTCACAGGCGCTGTAATGTGACAATCTAACTACTGTACAAGGTACACTGTAGATGGTTGCCACGTCAAAACATTCGTGTTCAATGTGGTATGAAATGAAATCTTGTGGTAGGCAAAAAGTTTTGCTTAGCGTTGTCGATGCATTGTCCCCATAAACATAACTGAGAACAGACTGGTATTACAGAATTTACACTACTTCAAACCTAATTAAGGTGATAGCTTAGTGTGTAATCTGTTACAACTTATCTTTAAATTAATAATCCAACCAATCAATACAAGGAGCATTACAATAAAAGACAATGGCAAAATGAGCAAATGCACCTAAATACACACCTGGAAACGTCTAATTAATTACTACAGTTTACAAACCAAATTGGAACCATTTATGTTTTATATTAAGACAAGGTTCCCGACCTTTCTACTGCTCCATTCTGGGGAAACGTTGATTAAAACATCGTGTGTAGCTTTGTTTAGTGCTGACCTTTCCAGCTCAGAGTCAACTTGATCGCAGCCACCAAGAGTGTGACTCTAGAGGAGGCAAATGTCATCACTACAGCTGTCACCACCAAGAGTGTGACTCTAGAGGAGGCAAATGTCATCACTACAGCTGTCACCACCAAGAGTGTGACTCTAGAGGAGGCAAATGTCATCACTACAGCTGTCACCACCAAGAGTGTGACTCTAGAGGAGACAAATGTCATCACTACAGCTGTCACCACCAAGAGTGTGACTCTAGAGGAGGCAAATGTCATCACTACAGCTGTCACCACCAAGAGTGTGACTCTAGAGGAGACAAATGTCATCACTACAGCTGTCACCACCAAGAGTGTGACTCTAGAGGAGCAAATGTCATCACTACAGCTGTCACCACCGATTCTAAGGAGGAAATGTTCACTAACTTAACAAAATGTGTAGAGGCAAATGTCATCACTACAGCTGTCACCACCAAGAGTGTGACTCTAGAGGAGCAAATGTCTCACTACAGCTGTCACCACCAAGAGTGTGACTCTAGAGGAGGCAAATGTCATCACTACAGCTGTCACCACCAAGAGTGTGACTCTAGAGGAGGCAAATGTCATCACTACAGCTGTCACCACCAAGAGTGTGACTCTAGAGGAGGCAAATGTCATCACTACAGCTGTCACCACCAAGAGTGTGACTCTAGAGGAGGCAAATGTCATCACTACAGCTGTCACCACCAAGAGTGTGACTCTAGAGGAGGCAAATGTCATCATACCTGTCACCACCAAGAGTGTGACTCTAGAGGTGGCAAATGTCATCACTACAGCTGTCACCACCAAGAGTGTGACTCTAGAGGAGGCAAATGTCGTCACTACAGCTGTCACCACCAAGAGTGTGACTCTAGAGGAGGCAAATGTCATCACTACAGCTGTCACCACCAAGAGTGTGACTCTAGAGGAGGCAAATGTCATCACTACAGCTGTCACCACTGAGCCGCTGACATGTATATACAAAAGGATCACCATACCATGTCAACGTTACTGACAGTCTGTGTTTTCTGTGGTCTTGACAAGCAAGGTCAGCAAATATGCTTTTTTATACCGATCTTGCAAATTTTTGCAGAAACTGACACCATGTGGTGACGTAGGTGTATGTGTCACTTAATCTGATTGTTTTATAGCAACAAAACATCATCATCGTTGTTTAAAGGTGGCGTTGGCAGTGTGACTGTCTGTCTCCATCTGGCACAGTCATCATCACATCAGACACAAGGCTGCAGACACAGAGTCTTGTCAGGACTACCTGGGAGCTGTCCCCCCAACACCTGTCAGGTCTACATGGGGGCTGTCCCCCCAATACCTGTCAGGTCTACCTGGGAGCTGTCCCCCCAACACCTGTCAGGTCTACCTGGAAGCTGTCCCCCAACACCTGTCAGGTCTACCTGGGAGCTGTCCCCCCAACACCTGTCAGGTCTACCTGGAAGCTGTCCCCCAACACCTGTCAGGTCTACCTGGGAGCTGTCCCCTCCATCACCTGTCAGGTCTACCTGGGAGCTGTCCCCTCCAACACCTGTCAGGTCTACCTGGGAGCTGTCCCCTCCAACACCTGTCAGGTCTACCTGGGAGCCGTCCCCTCCAACACCTGTCAGGTCTACCTGGGAGCTGTCCCCTCCATCACCTGTCAGGTCTACCTGGGAGCCGTCCCCTCCAACACCTGTCAGGTCTACCTGGGAGCTGTCCCCTCCAACACCTGTCAGGTCTACCTGGGAGCTGTCCCCTCCATCACCTGTCAGGTCTACCTGGGAGCTGTCCCCTCCAACACCTGTCAGGTCTACCTGGGAGCCGTCCCCTCCAACACCTGTCAGGTCTACCTGGGAGCTGTCCCCTCCAACACCTGTCAGGTCTACCTGGGAGCTGTCCCCTCCAACACCTGTCAGGTCTACCTGGGAGCTGTCCCCTCCAACACCTGTCAGGTCTACCTGGGAGCTGTCCCCCCAACACCTGTCAGGTCTACCTGGGAGCCGTCCCCTCCAACACCTGTCAGGTCTACCTGGGAGCCGTCCCCTCCAACACCTGTCAGGTCTACCTGGGAGCTGTCCCCTCCAACACCTGTCAGGTCTACCTGGGAGCTGTCCCCTCCGACACCTGTCAGGTCTACCTGGGAGCTGTCCCCTCCGACACCTGTCAGGTCTACCTGGGAGCTGTCCCCTCCAACACCTGTCAGGTCTACCTGGGAGCCGTCCCCTCCATCACCTGTCAGGGCTACCTGGGAGCTGTCCCCTCCAACACCTGTCAGGTCTACCTGGGAGCTGTCCCCTCCAACACCTGTCAGGTCTACCTGGGAGCCGTCCCCTCCAACACCTGTCAGGTCTACCTGGGAGCCGTCCCCTCCAACACCTGTCAGGTCTACCTGGGAGCCGTCCCCTCCAACACCTGTCAGGTCTACCTGGGAGCTGTCCCCTCCAACACCTGTCAGGTCTACCTGGGAGCCGTCCCCTCCAACACTAACTTTCTACAACCCTTTAGCCAGTAGTCCATGTTGCATTTTCCACTGTAATGATGCCCAAACCACCTCAACCTACTTCTTCCCAGGTAGTTTCCTCCAAACAGCCCAAACTTGGGCTAATGCAAGAGTTGTCCTTCTCTAGAATTAATTATCAAATCTCATCACATCTCCAATCACCTCTACTTCCACTCTGACCTCATGGCTAATGTCGTGTGCATATACAACAGATACTGGCACATGCTGGTTTACTGTACACAGCCCTTCAACTCTGGGGCTTTGGAAGCAAACAAAACAGTTTAAAATAAACTACTGTTCTGTTTCGTATTGGTTGCTGATGGCGTCTAAGCCCTCATGCAACGACAGGTTATTGTGGAACTGAATTCTAACCCCTGCCTGCATGCCCCTAACTCCCTGGACCACAACTTGTGTCTCATGTACTCTCCTCATACAAGTCAGACTCCATTTATATAGGAGAAAAGTTAGTCAAACATATATCTAATTGAATATACATGTATCAATGACGCCACAATGTTATCAGATTGACATTTTGTGGTAACTAGAGACAAGCAGAATGCAAGCACATAAACCTGACATCACAATAGGAATAGTTTCACTGCACAATGCACAGAAGGTCTTTGTTTTCATACAGCTGTAAGAATCTAGCATACTAGACATTGTGTGCGTGTACCTAATTCTGTGCCGTGTACACAGTACACACACGCACGCACGCACGCACGTACGCACGCACACACGCACGCACGCACGCACACACACACACACACATTCACTGACCACCAGTGATCTACTTTCAAGCCAGGTTTGTGGGATGAATAAAATATCAGGTTCTGATGATCAACAGGCGAAGTTTGCACGGATTTAAGTCAAGTGTTGCTGTGCACAGTACAATGCACACACATGGTACTGAACACCTCAACAAAGAGCTCTATTCAGACAGAGACCCTGAGTGCTATCCTGTATTGTGCAGCCTGGATTTAAGGGCCTATTAAATGTGGCTCTAATCTCTCGAGGGAAAGTGAATGATTAAATTCATTATTGCATTTGTCTGGTACTGTCAGGGTAAAAGGCAAGCGTGAAGAGACTCGACAGTCTCCTTTTCTTTTCTTGGTCCCTCTCCCTCTCCCTCTCCCTCTCCCTCTCCCTCTCCCTCTCCCTCTCCCTCTCCCTCTCCCTCTCCCTCTCTCTTATTCTATTTCACCTCCAAAGTTACATTGTTTATGCCTCCTACATTTCCCACTTTAACAGAAGCTGACATTGTGTTTGTTTTATATGTTATCTTAAGTTATTCAGTTAATTTGGTTTTACTATGCTCATTTAAATATGATTTATAAGTGTAAATAAACTGACAAAGATAAAATACATAGTAACTGCTTCAACTGCAAATGTCTACATTTTCTCAATGATGGTACAAATGTAAAACAGATCAGACCTCTGGAGTAATTCAAGAAAATGCATTACATAAAAAGCATACTACATAAAACATCAAATAAAGACAAGGGCACCACATGCTGGCAGATCTTGCACAATTTGACTCCATCAACTCAAGGGAATGCCTGTCACGTACCTATGTGTACCCTTGGTATGCAACCATGAATACGACAAACCGCCCATTCATTCATGCTGACGCCTTATGCTACAATGATGTTCTTTTTAATGTCGCATTACTCTTACACAAAAGACTTTATGTCCATCTCACATCCACGATACACAAGGACAGCCTGACAGACACCACAATACACAAAGACAGCCTGACAGACACCACAATACACAAGGACAGCCTGACAGACACCACGATACACAAGGACAGCCTGACAGACACCACGATACACAAGGACAGCCTGACAGACAACACGTGCCTGGGGCTCCATCTACACTTCTCTAGCCTCTCCACCTGATTCTCGCAGACGCCCAACTAGAACGGGAACATGTACAACACTTAGTGTCATCACGTGCAGGTGATTAATGTCCTGTCAGATACTAACCAGCCTCACTCATTCATAATGCAACATTTCAGTCACCTCCTATTACGAGCTGTCCTTACTATAAATACCTAATATTATTATCATAACTACCGTATCCCCATATTACCTGTTCCTCTGAACTGGCCACTTATGTCAGGTTTTCAGATGAATACATTTTGAGAACCCATATGCAAATTCCCGTCATAAAGCAAAGAAACAATTACATTTAAATGATTTCTATTTAAATAAACCAGCAACCTTTGGTTACTAAAGTTCTTTGATATTTGATTGCGCTGCGTTGAATAAATTTACTTTGTAAACTTCTTTCCTTTTGAATACAGTTTTGTTTTGAGTACTGGGCCAACACTCTTGATGGAGTCAAACAGTTGACAAGGATGATGTTGAATTTTACTTAAAACATATTACAGTAGATAAAACAACACATTACAATGTAGAAACATGCCATAAATTAGCAGTAAAATTAAACATCTAGGGGTAACTGCAGTTGTCGCATTACGATAGTCGACCTGTAGAAAGTGAACAGATTGCACAGGTGAAAATGTGTTCAGTTGAAGCAGCTGTTTTCCTGATACTGAGGTGCCTTGTTCATTGCAAATAGGGGCCAAAGTTCTGAATATGACTCAGCTGGCACAATGCCAAGATTGTGCCATAAGCCCCTCTACACCTTGGACTGCATAACCAGGGCATTCATGCCTTGCATCAGATTTGGTAAGATGCCCTGAAAATGGGACAGGCATTCACAAGAAAGATATGTGACAGGGAATGGACAAGGTATCACAGATTGGTCAAACCAATTACCCCGGTATTTTTGCTGGTGGCACAATATTTCTAAGATGAGCAGATTGTGAGTGTTGCAAATATGAAATCATGCTAAATCGCCAAAAACTGGTGACAATAATTTGCCAAATTTGTTCCCGGCTATACAAGCACAGTGCCATCATAGTAATACCTGGAGCCAAAATAGCTGATTGTTTCAAATTATTGCTCTGGCAACCACTCAAGATACTACTAGAGTTCTGACGGTTCAGTAAACACCTGGAGCCAGAATGGCTGACTCCACCAGACTAGTGCTATGAGATGTCAGTAACATCTGGAGCCAAAATGGCCAACTCAACCAGACTAGTGCTATGAGATGTCAGTAACATGGAGCCATAATGGCTGACTCCACCAGACTAGTGCTATGAATGTCAGTAACATCTGGAGCCAGAATGGCCAACTCAACCAGACTAGTGCTATGATATGTCAGTAACATCTGGAGCCAGAATGGCCAACTCAACCAGACTAGTGCTATGAGATGTCAGTAACATACGGAGCCAGAATGGCTGACTCCACCAGACTAGTGCTATGAGATGTCAGTAACATCTGGAGCCATAATGGCTGACTCCACCAGACTAGTGCTATGAGATGTCAGTAACATCTGGAGCCAGAATGGCTGACTCCACCAGACTAGTGCTATGAGATGTCAGTAACATCTGGAGCCATAATGGCTGACTCCACCAGACTAGTGCTATGAGATGTCAGTAACATCTGGAGCCATAATGGCTGACTCCACCAGACTAGTGCTATGATATGTCAGTAACATCTGGAGCCAGAATGGCCAACTCAACCAGACTAGTGCTATGAGATGTCAGTAACATCTGGAGCCAGAATGGCCAACTCAACCAGACTAGTGCTTTGAGATGTCAGTAATATCTGGAGCCAGAATGGCTGACTCCACCAGACTAGTGCTATGAGATGTCAGTAACATCTGGAGCTAGAATGGCCAACTCAACCAGACTAGTGCTTTGAGATGTCAGTAACATCTAGAGCCAGAATGGCCAACTCAACCAGACTAGTGCTTTGAGATGTCAGTAACATCTGTAGCCAGAATGTCTGACTGCACCAGCACTAGTGCTAGGAGATGTCAGTAACATACGGAGCCAGAATGGCTGACTCCACCTGACTAGTGCTAGGAGATGTCAGTAACATACGGAGCCAGAATGTCTGACTCCACCAGACTAGTGCTATGAGATGTCTGTAATATACGGAGCCAGAATGACCCATCCCTCAACATAACATAAATGCACCCAGTCACATCATTTAACTGACTCTGGAGCCAAAATGGCTGACTGGAAGCTATGACATCACATTAATCTGACCCAGATTAACTGACAGCTTCCTAGTTGTTACAATTGCAACAACAATACAGATGATACCACCCACAACCATCTCCCATTACAGTGAAGCAAACCATCCGAAGCTAAAACATACATTTTAAAATGGCATTAAATTACTTGTGCATTCGTCACTCAGTGTCACCAGCCACACAGTGCCTGTTTTGGAGAAACTATTGATTTCTAGGGCATCGCCATCAATGTTTGCATGAAGCATGCCTGACAGATTCGCCAGTACGTAGCATACAACACAACGTTAAGCTGTTAAATAGCTGACTTAAACACCCACTAGCACATGGGTGGGTATGGCCGGGGTAACATGCTAATATTTACAGTTGACATAGTCGATCTCAGATAAGCTCGGTGATTCTATAGACGCCAACATTCATGCAAACATGACAGCATTTTTGATATGTTTTTGTGTACATTTGACTGAGTGGGCTGTACTTGGATTAGATGAAAGTAACAGTGGTGAATGCAATTGCGTGTACTTAACTATTTATACACAATATAACCACCCCCTCAACCTGAGTACTGACAGTATCCACTATGTCAGCACCACACCCAGCGCCCCTCCCACACCCCATCCACTTAAGGGGGTAGACCACACCCAACACACACGCATATTAATTATAAATACTCAGTCATATTTTCATTGATGTCAACTTTTTGTATTTTCCATATTAAATATTTTTCATAAAAAACAGTTCTATGAGTCAGACTGTCTGCCCGTCTGTCTGTCTGCATGTCTGTCTGTCTGCCTGTCTGTCTTTCTCTCTCACTGTGTCTGGCTGCCTGTTGGTTATTTGTATGCTGCCAATTTCTAGTTTATGAGCAGCCTCAGAATTAAAAGACTGCAGTCTGCAGTAATCTGGACCATTTGTTGAATGTGAATAACCTTTAGGCATTGATCCTTATTAAATCGCAAGCACAGATGTCTACTTTGATGGCCTGGCCTGCCACTGATGGTCTTGTATGATAATATACATTGAACGAAATGCTTGACTATGAAAAATCGTACAGTGCCACAGAACGTGATAATTTAGAAGCTAGCAAAACAAGTGTGATAATGCGACATGGGGATAGACCAATATTTTTGTAAAGTCAACTTTTTTGTGGAGTCGACAACAAACAATAAAATACTTCGCTGTCATCAATTGTTTAATGAGTCATTCACAGAGACAGATTAATACTTGCAGCTGGGATATCTTTGGTATTTGGTAGCTATTTTTAGGAATCATTTTGGGAAGTTCAGGTCTATAAATGCCATGAACACAGGAAATGGTAGGACGCATCAACATGCATTTGTATCTGGCGTAGTTATGGTGTAGCATTAACATTTTTACTGGCATTATGAACTATTCAGGTGGCATTTCTGTGCATGTGCAATAAATGTAAACTCATCACTGTGCAGTGAAATGCAAAGTATTTACGGTATAAATACCACGGGCTGTTTGTTAGGACATCATTATTATACAACATTTCAGCAAAGTCATCTGTCACAAACTAACAAGAGGTAAAATAGTTTTGAGGCATGTTTGATAGCAAGTGCAAATCACATGACTGCAGTAATTTTTTAATGTATCGAACGACACTTAAGCAACTCTTCACAATAATGACCACAGGAGAGTTCACGAAAAGACCGTGGTATTTATTTATACCACAAATGATTTGCATTTTGCTGCACAATGAATGATTTCACATTTATTGCGCATGTGCAGAAACATCACCCGGAGAGTTTATGACGCCCGGAAAAAGGTAAGTGTGACAGCGACATTGTTCCTGCTTAGTAGTAATTCAAAATATGTCTACATTTTTGCCAGAAATATGTCTTCCTTGTTGACAGCATCATGCCCTAGATCTACTTCTCTTTGTGCTTTGGTCATCAAAAGGCACTGTGAAATGTTACAAGACCACAATTCACACAATTTATTCATCACGCTAGATCAAACATGCCATGTCAGGATATGGGGACAGATCTCTGAGACGGCCCCGGCCAAAAACAGACATCACTAACCACTGGTTTCTGGCTAAAAATGACTAGTGACATTATATATTGTTCATGGACCAAATCACAAACACAAAGCAATCTATAATGTCCTCAAGCCTATAACATCTTGCAACATAGCAGTGCTTCTTAAATAACGACGTCCATTACGTTGTGTGAATATAAACCAGTTTTTACCTGCAAATATTTACTGGAAGAAGTCTGTTTCCATATGCCGAAAGGCCAAATGTCACCAAGTCACTGTTGAAACGTGTCATATAATGAAGGTGCCCATTTCTTTGTTGAAAAACTAACTTTTTACGTTGTAAGTGATTCTAAGGTGGAAGTACTGTCTCAAAATCAGTGAAACACTCTTTAAATCTAACTACCAACTATCTCCAGGTCTGAAGTAAGAAACTTTTCACCAGATGAAAAAGTAATGTTTTATTTAATATTTATGACACAGATTATGAATATTGTAACTTAAACTTGATGATAAGTTGTCTATTACAATCACTGCTGGTGCCTCGTCACTTGTGGAAAAGTTACAAACTAACAAATTTCACAGCATAATTAAACTGAATCACTTGTAATTGATTACACATAATTACAGCAAAACTGCATGTAATGATACAGACCATTCATTGTATACATGTATACAGAATACAATGAGTACACAGACATAGACTACAAACAATACACAGAAATCACACTTGAAAAGACAAATTGTCCGGGCAGAGGGACAGAAGCCCACACTACTCAATTACGTAGCAGGGTAACCAGGTGCCAAAGAGGGTGGAATTCATGGATAATTAAAGTGACGTTTATTGTACATGTGTAGGATGAAAATATCCCACTGCATTCAGCATTCTCTCTGGGTGTCAGGAAGTGCACAATGAACTAGTCCAGTGCTCTGATTTATATATATATATATTATATATATATATATATATATATATATATATATATATATTAATCTATATAATGAAACATGTCATATTAAAGCAAAATACCTGATCAATAACAAATACATGTCTGACCAATTGTAAATATACTTCATCAATAACAAATTAACACTACAAATGAAAACATTGGTCTACACAGTTACAGCACATAAATTAAACAAAATAGTTTTAAAATATTCCTACCCAATTTTACATTGGTCTGGACTAATACATATTTTATTAACAATTATACATATCTGCAAAAGTGTGCAAGTAACCATTAAATTTTGATCTTTAAAAATATATGTTTGAAACAGATGGATGCCAAAATAGAACTTTACCAATATGTTACCAATATGTTACCAATATGTTATCATAATAGTATATGTCAATGAGACACATCATTGGCCACTGGGAGACCCCCCACTATGGTGGACCCCCTCTATGATCTCAGCCCTGAACATGCCTGGTAAATACCACCTGATTACTACAAACAAGCTGGGATTAGGGCAAATGAGCCCAGTGCGGCAGGGCCCAGTGGGATTGTGTCTACTGACAGGGAAATTACATTACAGGGCAAGGAATGTACATCAAGGCTGTAGCCCAGGTTAAAGGGGTTGATTCACAACTGTGGTTACATACAGACAAGATTAAGACATCTATATTTAAATATGTCACACAAAAAACTTAAATTTTCATGTAAAAAAATCAAGTTACAAGACACTATTATTTTTGGCAATCTCATAACTGCTGTACCAACTTTATAACACCACGTTCATAAGCAGCAAATCTGCATACATTTTATGAAACATACGTTAACAGTTATTTGTGGGAAACTTGTGAAACCTCAGGGCCGGAGGGCATTTAATGAACTGTGGCCTTATGAAGTCAACCACTGGTAACTAGCTGGCAAGATTGAATACTCTCGTTGTTTGCACGTATGAAAACGGTGATTAAAGCCACAATAACCCTGACCGGGATCTGATAGTTGTGGCGTGGGCTTCAATGGGCTCACTTGGAATGTACTCGCCAGCTGTTTAGAATAATACGCCACGGAGGGCACAGACCACTCTTTCTGCCAACGCCATTCATAATTACACGAGTAATGCTGGTTGAGTGAGACGAGGCGAAGATACACATCGACTGAGACTGAGAGGCATTCCACCATCAAACACATGAGTAAGAGAACCTCTTTTGTGTGCCACATGCACAGTTGCACACACATACGTCCGTTATCATGCATTTGCACGACTTAGCTGTGTGTATTCGGAGTGACACTGTGGTATTGTTTAGTAACAGCTCCACAATCCTGTCATGAATGTCACTTTCAGCAGTACCTCACTGACTCTGACAGAGTTCAGGCAGCTCATGATTCTCGGCGGTGAAACTGTCAACTGTGTCA
Source organism: Ridgeia piscesae (assembly GCA_025642075.2). NCBI lineage: Eukaryota > Metazoa > Annelida > Polychaeta > Sabellida > Siboglinidae > Ridgeia > Ridgeia piscesae. The sequence goes on from JAODUO010000796.1 coordinate 198,548, forward strand.
TATCGTCAACTGTGTCACACTGTCATTGGTGTCATATTGCTGACTGTGTCACACTGTCAATTACTACAACATCACATCTCTTCTGTTAATTTTGTAACACCATTGATTCTGTCACACAATCAAATATTAAACCTGGTAACACAACACGAAACAATCAACTCTGTCACTCTGTCGATTGTGTCACACAATTGTCACAGTATCGATTATATCGCACTGTCAACCATGCCACTCTGCCTGCTGTGTCACATGATTTTAAGTTACTATGCAACTATCTTATATTCAGCAGACCTTTCGTGTAAGTTAACCATGCTGTACACACACGTTTACACACAGCAATAAAACAGGAATAATAACCACTTGGTGTAAGTCGTGATGTTGGGTGTGGTCCACGCTGATTGAAACATCACACTCTCAATCATGTTGAAACCCTCTTGCTTGCATTTGTAATCTGGTCAATGTCAATGCCCAAGTTTGTCCAGCTTTAGAACAAGACTTAGTACAATGTGTGATTTGTGTGTTCACTTGCAAGTTAATCAATGGTACACTCATGTATTACATGGAAGGAAAGTTCTCCTAATTATTGTTCTAAGAAAATAATCAGCCTTAAAAGATAAAATTTCACCTTTTCATGAAATTTAATTTTTTAATTTGGCCCTCCACTAAGAGCCATGACCTGTGTCCATTTATAAACATACCCAGAGCTGTGTCCACTTGCAAAACACACCCAGACCTGTGTCTACTTATAAACACACCCAGACCTGTGTCTACTTATAAACACACCCAGACCTGTGTCTACTTATAAAACACACTGAGACCTGTGTCTACTTATAAACACACCCAGACCTGTGTCTACTTATAAAACACACCGAGACCTGTGTCTACTTATAAACACACAGAGACCTGTGTCTACTTATAAAACACACCCAGATCTGTGTCTACTTATAAAACACACCGAGACCTGTGTCTACTTATAAAACACACCCAGATCTGTGTCTACTTATAAAACACACCGAGACCTGTGTCTACTTATAAACACACCCAGACCTGTGTCTACTTATAAAACACACCCAGACCTGTGTCTACTTATAAAACACACCCAGACCTGTGTCTACTTATAAACACACCCAGATCTGTCTACTTATAAAACACACCGAGACCTGTGTCTACTTATAAAACACACCCAGACCTGTGTCAAGTTATAAACACACCCAGACCTGTTTCCACTTACAAACACACCCAGACCTGTGTCTACTTATAAACACACCCAGACCTGTGTCCAGTTATAAACACACCCAGACCTGTTTCCACTTATAAACACACCCAGACCTGTTTCCACTTATAAACACACCCAGACCTGTTTCCACTTAGAAACACACCCAGACCTGTGTCCAGTTATAAACACACCCAGACCTGTTTCCACTTATAAACACACCCAGACCTGTGTCCAGTTATAAACACACCCAGACCTGTGTCCACTTATAAACACACCCAGACCTGTTTCCACTTATAAACACACCCAGACCTGTGTCCAGTTATAAACACACCCAGACCTGTGTCCACTTATAAACACACCCATACCTGTGTCCACTTATAAACACACCCATACCTGTGTCCACTTATAAACACACCCAGACCTGTGTCCACTTATAAACAACCCAGGGTCTGCTGTCATCTCAACCCTTCTAAATGTGCATTTAGGACATCTGACATATTTGCAAATTGCCATTATGGAAATTAGATGGTGATTGAAATCACCAACACTACACTGCCTGATTCATTGGTTGTAATGTTATAAACTTATACAGTAACTGAAGAGTTTTTACAGGTCTGCGTTTTCGTCCTACAGACAATTCCGTATGAACAATGCAATTCTACAGCTGCAGATAATAATTATTAAGTTTATTTCGTAACTACACAAACTGACATAATTTAACACACTGTGCATACACAGTAAGGTAATCTGTACAGCATGACGTAACATTCACACACTTACGACTACAGTTATGACCCACGTAATAAGACATGATATGTCAGCATTAGCTGACATATCAGATTACATACAAAGTACACATGAAGCAGTAACACACGATGTAATCTCCCAGACCCTGTGTGCTCCCTCTCCCTCTCCCTCTCCCTCTCCCAGGTGGGTCAGGGTTCTCTGGCCTGGAATTTAAAGTATTCCACAGCTTGGGAACAAGATGTTGTGACATGTTTACAACTGCTAGTGGGCAGTGGGTACACTGGCTCTCATTAGCATTCCTCAGGGTGCTTCATCATTAGTGGACAGTGGCAGTGAGCCTCATTCAGTCAACTGGGTTCAGGTCAAATACATTATTTAAATACACTGATCAGATACAGGTCTGTGTGTAAATATTTTTTTCAGAAGTGAAAAGCGTTTGATGCTCATATTTAATGGTTTTGATATTGCTTTGATAGTACTCAATCCCTACACACACTAGAAAAGAAATGTCAAGTACCAGAAATGTCAAGACAAGGCCAACGGAAGATTTATATGGAATTATGACATTTTAAAAGTAGCATACAACATGAGACAAGGCTGTAGAACTTGATTATGCATTTAACTATGGAAGAAGATGACATTGAGCTATATTTGTGTAGTACTGACAAAAACAGTTTTAACACCAACATACTATTCTCACTGGCTAATGGCTATGTTTATAGATCTTCAGCTTCACCAGTCACCACTGTCACTGCACTGTGAGGTCATGTGACAGGTCACTGGCTCACTGCACTGTGAGGTCATGTGACAGGTCACTGCACTGTTAGGTCATGTGACAGGGCTATTAGGCAGACACACTGTAATAACATATTAATGTGAATGTGAGGGAGGAATCATCACACTCCAAGGCCGTGAGGTCTAAACCAGATCACGTGTTGAGTGCACATGCACACACAGGGTAGGATAGCATGCTTAGGGTCTGAACAGGGAAATACACTAGCACTGGCCAGAAATAGACTAAAATATAAACAAATTTATAATAACTACAATCTGCTTTTAAGACACATTACCTACAGGTGTATTTTTCTTTAATGAGTTCTAGTTTAATTTCAGCGTATTTTATATGAATAATAGTTGTGATAAAACTATCAGTACTGAGTAAATGAGAACACTGATTAGGCTTGGGTAGGATATCATTGTAACTACACAGGTCTGTGAGTGTCAACTTTTATCAGCTTACCTACATGACTATTCAGCAAAAGATAATTATAGAATTGGTATGTATACATTGAACTCCATTAATGGGTGATATTGCAGATCATACTTCATAATACATGGACTGTATAGACAGGGCCCTCATATTTGATGATGATACAACTCATAGCATGATACCATATAAAGAACCTTTCTATCTCTAGATAAAACATTTGACATGCTCTGTGGCCAGGCAACAGGGGGTGACACTTGTGTCCCTGGGCCCTCAGCCCTAGGGAACAGCTCTGTCCCTGATAAGAGAATGTCATGAGATCAAAGTGATCAGGAGAAGATTAGAATCAACTGCCTGCCCCAGTCTCTGGGAACATAAACACTGATAACAACAACAAGTGCTGGGACTGTTGATAACATTAGTGGACCACATACTGTGTCACAGTCACAGCCAGTACAGTCACAGCCAGTACAGTCACAGCCAGTACAGTCACAGCCAGTACAGTCACAGCCAGTACAGTCACAGCCAGTACAGTCACAGCCAGTACAGTCACAGCCAGTACAGTCACAGCCAGTACAGTCACAGCCAGTACAGTCACAGCCAGTAAGTCACAGCCAGTACAGTCACAGCCAGTACAGTCACAGCCAGTACAGCCACAGCCAGTACAGTCACAGCCAGTACAGTCACAGCCAGTACAGTCACAGCCAGTACAGTCACAGCCAGTACAGTACTTGTTCTGTATTGAAATGGAAACTGTACACCTTACTCCAAGAACTATTTTAGTACTGATTTACCTGGATGATTTCAGAAAATCGATTTTTAATTATCTTTTAAGGTTTATCCACATTTCTCTGCGCACTACTACTGACGAATAATTTCAGTGATTACTGACTTATTTAGCCTTGTCATGTATTTGGCTCACATATAGATGATGTCTTTGCATTATATATACATGTGTATATAATATATATATATATATATATATATATATATATATATATATATTGCATTTGAACAATATTAATTTTTAAATACTAAAAATAAGGGTGGGGGGTGGGGCCCTCCGGGGTGTAAAAACAATGGGGCCACAGGTAGACAATGGGGCCACAGGTAGACAATGGGGCCACAGGTAGACAATGGGGCCACAACAGATAGGTGAAGGAGCCACATTTACACTTGCAATACAATTGAGCCGTAGGGCACAGATGTGGAAGCTGGGGCCACTAGAAGACAGCCACTTTGATGTACCAGGGTACCTGCAGCCTACCCTCAATCCCCCTCGGCAGTGCCTGGGAATAAATACTTCTGCTGAATGGCAGTTTCACTGACTGAGACGCAAGCCAAGACATCAATTTCAGATCCTAGTCAGAAATGGACATTACTGCCTAAGTAATTGTGTTGTTGCCCGCAGCCACACAAAGTGTAGCGCCAGTAGTAAAGACACACACACTAATGCACACTTTAACAAACCCATTCAGCTCTTGCACCAGTGGGGCAGGGTAGAGAGGCCAGGGGTGGGTTTTCACACGGAACAATGGCTTTTCTTTAACAGTAGCAAAACACAAACGTGTCAAGAAGAGATAGTCTGATGCTGTGAATCAGCCCTGAATGCCTTCTGAATGCATCTACAGTGGTTCCCAAAGACTTCACAAACCCTGTGAACACAGAGGTTGCCATCCATTCATAGTTTAATGGCCCAGAACAGACTGTCCAGTGTGATTTATCTGATGTGATCTATTGCCTCTATGTGACTGTCACAGACAATCCACCTAGAACTAGGTCTCTGCAGACAATGGAGTAGTCCAGTGAAAGCTGCTGGTGGACACAAGCTCCACACAGTGTGTCATGTCACAGTCTACATGCTACACTGACTTCCATCAAATTAACTTTCTTGAATCTGATTCAACCCTCATGTATTAAAGCTGTCTTTAGAAGTTGCAAAATCACATTCACTGGTGCGGAAATAATGGAGATTCAAGCATATACCAGTTTAAAAAAATGAAGAATTCATGCTCAAGTCAAATGCCATGCGCACTTCTATTTGTCTGGCCTAGGCTGGTAGTAAATGACAAAGTGACAAAATCTACCAAGACACTGTCAAGTCAAGTACTTATATTCTATATTTTGTTATAAACTTGCTTTTTGAACTGTCTTTTAAATGGGTCAGAAGTTCCATAAGTCAGCGCAACATAAATACAGGGCTATATAATGGTAGTAGTCAATATACATTATATATACATTCATCATGCTAAATTCTGCTATCCATACATACAGTGTACACACACACTCAATAGCATCATTTAGGAATGTCATAAGCATTCCTGTTCTATAAACGGAAAACATTGCCACTTAACCTGAACATTTTAAGATGCATTTTAGTTTAAAAAATCACATATATCTGTATTTTATGCCAATGTTCACTTTTAAAGATAATGATAACATTTTATTTAAATGACAGTATTGATCACAATATTTTTTACTGAACAATGAAACACTGTGAAACTAAATTATAAATACAATTATTTATTAAATGGCGCAGTAAATTGAGAAAACAATGCAGGGACAGTAGACAGTAGACAGTAGACAGTAGAGAGTAGACAGTAGCATGTGGCCAGGAAGGAGGAGGGGTGATGACAACAGTTAGATACATGTATCTGTGTGCCCAGGGACAACTGCCAGTGGTTACGGAAGTCACATTGATATCAAAGATTGAACAATGTCTTATGACTCTTATCTGGCCTGCTATGAAACTGATAGGTAACAGCTTCAAAGCTAGGAGTTTTACTAGGAATGCTGTCCTTTGAATGCTGTAATGCACGAATATATGGCTTACTTTCTGCACCACCAAGATGCAGGATGGTTAAAAGATTTTGACTTTTTTTTCTTCAAAATTTGTGGAGGGCTCAGCATCTCATAAGGCTACATGGCATATGGATGGATTCTGTGGTTTCTGCCAACAAAAAATAAAAATTTGCTCCATGGTGTGCCTTTTCCCCCAAACACCATTGGGCTGCTATTGGAGTTTTTCTTTGAATCTAAAAGGGTTGCTATTGGAGGTTTTCTGTGAGTCTAAAAGGGTTACTATTGCTGTTGGAGGGTTTTAGGAAATTTTTTGTTTAGGAAACCTTTTTACATTTTTAAAGGGTTGCAGCCCACGGCCCCCCCCCCCCCAATATATGCCACATTCAAACAGGTACAGAAAAACTACAGACTTATATCATTAATCTTTCCCTCCCACATGTGTACAAAAACGTGCATGTCACACACATGCATGCACGCATATATGCACTCACACACACATACAGTATTTTTGTTGAACTTTACAAAAACAACATTTAGATCTACCTGGACACATGGGAACCCATGCTGGGGAAACTGTGCCCCTGGGAGTGAGCTGGAATGACCTGACATGCAATGTTGGTATCAGTGGGGATATCTCAGTTTGGAGAAGATCCCCCAGGGGGAGGGATGTCTGACATGGGGCAGGTAGACATGAACACCCTTTATCAAGACAAGGATCTGTGGTGACCAATACACCATGCAATTAGCCCCCAGCAAGCCTGTAGTCTGATGGCAGGAAACCTCTGATACAATCATTAGGTTCCTGTGTATTGCCTGCAGCTCTCTGGACAGCCATGAATGCCCATCATGCCAACACTTTACCACATAGGGAATAGGGATCAATGTTCTTTGGGGGTATTGAGTAAAAACTTTAACCCATAGACGGGAACTTTCTTTTCTGGTGGGTTATTAGTTACAGCACTCAGATTCCGTGCTTCTCCAACATTCCCTGTGGTTTCAGAACTTGATCACTTTAATTCTGAATTTCTTCCTGTATTTAAGCAGATGTGACACCTTCAAAGGACGTCATTACATGCTAGGTGGTCCCGGAAATGAGAGCAGCAATTTGAACATTACACTACACCATTTTTAACTGGCATTTCCAGACATGTTCTGGTTAGTGGCTAGTAACTGCCCACCCCAGGATGTGTGCTACCATTTACCTACCACTACCAGGTAACTAAGGGATTTGTTATGCAGCTCTTTACATGAGTCATTAAATTGTACACATGAGTGTGTGTATTAAATTGTACATGTATGTGTATGTATTGAATTGTACACATGAGTGTATGTATTAAACTGGTCTCATCTGCACCATCCTCCTGGTCTCATCTGCACCATCCTCCTGGTCTCATCTGCACCATCCTCCTGGTCTCATCTGTACCATCCTCCTGGTCTCATCTGCACCATCCTCCTGGTCTCATCTGCACCATCCTCCTGGTCTCATCTGTACCATCCTCCTGGTCTCATCTGTACCATCCTCCTGGTCTTATCAGCACCATCCTCCTGGTCTCATCTGTACCATCCTCTTGGTCTCATCTGTACCATCCTCTTGGTCTCATCTGTAACATCCTCCTGGTCTCATCAGCACCATCCTCCTGGTCTCATCTGTACCATCCTCTTGGTCTCATCTGTACCATCCTCCTGGTCTCATCTGCACCATCCTCCTGGTCTCATCTGTACCATCCTCCTGGTCTCATTAGCACCATCCTATTGGCCTCATCTGCACCATCCTCCTGGTCTCATCAGCACCATCCTATTGGCCTCATCTGCACCATCCTCTTAGCCTCATCTGTACCATCCTCCTGGTCTCATCTGCACCATCCTCCTGGTCTCATCTGCACCATCCTCCTGGTCTCATCTGCACCATCCTCCTGGCCTCATCTGCACCATCCTCCTGGTCTCATTGACTGCCTAGTCCTATCCTATCTTCCTGTTCCATCTGAATCCTTCTGTTCTTGCAACCTGTTTTGGCAATCCTCAATGTCTTTGCACCATCCTACTATGAAGTTCATCTACCATTCTAGGTCCAATTACATCCTCCTGTCCATCTGCACCATCCTCTTGGTCTCATCTGCACCATCCTCTTGGTCTCATCTGCACCATCCTCTTGGTCTCATCTGTACCATCTTCCTGGTGTCATCAGCACCATCCTATTGGCCTCATCTGCACCATCCTCCTGGTCTCATCTGCACCATCCTCTTGGTCTCATCTGCACCATCCTCTTGGTCTCATCTGCACCATCCTCCTGGTCTCATCTGCACCATCCTCCTGGTCTCATCTGCACCATCCTCTTGGTCTCATCTGCACCATCCTCCTGGTCTCATCTGCACCATCCTCTTGGTCTCATCTGCACCATCCTCCTGGTCTCATCTGTACCATCCTCCTGGTCTCATCTGCACCATCCTATTGGCCTCATCTGCACCATCCTCCTGGTCTCATCAGCACCATCCTCCTGGTCTCATCAGCACCATCCTATTGGCCTCATCTGCACCATCCTCCTGGTCTCATCTGTACCATCCTCCTGGTCTCATCAGCACCATCCTATTGGCCTCATCTGCACCATCCTCCTGGTCTCATCAGCACCATCCTATTGGCCTCATCTGCACCATCCTCTTAGCCTCATCTGTACCATCCTCCTGGTCTCATCTGCACCATCCTCCTGGTCTCATCAGCACCATCCTCCTGGTCTCATCTGCACCATCCTCTTGGCCTCATCTGCACCATCCTCCTGGTCTCATAGATCTGCCTAGTGCCTATCCTATCTTCCTATTCCAAGTTGAATTTCATGTTGCTGAGCAACCGTGTTTTGGCAATACACTGCAATGTTTTGCACCTACTCCTACTAGTGAAGTTCATACTATAATTCTAGTGTCCAAATATAAATTGCGTGATCTTGATCCTTTTCCAACGTATCTATTAAAACGTTACATTGATCAACTGATTCATCCTATTACAACTATTATTAACAGTATCTACAGTAGGTGCTGTAGGACACATGCAATGGGTCTCACTGTAGCCAGCCTGTAATTTCCTGTAATGATGTTACATGTCCTTCCTACTAATCATAGGGCCGAGTTAATCACTGAGCCTAGGTACATGAACTGGTGGACCCATGAACTCTGGCCCCACTTCAGCCTCAGTCTCACCAGTCCCAGCTGGACATATTCCTTTCAGAGCCGTCACATTTGTCTTCGCTTCATTGATTTTCAGACTCTCTGCATCAGTACATGTTCATTCGCTGCTCTTGTTAATTTCTCCAATATCTGTTCTTTGATGTTGTTAGTATCAATGGTTTATGATAACGTTGCACAGGACAGAAAGACAAAACTCAGAAAACCAACATACTCTTGAGACCACAGACCTGATCTATCCAAGGAAATAAAACAGCCCAAAATGAACTAAACTAGGCCTCAATTACATCTTGTAGCTCACGATGAACGCTATCAGAGTATCAGTATAGATGAAAATCTCAAATCGTGGATCGTCTATGAAAATGCTGTTTTCTTTGGTTCTGGTGATTATAAGACACATGTCTTGCCAGCAGTTGTCTGGAGTCATGACTGTGACAGTGTTCAGTTTGATACATGTACACTAACTTACTGTGCAGCACATCTAGTTACGTAGTGATTGGTCAAGGTCAAGGCCATGAAGGAAGTTGTTGACAACTGTTTTTGTTGCTATGGATCTTCCATTATTGTCTAGACTAGCTGCACATGCAGCGGCAGTTGTTGTTGAATGCTTCAAATAATAACAAGCTTGCAACTGTTTATCTCAGACAGCCCTTGTCTTTCGAAAGAGACTTTAAGGTAACAGGTAACAAAAATGTAAAATGTAAAAGGTAACAAATCACTTCTATCTGGTGTCTGTGTCAGGGCAAGTAAAAGATGTCATGCAGTGAAGTGGAAGACACGTCATGGACTCAATGAATGGTGACATATAACAATAATGGTTATAAATGTTTATGGTCATTAACCTCATTTATCCTGAACCCCGATCTTTCGGAGTTTTACAGTAGTGTGTACAATAATCACTAGATGTCACTAGGTTTTTTTGCAGTTAATCCATCAAATTATATTCGGATGTAGACGAGAGATTTACCGACAGTTTGACACCAAGTTTACATATATCGATCGAGAAAAACGGTACTTTCTAGCAAAATCAAATCAGCAATGCATTGTAGATGTTTCACTATTTGTGTTATTGATGATCACGAGCAAGAACTGCCGTTGTTTAGTTGGTACTTGGTACCGCGGCATGTCTGATGATTCGAATGAAAACGTGAAAAGCAACAACGATGTTGATAGCCATTGTTGACATCTGAGATACTTTGACAGTCTGTTCTGAGCTGTCAAATAATTGTGCATTAGCCACAAAATAAAACTGATTTTCATGTATCTTATTGGCCATCTTGTTTCTTGTCTGGATTGTTGACATAAATAATATTCTGATTATTTTCAATATGTTTTGTAGTCACATGACAGTAATTTTGATGTGTATCTTGTCATGAAAGTACAGAAATTTGCTGATGATACTACAGTGACAGGGCTTATTACCAACTCTGATGAATCTGAGCATTGCGATCAGGTGAACAAACTTATCAGTTGGTGCAGCGAAAACAATCTGGAGCTAAATGTAAACAAAACAAATTATTGTGGATTTTAGGAGAAAATCTTCTTCTCGCCTCTTTTGATCGATGGCAGGACAGTTGAAATCATCCAACATTTCAAGTTTCTTGGTTCTACAATCTCTAATAATCTTAAATGGGAGCTAAATATTGATACTAAATATTGTCAAAATTTAAAGGTGCAGCAGTGGCTGTACTTTCCAAGAAGTTTGGTTTGACCACACAGATCATGCTGACCATTTACAGAGCTGCAATCAAGAGAGTCCTGACATTTTCAATCACAGCATGGTTTGGGTCTATCACAGTTAAGGAAAAGCTCAAGATTGAACAGAGTTGTGAAAACTGCTTTCAGAATAATCAGCAGAGACCTCCCCAGTTTTGAATCATTGTATCAGCAGCACCTGTTAGGAAGAGCCAGTCTCATCTCTCATGATTCATCCCATCCTGCCCATGACCTATTTGATCCCCTTCCATCTAGTCACCGGTTCAGATATATCAAAACCAGGACCAACAGGTTTAATTAGTAGCAGCTCCCCCCTGCCATACAAGCCAGAAACAGAAGTGATTTTTCTCCCATCTGCAGTGCACATATATTCCACGTTCAATGTGTTTTTAGTGTGTATACCGTATCATAATTTATTATATATTATTTTAGTCCACATTTTATACTTATACTAGGTCATATCAACTATTATTTATCAGTGTTATAAAGAAAAACTTTTTATTCAACCTACTAGCTATATGTGATTGCTCTTATTTATTTAATTTAAAATAGTGGTATATTTTATCATAATCGTTTGGTGCATGTGAGTGTATTGTCATGTGAACATACTTGTATGACGATCCAACATTACAACGCATTCCAATGTTTTATTGTAACCGCAATGAAAACACTTGGCAATAAAGCTGATCTTATCTTATCTTATGTATATGGATGATGGACCAGTGCATGATGGTTTAGATCACAGCCTCAGTTAGTCAGTAACAACACTGAAAAGGTGAAGGTACACTGTTCTAATCTACCTAAGAAGACAACATAGTGGTATATAGTACAGACCATGGCTAAAGATAACACAGCATAGCACAGTATTATACACTTGCAATGTGTGTTTAGGCAGAGCTGACAGGTGTCTGGCCCCTGGCCTGGGCATGTACATGCTGCCTGGGGAATTCGAAGAACGCATCAAACGAGACAGAAGTACGAGGCATGTGTAACGAGATGTAGAATCAACGTCATACCTGTTGCCATCGGTCTTCCAGCGAGGGTTGAGACGAAAAATAGCCGGTGTCGTGAACCACTTGCAATTCACGAAAAATATTTCCACTCGGTAGAAACGACATGATTGCCGGCTCTGGCAGCAGCAGCGCCGAGTTGAAGCCGTCACTGGCCTCGCGTCGATGGTTGGGTCACAATCGTCGGAGCCTGTCGCTACCCGCATTCACGCACGACATGTGTTTACGTATGAGGTATACGTCCATATACATTGATGTCACCACAGGCGATGTCACATACGTGAACCGTAGCATTGTAAAGCTCAACACTACGGAAGTCAAGCTCTAGCAGCATCGCTATGCATACATTATCGTGGCCACTCTCGTGTGTCGAGGCTCTAGCGATTAACCAATCGCGTTGCAGTTTACATTTGTACAATGTTGTCACGCTGGTTCGCGGACGCTCCGCTAGGTCTAGATCACAGAGAATCTGTGCATGGTCTAGATAGAAAACGAACGATGGAGATGGTTTTGTTTGGGAGGATATTCAGGCATTAACAAATTAAACAATGATACCCTGTTATCATATAATACTAAGGTATTATACAAAAAATATTCCAAATTAAGCTTATATTAATAACAATAAGAACAGTTTATATTCACAATCAAATAAACAGAAATACAAATGTGCAGTTGTTTTTGTCATTTGAAGCAGGAAGTGGCATGATTAGCTTCGATTACTTGACGAAGTTGACACCGCCAAGCCATAGAGACTACGCAACTGCTTCCCTCGTAATAGTCTCGTTTAACCGACTCTCGCTCGCTCGGCTGCGTAACTCCGCCGCAAAGACAGTTTGCATAGTCACTTAGCCGGCCGGGTTTTTAATGTTATCTCATTTTTAAATAATACGTGCTGCCACCTCACGGAACCTGAGTAATCGAAGCTATCCTGCATTAATTTCTGCTTCATAAACAATAGCAAATTTGTATTTTGTTATTTTGCGTGGATATAAGTTTATAATGTTGTTATCTTTAAAAAAAATTGTATCCTTATTTATCTTATACAAGTGTATCCTTCTTTTAGTTTAATAAAACAACCAGGCGAAATTGTGCATCGATTAACCAGACTCCGTGAGGTGGCAGCACTTTTCAGCCCCTCAATTCCGTATGGAATATTGTACACGTGGTGAAAACAAATATTCGGAACTAGAGTGCTAAACCTAAAACCTAGACATAGTTGTTTTTAATTCCGTGTTTAAAGTATGTAATGCGTGCTGTGTCTAGATTCATTGTTTTGTGTTACATGTATATATATATATTTTTAATAAAAATAAAATCAATTATATTCAATTTGTACAAGTTTAATTTTCGTATTCCCAGATAGCATGCAAACGTTACATTAACGTTTCCATGCTATCTGGGTTACTAATTAATGTATTACTTTTTACTTGTTCCCCCATATCCATCCCACCTTACCTTTTTCTGCCTCCATCCCTGCCTCCGTCTATCGCTTCCTGCCAGCCCGTCTGCCCGCATGCCCGCATGCCCGCCTGCCCGCATGCCCGCCTGCCCGCCTGCCCGCCTGCCCGCATGCCCGCATGCCCGCATGCCCGCATGCCTGCCTGGTTAGAATGTAAACGTAGATCTTCGTTAAATAAACGAGCAAAATATCGATTTGTATTATTAACAGAACTAACCATTTGTCTAGTGACTGTGTTCTGTCTCGCGCAGTGAAGAGACAACAACAAAATAATGATGACAATAGGTTGTCACCAGATCTCACAATAAAGATGTCCAGGAGTTAATTATTCCCTTTGAGTCTTGTACGGATGTGCTTGCGTGGGTGCGCGCGCGCGCGCGCCTGTGTCTGTCTGTCTGTCTGTCTGTCTGTCTGTCTGTCTGTCTGTGTATGTGCGTGCGTGCGTGCGTACGTGCGACAGTGTACCTGTGTAGACTGTAGACATGGCGACAGTGTACCTGTGTAGACTGTGGACAGGGAGACAGTGTATCTGTGTAGACTGTAGACAGGGCGACAGTGTACCTGTGTAGACTGTGGACAGGGAGACAGTGTACCTGTGTAGACTGTAGACAGGGCGACAGTGTACCTGTGTAGACTGTAGACAGGGCGACAGTGTACCTGTGTAGACTGTAGACAGGGCGACAGTGTACCTGTGTAGACTGTAGACAGGGCGACAGTGCACCTGTGTACACTGTAGGCAGGGCGACAGTGCACCTGTGTACACTGTATACAGGGTGGACAGGGCGACAGTGCGCCTGTGTACACTGTAGACAGGGCGATAGTGTACCTGTGTACACTGTAGACAGGGCGACAGTGCACCTGTGTACACTGTAGACAGGGCGACAGTGTACCTGTGTAGACTGTGGACAGGGAGACAGTGTACCTGTGTAGACTGTGGACAGGGAGACAGTGTACCTGTGTACACTGTAGACAGGGCGACAGTGTACCTGTGTAGACTGTGGACAGGGAGACAGTGTACCTGTGTAGACTGTAGACAGGGCAACAGTGTACCTGTGTAGACTGTGGACAGGGCGACAGTGTACCTGTGTAGACTGTAGACAGGGCGACAGTGTACCTGTGTATATT
>JAODUO010000797.1:0-62500 GCA_025642075.2 Ridgeia piscesae
CCTCGATTAATTGCAGTGGCAGCAGTGATAGGGGCTGTGTCATTAACACAGTGGATTCCTATTAAAGTGGTCAGTACCTGCCTGCATGTTTTAACCTATATTGTCAAAAATACTGGTTTTGTATAACTGCGAGTTGTGTTTAATTATCTTAGAATATTGTGTCTGTGGTGTCTACTAGTAGTATAGTAGGTACAGATCGTGATACGCTAACGTGGTTTGGAATTCCACCGATCCAAAGGTCAAGGTCATCAAATATCAAGGTCAAAGGTCAAGGTTAAGGCCAATTGGCGCCCCCTAGCGGATAGTTGTTGAAATGGAGGCGCCCCATCAGATAGGACACGAACTACTACGGTACAAATTCGTGCGTCTTATTTTGTAAATTGGGTCCCCTAGCGGATAAGTGGTGAACTACAAACCTTTTAAACCACTTTTTTTAATAGTCAAGAGGCGATCCTAGCGAGCGTTATGATTGGCTGTTGCGGAGGATGCGAAAAAGGTGGAAGGGTCATGTTCACTATGTAGGTCACATAGGTCACGTTCTCCAAAAATAATCAGGAGGCGATTCTGGCGCGGAACAACGCGACGCGGAGGAACGGTGGAAGGTGGAAGGGTTATGTCCAGTATGTAGGCCACATCCAGGAAATTGGTGAATGGTCTCGAACCAATTTACTCAAGATAAATGAGCACAAAACGGATGTCATTGTGTTTGGGACAAAGCAAAAGTTGCCGACGCTAAAGGACTTTCGCATCACTGTTGGTGACACGACAAGAATCCCTTCATCGAGTGTTCGCAACCTTGGCGTTATATTTGATTCCTCCCTCAGCATGACTAGTCACATCAGTACCATCTGCCGAACAGCATATATGCATCTTCACAACATTAGCCACATCAGGCGATATCTCACAATAGATGCCACTAAAGCACTCGTTCACGCTTTTGTTACATCGAGACTGGACTACGGGAACGCGCTACTAATTGGACTACCCCGTGACCAGATTAATAAACTCCAGCGAATTCAAAACGTGGCAGCCAGAGTAATCACGTTTACACCACGTTGTGATCATATAACGCCTGTTCTAAAAGACCTACGCTGGCTGCCAGTTAAATGCCGCATCGAGTATAAAATACTTCTCCATGTGTACCGATGTCTGAATGGGATGGCTCCCCTGTATCTGGCAAACCTGCTAAAGAGACAGAGTCCAAGACGCACGCGTTCATCTGAACAACATTTGCTCGACATTCCGCGTACGAAGCTGGCCAGTTTTGGTGACCGGTCTTTTCGTGTGGTGGGACCTCGCCTATGGAACGCATTGCCCATTGATATCAAGTGCTGCGGAACTTTGTCGGCATTCAGAAAGGCACTAAAATCCCACATTTTCAAAGCATATTACTGCTGACATTTTAAATATTCAATGACATTTTAGAATATTTGTATATATATATATATATATATATATATATATATATATGTATGTAATATTTCATCTAATCTTATTTTCGCACATATGTACTGACTTTTATACATGACATCGCTTAGTATGTGTTTTTGCGTGTAAATAGAGTATTAGTTAGTTTTATTTATTTATTTATTTTACTCATCGTCGTTAATTGTATATAATATTTAATTGTATAAAATGAATAATTTAATGTTTCTACATTTGTTTTTATCTGAAAGTAAATTTTACAGTTGTATTTATTATTATTAATATTAGTTTTAACACATAATAAATAGCTTTTTATTTTATTGTACAGCGCTTTGAGCATTTTTGGATATTGCGCTTTATAAATAATAAATATTATTATTATTATTATTACATAGGTCTTCCTCAAGAAAAATTGTAGTTCACGCTTCGCGACCATTTCCAGTATGTAGGTCACATAGGTCACATGCTACTAGGGCACCGCTACTGTAACTAGATCTTCGCCGTTTCAACTATTGGTTGCTAGGCAACCAGCAGTAAATAAAAAACGATGTAATACATTGTATCTGTAGTGTCCCTAGCTTGACAAGTCTGGGCAGGTGTATTCATATGATGGAATCACTTCATGTCCAGTATGTAGGTCACATAGGTCACCTTCTCCACGTATGGAACTTACATATGTCGTGCGCATGCGTGTGAGTGCATGTGCGCGTTCGTGTGCGCGTGCGTTTGCGTGCACCTGTCCATGAGTTTTCGCGTGTGCCCGTATGTTTCCGTATGTGTCACACAAAACTGGAAAAAACAAAACGGATAAAATTAAATTAAATTTAATTGATAAAACTTAAAAAACAAAACAGAAACGAACAAAACTGGAAAACAAAACAACGTCCTATCTATTAACATGGAGAAAATGAAAACAACGGACAAAACAAAAAACTAAACAAAAACGGACAAAACTGAAACAACAAAACGGACAAAACTCAAAAAACAAAATAAAATAGACAAAACTGGAAGAAAACTAAATACATGTGTTGTGCAGTGCGATGGCGACATAACGTTTAACGTTAGGTTAGGTAGCTGCTTTGAAAATGAACTGTAAATACTGGTGTTGTGTTTTAATAAAAATGTGCAAACCTGATCGTGTTCGCTCTCAATATAAAATTGTAGTTCACGATCGCTACCATGTCCAGTATGTAGGTCACATAGGTCACGTTCTGTTGGTTTCTCTCCCACGTATGCGACTAACATACCTAGGTCATCCGTGTCCAGTGCGGGTGCAACACAGTGCATGTATATATCTAGCGAAGCTTGCTGTTCCGGCCAGGCCAGTCGGTTGCTGTCTGTACTACACTACGGTAAGTCACTGTGTCACCTGAAGGTGTAGGAGATGTTGACCATCGACCTTCCTCCCTCTGACTCTGCGACGTGCACACCCACGTGACCCTAACGACCATTCGTTTGTGATTGGTTGGTAATTTTCGGCACACTCACTTGTGATTGGTTGGTAATTTTTGGCTCACTCGTTTGTGATTGCTTGGCAGAGACACGCGTATCTCTCACCATTAAGAAAAGTAAACGAAACGGCTACACCACCTACAACGTCACTCACCCAGAGGTTCTGCATTAGACTGCATGCGTGCGTGCTGTTTCAGGCCGAACGTTAAACCGGCGACGACGCGTCGACTTGTGCACGTTCTATATCCCCTGTTCCAAGTTCATCGTACTCTACTACTGATGTCACAACAGAGCCGTCCGACGGCGCAACTACTACTACTACTACTACTACTACTACTACTATCTTCTTCTTCTTCTTCTTCTTCTTCTTCTGCGTGTAAGGTGAACATTACCATTGACTATCCTGTTAACGAAATCAAGAAGACGCTTGGACACGAGGTTAGTTCACCCGTTTACCAGTATCGTCGCCGGACCGACAGGTTTTGGTAAGACAACCTTCGTTGTGTCTTTTTTACGTCACTCCAACACACTAGTAAAGTTACCACCCGAAAAGATCACGTGGTGTTACGGACAATGGCAACCGTTGTATTCCACCCTCTCTACCATGCATCCGAACTTACAATGTGTCTTCTGATTTGTCGTCTTTCGATTCTAAGAATAGAAACTTGGTGGTCATCGACGATCTCATGTAGGAAACGGACGAGAGGGTGACCAAACTGTTCATGAAGAAGAGTCACCATTGCAACATATCGGTTATATATTTGGTGCAAAATTTATTTCCAAAAGGCAAAGAGAGTCACACCATTAGCATAAACGTGCAATATATGGTTCTCTTCAAGAATCCTCGCGACAACACACAAGTAGTCAATTTAGCGAAACAGATGTATCCGGTTCGTGTCCAATACATGCAAGAGGCATTCAGAGACGCAACGTCCGTACCTCACGGCTACCTAATCGTCAACTTGAAATGGTCCACACCGGAACACTTGCGCCTGCGCAGTAATATGATACCTGACTCTGGAACGTACCAGTACGCTCACATTCCCAAGATATAAATAGAAACACGTCGTAGACACACCCATCATTAGATATGTCGGCCCGACTGAAGAGAAACAGATTCTGTCCTTGTCTCCTTGCTGAGACTAACCCTGCATTAGCTAGGGCCATCATCGAGAAGGGAAATGAGAATCTGTTTCGACGTTTGTGCGAACGTGCACACACCATCTTAAAAGGGACCGATGATATACAGGATTGGGTCAGCGACGAGGACGCACCCGAGAACAACAACAAGCGAAAACACCAGGTTTGGTACTACTCGCTCGCCAAGCGACTGTCTCCATTGGTGGACACACCATAGAATCCCATGGGAGAAAAACGAGACATGTTGAGGTTGTCCACCCAGAAACTTCAGCATTCACAATCGTGTTTGCGACGTTTCGTACTTGTTAGCAACACACTTCGGTAGGGACATTATTCCAAGCTACTGCCCTGAATAGAACCTCTGACATACATATCGTGCTATGACTAGCCTCCGAGGTTAGGACAACAAACCTGTTGATTTATGCATATCTTCATTGACGACACTTTATAAATGAATTATTGGGTTTACTTGAATAAAAATGTGCAAACCGTATTGCTTGTTGTTGCTCCTATTATAACTAGTGTTCATCCAGGTCCCCGTTTTGTCATGTACGACACACATCATTTTCCTAACCAAATCTAAAACAATGTAGACAAATCTTCGGTTGTGACGTCACTTCTTTAAAAACTGATGCCTTCTGGCGGACAACTCTGACACTACGTTAAATACTTATAGGGTTTTACATAGAAAACGGTGGCTTCGACTACTTCCATAACAATATTTCTTGTAAAATGGCGGCTTCGGCCACTGTCATAACAAACCTTTTAGTATTTCGATGCGATTACTATGTCAAATTTGTCATAGATGTGCCCACTTTGTATCATGTCACAACTTTTCACCGTTTCATCGTGATGACTGTCAATTTGACGTATTTTTCTAAGTCATCTTGGTATTCTCATAAACTTCTGTAGGAAAACCTTGGTACTTTCTAACATAAACCGAGAACCTTGGTGGTTTTTCTTACGACACACATCATTTTACTAACTAAATCTTAAACATTGTGGACAATTCTTGGGTTGTGACGTCATTTCTTTTAAAAACTGGCGCCATCTAATGGATAACTCTGACACTACGTTAGACGCTAGCATCATCTAGCTGACAAAACACCCACTAATTACGGTTCTACATAGAAAACGATGGCTTCGACTACTTCCATAACAGAATTTCTTTAAAACGCGAGGACTGCAACACGCAGAACTGAACACTGCAAATGTTACGATGTAATCGTTCATATGGTTTGTGAGGTAGTCACAAAACGCGAGGTCTGCATCTTGCCACTTATAAAAAATGCCATTACCCCAACAACAAAACATTTCAACTGTATACATAGAAATTACATACACTGGTGAATTCTTAAATCTGAACCATTGAAAATATATAGTTGAGTATTGTGGAGCTCCTGCGATATAAGAAATATCATTTGTCCTAAGGTAAACGGTCGTGTTCAGATATATGTATATATCACGATGAATTTACCCCGCAACACAAAATACATCACCAACATATAACAATGAAGTAATGTAGAATATAAAGTCAGGGACTGACATAAAACACAATATGATGACTGCATCCAATGAAACATCAAACCGATAACCATGGAAAAAATTATTAGTATGATGTAGAATTAAATAACAATGCATTTTACCAAATGTTTCATGTGCCTAGAAGAAGTCAAACAAAAGTCCCATTTATAAACATAAATTTCAGAAGTCAGTGTTATTGCTCGTGAAAAACTTCAATAACGTTCAATGTCTGTGTCTTGTGAAGTGGCAGTCGTCTCTCTTTACTTCATGTCGGCCTTCAGGCAGGAAACATATGAAGATTCTCTGGCTTGGCCTCAACAGGCTGACGTCATCACCAACGTACTGGTCGGTCGAAGCGGTCATTCACATTATGGACGCGGCAGCGTCCGAACATTTATTTCTGTATGGAGCGGCAGGCTGCGCCCAGTCGCATCGCTTTTCTAGCATTGCCTCTCTAGCAAACGATAATCCCACTGTGCAGCAAACCTCTCCGTTGTCTATTTTCGTAACTGGCCGGGCGGAGCGCTGACCCCTGTCCAGTGACCAGTCCAACTCGTGCTGCATGGCCATGTTAAAAATACTGTGCCTTTGTATAGAGGTGCAAGCCCACCGTTGGCGTGGTGACTGCATGCACAGTGTTAACCATCACATCAGAATTGTCGCAATCACGCATGAATTAGCGTCACTCAATGTTTAGTCAAAAGCGTTCGGTCACTATGATGTCTGTTGGCGGTTCCAACGTTTATCCGCAGTTGTAAAAGGCGGGAAGCAGGACTATGCGTACTCACGAATACTGTCGTGTGCGGCAGTGTATTTGTGCCGTGGAGCCGTCCACACATCCAAGGCGGTAGGATTATGCATCGTCGTCGTTGTCTCACCTCCCGAGGAGATTGAGTGCGGTCACTCTGGGCGCGTTGTGGTGCTCGCCAATCATCGATATGATAGTGCATCTGCTCACCTCTGTAGTAACTCGTGTGTGCCTCACATTCGTTCTGCGCTGGCCGTTCGTCACGTGTACTCGCCTATGTCTCTCGTAGACATTGTTCAACTGGCGTGTGTCTCCACTGTAGAATTGTTCATACCGTCTGTAGTATATTCGTTCCACTGGCGTGCAACGTCAATGTTAGAATTCGTACACACTGTCTGTAGTATGCAAGTTCAACTGGCGCGTCTCGCCAATGTTAAAATTGGCCGGTCTACTGATTTGCCATTCATCAATCCACATCTGCCTCTTGTTGTATAGTCTTAGACTCGGCGTTCTAATCTTGGGCACGTAACGCAATATTCCCCTCCGTACTGACCCCATAGACAGTTAGCCATGACCTATTCAGTTCAACCACAGTGTCACTGTCCATTAGAAATCAGATACTCACGGAAAGAGATTCTAATTACTCAACTAATTGCAGAAGAATTTTCCAAGTGTTCGTTTCAGGAACTTTAATACAGACAGCATAATACAGAAGTCAATAAAATTGTCTAACTGGCCTGGCTCCGTGGGCGCCAGACGTGAAGTTACATATGGTGCGTGGGTGCTCTCCCTCTCTCTCTCGCACTACTCTTTCTTTTAAATACTGGCTACTTCGCTCTCTGGCTATGTGCCTGGCCAATCTATTGGTCAGAGTCAGGTCTCGTGTACCTCTGCACTAGCTAATAAGGAGCTGGTATCTCTTACCTACGACTGTCCACGTAGTCAAGCTCCTGCTCATCCATCCTTAGCGAACTCGGATAACTGGTTGTAACTGGTTTAAGGACACCAAGCTATGCTTCTAGCTTGACTACTGCATTTCCTCAATATACTGTTAATTATGACTTCATATATAATAATTATAATATTTCAAGAAAAGTAATTACAAGGAATTTATGCAACCATAATTCCTTACAACCTGACTGCCTGGGGTGGTGATCTGTTTCACACCATTTCTTTCTTGCCTGTCTGCATGCCCTGTCTGCTGTAGACCACACTTTTATTGTTCGGCGTGCATTGTGGTCGGCCCAGGGTGATGATGTTGTATTCCACACCCTTTCATGTTTTCGAGCCGGTATGCATGATATGCATGTTTGGAGACACACATTTATTGTTGGGCTTGCACATGTAGTGGGCCCAGGGTGATGTCGATGTGTTCCACACCCATGTATGCTTTGTACTTGTTTGCATGAACTGGCTGTCTTCGCCCACACATTTATTGTTGGGCTTGCCCCGTGGTCGGCCCAGGATGGTGTTGATGTGTTCCACACCCATGTATGCGTTACAGTCGGTCTACCTGGACTGGCTTTTGTTGACCACACCTTTATTTTTAGGCTTGCCTTGCAGTTGGTCCTGGGTGATAACGGTGCACTCCATACCCATGTATGCTACGAGCCTGACTGCTTCCATGGCCCTTGTTGTTGACCACGCATTTCTTACTAGGCTTGCATTACGGTCGGCCCTATGTGATGACGCGTTCAACCACATCCGTATTAGCTACGAGCCGGGCGGCAGGTTTCGCCTATGTTTGGACAATACGGTTATTGTGAGCGGCCGGCTGCATAAGCCACAATTCCATGCATTTGTACTTTCTACTTTGTTTCCGGCACGTTATGATGGGCCATAATCATACCTCTGACTGTTTCCTGGTTTGGTGCTTCAAGTGTTGCCATTTTGTATCATATCCACTAGGTTTTGTTTCCCTTCATGGGCTAGTCCCACTGAGGGTGTGTTTTTGTTCGTTTCATTGCATTTGCTGTGGTGTGCTTCGGCACCTTTTTGGCGCCTGCGCCTGCGCCTGCTGACGCCTGCAGCGACTTTGCTCTTCGCGCCAGTCGCGTTTTCTCTTATGTGCGGAAACTGCATTGGTGTACTTCCTTGTTGCAGTTGTGCCTCGTGGGACGTTGGGTTGGACTGGTCGGCCTGCACCCGTGTGCCGATGTCCTGGCAGGGGGATCGATTCACGTGACACCTACATTGATCCTCGACATCACGAGTGATGGCTCGACCCGCTTCAGCGCCTTGGCAGATCTCCGCAGGTCGTTTCTGCAACTGCGTGGACAGCCGCCAGCGCCACCCCTTTGACTGCGCAGCTGCACTTTGCCATTACGCGCTATCGACATGTGTTTTTTTCTCACATGTGTTGCTCGGCATGGCCGTAACTTTTGTGATACATTATAGCGAACAATGCCAGTCAAGTTATACACGGTTCGGACCAGTTTTTTCTGCCTAGGCACTCCCAAGACAACGACACCCCACTGTGTCACGACGCCGGATGCTTTAGTTAACGGGGTTTGTCCATGACATCAATCTGGCCGCCCGGCCAGCCACTGACTCTACCTCATCGGTCATCCGTGCTGGTGGTTGACATTCGTGGACTGTGCTATTTACGCGTTCCCACTGGCGGGTTCCTGCTACGCGTGTCGTTCCGCTCGATCTTGCCTGCAGCTGTTGTTGGTTAACCCAGGACGCGCCTGGATCACCTGCGGGGGATAGTGTGCAGTGACTCGTGATCTGGGGCTACTTAATCTGCTGCCCCAGGGGATCCACAGAGGTTTGGTCATATGCCCGTTTATTGGATTGGGAATTCACTTAGGTCAGCCCATTAACTTTGACACCACTTTCACTTTTGCTGTTTCTGCCCTTTCACATCGTGACCGGGTCCAACACCAGTGTCCCTGTGCTCGGTCTTTTCCTCCGTGTTGACGACTACCCAGTGCGGATGCTTCGACAGACTGTGTCCACCCTCATTACTGGACGTGGGCATGGCTCAGACTTGGCTGCATGACAAGTGGTACACGGTCATTCTTTACACACACAGTTAGCGTGACTACCATGCAGCATGCTGTAGCTGATGACATTATGACTGCCTTACTAAGCATCTTCACGGTGGCGTCAACAAAACATTGCCATCTTTTAGGCCTAGCATGCGTTGCTTGTTGTCTAATACTTTGACGCATCTTTTACTATTGACGAACCATGTGTATTTCTTTGGCTGGCGTCATATGCCGTGACGGATCCTTCAACATATGTACTGCGTTTTGACTAAGATTCTGGTATTGATTTATTCGAAGAATTTTGGTATCGATCCACCAATATATTGATCGTTATCGTAGAATTCTGGAATCTTACCGGCACTACTTGTGGTGAATTTGTGTTTCTACTGGATCTGTGTTTTATGTTGTTCACCTTACAATGTCTGTGTTGTACGTGTATCGAGTTTCAAACATATATTCAGGTATCGATCGGTATCGAACAATACCTGATATCGGACTAGCACTAGGATCGCCTCGGTTTTCCGCATTGAGCCGGCGGTTTGTTTGCCTTTCTAATCACCTGTTGCCGCGTCCTAGCTCATTCTTTCGTTTTATATTATCACTGTTTTTGCTGTAATATATTTCCTCTTGTATTTATATTTTTTACACATGCATTCTTGATTTGGATGTATGAATGTTTTTTTCTGCGTACCTAGCCTTTCAGTTTTTGGCCGGAGGTTGGGTGCGTGGTGTTTTGTTTTCTCTCCCTTGCAATAAAACATTTTCATTCCATGTCAGTTCAGTGGCAGTGTCTACTACCCCTTGAGTTACAGTCAGTCTTTTTTTACTGTTAGCGATCCCCGTGTGTGTGTGATGGGTTGCCTGCTTTTGTCCTCTATGGTAGTCTGCTGCGCTTTGTGTGGGGATTGTTACATGCTTTCTGGCCCCCACATTTATGTTGCTTAGATAGCTAGTTGCTTAGATAATTTCCCGTGTAATCCCCATTGACAAACATGACATGTATATGCTTTTAAGGGGATTTGCTATGTTTATCTAGGCCAGCGGCAATGCTCATAGTCCTGTATACTATATGACTTCTCTTTACTTGTGTAATTAAAGGGCATTGCCATTTCCCACCCACATTTGTTTCTGTTTTTCTTGCTATCTCTCGCTCCATAAACCGAGCAAAGCACAGCAGGCTCCCATATAATATTTACTTAGTACAGTACCGGTGAGGGTGAGCAAAATATGGATTTAATCCAGCAGGGATTAAATACGTTTTGCTCACAGCACCAACCAACTTGTAAACATTGTCCAGTCACATCTGGACAATGTCACCTTAGATGAGGCCACAGTGAAGCTGGGGCGGGGCTGGACACAGTCACCACCCGGCATCGCATATCATGATGTAAGGAATTATGGTTCTTTGTAATTACATTTCATGAAATATTATAATTATTATAATTATATGAAGTCATAATTAACAGTATATTGTAGAAATGCAGTGGTCAAGCTAGAAGCATAGCTTGGTGTCCTTAAACCAGTTACAACCAGTTGTCCGAGTTCGCTAAGGATAGACCAGACATAGTTCTTGGATGAGTAGGAGCTTGACCACTGAGATGGCCATAGGTAAGAGATACCAGCTCCTTATTAGTTAATGCAGAGATGCACTAGACTTGACGCTGTCCAATAGATTGGCCAGGCGCATAGAAAGAGAGCGAAGTAACCAGTATTTAAAGAAAGAGAAGAGCGCGATCAGAGAAGGAGGAGGGAGAGCACGCACGCACCATGTAACTACACGTCTGGCGCACACGGAGCCAGGCCAGTTAGACAATTGTATTGACGTCTGTATTATGCTGTCTGTATTAAAGTTCTTGAAACGAACACTTGGAAAAGCCTGCAAATGATTGAGTAATTAGAATCTCTCTCCGTGAGTATCTGATTTCTAATGGACATTGACACTGTGGCTGAAATGAATAGGTCATGGCTAACTGTCTATGGGGTCAGTACGGAGGGGGAATATTGCGTTACGTGCTCAAGATTAGAACGCCGAGTCTACGACTATACAACAAGAGGCAGATGCTAATATGGGGTAAATCAGTAGACCGGCCAATTCTAACAGTGAGACTTCAGTTTTAATTCCTCTGTCAACAGAGGAAGTGCGTTTCACGGAGCAGCCCGTTTTTAACCACAATTTTTCCTCCCACCTACCCCATCTCCACCAGCTTGGCTTGGCCTCTTTCCTTCACGGCTGCCTTTGATTGCTGTGTTGCTTTCTTTTGTCATTTTTGGCTCTGCCGGGTGGTTACGTTTTCCAAGGGGTTTTAGGGCGAAGACATGTGCGCATGTACCTACCGCCTTCCCTTGTCTTTCTTTACATGGGCTTTTACGTGTTCTATTGATTGCATTAGGTGGTACACTGCTGGTAACAAGAGGAAGTGCGCCTCTACGTCAGTTGGGGTTATAGGCGCCTTGCGCTACCTTGCGGTACTTCCACTGTATCTCTTGTTGCATGTTTACCTCTATGTTTACATTGTCCTCTTGCTATGGCCCCTACATTTATGTTGCTTAGTTAGCTAGTTGCTTAGATAATTTCTCGTGTAATCCCCATTGACAAACATGACATGTATATGCTTTTAAGGGGATTTGCTTTATTTATCTAGGCCAGCGGCAATGCTCATATATAGTCTTGTATACTATATGACTTCTCTTTACTTGTGTAATTAAAGGGCATTGCCATTTTCCACCCACGTTTGTTTCTGTTTTTCTTGCTATCTCTCGCTCCATAAACCGAGCAAAGCACAGCAGGCTCCCATTTTTATTTACTTAGTACAGCACCGGTGAGGGTGAGCAAAATATGGATTTAATCCAGCAGGAATTAAATACGTTTTGCTCACAGCACCAACCAACTTGTAAACATTGTCCAGTCACATCTGGACAATGTCACCTTAGATGAGGCCACAGTGAAGCTGGGGCGGGGCTGGACACAGTCACCACCCGGCATCGCATATCATGAGACTTCAGTTTTAGTTTCTCTGTCAACAGAGGAAGTGCGTTTCACGGAGCAGCCCGTTTTTAACCACAATTTTTCCTCCCACCTACCCCATCTGCTCCAGCTTGGCTTGGCCTATTTCCTTCACGGCTTCCATTGATTGCTGTGTTGCTTTCTTTTGTCATTTTTGCATGCTCTGTCGGGTGGTTACGTTTTCCAAGGGGTTTTAGGGCGAGGACATGTGCGCATGTATCTACCGCTTTCCCTTGTCTTTCTTTACATGGACTTTTCCGTGATCTATTGATTGCATTAGGTGGTACACTGCTGGTAACAAGAGGAAGTGCGCCCCTACGTCAGTTGGGGTTATAGGCGCCTTGCGCTACCTTGCGGTGCTTCCACTGTATCACTTGTTGCATGTTTACCTCTATGTTTACATTGTCCTCTTGCTATGGCCCCCACACTTATGTTGCTTAGATAGCCAGTTGCTTAGATAATTTCTCGTGTAATCCCCATTGACAAACATGAAATATATGCTTTTAAGGGGATTTGCTTTATTTATCTAGGCCAGCGGCAATGCTCATAGTCTTGTATACTATATGACTTCTCTTTACTTGTGTAATTAAAGGGCATTGCCATTTTCCACCCACATTTGTTTCTGTTTTTCTTGCTCTTTATCGCTCCATAAACCGAGCAAAGCACAGCAGGCTCCCATATTATATTTACTTAGTTCAGTACCGGTGAGGGTGAGCAAAAGCAAATTACAGCATTCCATCCAGTCTTTCAAACGCAATACTCGACAGCTGTGAGATGAACGGTGAAGAAGACAAGTGAAGTTGAAGATCTTGATTCAACATCATCTATTCCCACCCGTCGTCAAATCTTGAGGATGCATTTGGGGTTTTGTGCCCCTATCAGACTATGTACCCTCTCTGGATCCGCCCCTGGTAAAAAAGAATTATTAACTTCCAACTCACTTAGCGCACAATAATAATTATGAAGTGGTCCATTGAAAATTATCACACCCACCCTTGTAATTTTTGGTAAACATTTTAACTTTGGTCCAATTAAATTGCTGTTGTGGTTGAACCTTGCTTTGTTCCGGATGCCGCCACCTCGGTGCGGTTTTTGACAATTCCCGCCATGTTGAACGTAAGCAAGTGCGCTGTCATGTCTCATAAACTTTGTTTTTGTGCAAAAGTGGCAACAACAATAGCAGCAGTGCAGAGTGAGTGAACTCATACATATTGTATGTAATTTATCGACCGTGTATTTGGTCCACGACAAGGTTTGGTAATGTATGTTTACGTTTCAACAATTATTTGGGTAATATTTTGAGGACCGTTTTCCATTTGATTACACACTGACACTGGCACTGTCAGTCTCAGTGTCACTGCCCTGGTCGTCTAGTTTCTGATATAAAGGTCTCATTTAAAAAGTTATCCTACTATAAACGGTAACCTTATTTATATAAACAAGGAGCCTTTCTTCTTTCAGTCGTGACTTCTTTGTCATGAATGACAATGACTGTCTTCGTACCATTTCCATTTTACAAACTCGGCGCCTACGCCACGGACAAATCAAAACGATAACTCGTTAATAAAGACGCACACGACACATATACGAATACAGTTACGAATACATTTATTTCAGTTAACAAAACCATTATACATTTGGTACACACACATAAATAGCCTTTAAAAGGTAAAACAATGAGTAGATAAAAATTAAATAAGGTTATAAGTTAGATAAGCTTGTAAATGTGTAGTATAACTAGTGCTGGTTCGATACCTGGTTTTGTTGGATCGATACCTGAATTTTTTTCGATACTCGATACTTACGTTGTAAGTCTAATATTCATATAGAACACAGTTCCCAGTAAAAGCACAGTACACAACTGAAGTAGTGCTGGTTTGATTCAAGAATTCTTTGATGTTGATCGATATATTGCTGGTTTGATACCAGAATTCCTCGATATAAATCAATACCAGAATTTTAGTAGATACTTGATATTTACATTGTAAGGCTAATTCAATACAGTATAGATCTCCAAAGAAACACACTATCCACTTAGGCTAATGCCATGGAATCACACAACATTTTTTACTTGTAGGGAAATACCAGGTGTATGTGATACAAACAATAATTCATGCAGTTTTCATTTTATTTAAGTAAACAAACAATAGGTGTAATTGTTTCAATATAATTGATTACTGTTGTAAAATAAAAAATAATTGTATATTAAATAAAAGTAATTGTATATTAAAACAATAAAGACAACTGCAATAAAATACTTAGTGACAAATAAATAAATTAATTGCACTGCATTTGTTTAAATTAATAACTACTTCATCCCAGCTGCTTGCAAATACACTATGTACCAGCATAATTTCAAGTCAATGTGTCTCCTAAAGTTACCATCAACAAGTACAGCTGAAACATAACATACAAATAATGTAATGTTATTGTTAAACACACATATAACTTATAATAGTGCCAGCACATCACTGTTATAACTGTTTATTTTTTATTAATTGTATTGTAAAGATAATTGTGAGTTAACATCAAAACTGTATACACGATTACAATAAAATAACACTAATTAATAACATAAAAAATATTAATTAAAATAGCAATTGTACTTTCTAGATCACACCAATTTTGTTTATATAAAACTTAAAGGGAACCAAAAGGGAAATATTAAGTGCTATGCACGTGAAAGAGCTAATACAAAGCAACCATTCTGAATGGTAATCACATTTTTAACGTCAGTGGTTTATTAGTAAAATAATTCCAAAGTGGATAATTTTACTGAAATCATCGGCTTCATAGAGGCATCCATGATGCGCTTCTTCCTGTTGCCTGACCGTGGTCTGACCACTCAGCACGCAGAACCGGCCTTAAAGTCACATGTCCGATTGCGTGCGTCAATGCTATCGCCGTTGAAACACAATGTTGTAAGATACGCGAACTTCAAAAGGACATCCGTTCGAAGAACGTTGCTTCAAATAGGATGTTTCTCACGTATATACTGGGTCAAGACCCGCAGAAAGTGGGGAGTTTTTCAAATGGAGCTGTGCAAACGATATTACGCGATATTTAATCCAACGATAGTCGTCAAACGGGTTACCGGTCGAATCCTTCCGTCGCCGTACCAAAGTCATAAAAGGGGCCGCAAGAAGGTTAGTAAATATTATTAAGTCTTCTGTATCTAAATTATTTAATCTTGTACCATTAGACACTTTGCGATGTCTGTCGAGATGACTTATGTACATACTGATATTGTTGTAAACGTCCACCACAGTTAACGTTCTAGAAGGTATTACACGGGATCATGGAGCCGCTAACTAGGTCCAAGCGAGTTAGGCCGTCCGATATTGTTATTCATTATTATTTGTTTTATTTTATCCTACTTTGAATGGTATATATCACGTTTGCATGAACAGAGTCAAAAAAATAAGGTAAAGCTACATGTCAATAACACACAAAAACAGCTGAATGCAACCAGATCATAGACGTCATAGTCAATCCGCATGAACGATAATATAGGCACTTTGATATCACTCGCTAAAAAAATTCAAAAGTACTGCCTTTCGAGTTTCGTAGCTACCATGCAGTTCCTATTTTAGGTTGACCGCTCTGAAAGTGCCAACATGACTGCTATATTTTTCAGTAAACATATTATTCAAACATAAAAAATACATTGCGAATGTTGTTTTCAATCATTCATGTTATTTGTTCAGTGAGAGAACAAATTAAAAATTCTGTGTGCTGTATCAGTTCAGATATTCATACAACATTGATACTAGGACATGTTACAGGCTTACAGTAAAGGATGAATAATTAGCTATGATGAGACATAACTTATGTACTGAAAAAAAATCACTTTGCAAATTTGCAATATTTTCCTTTTATTGGTAGTTTCTTGAAATATTGGGGACACACTGAGCAAACAAGAAATATTTTAAACGACTAGCATAATATACTAGATGGAACGTGGACTTGTAGATATCCCACAAGATCACTCATCCAATACAACACTAGATCTTCGGGTAAACACTGGGTAAACTTTTGGAACCAGTTTCTTTCCACCACAATGAGTGGAATTCTCTACCCTCAACCATTTGTCGTGCAAATAAATGAAATTTTAAAAAAAAATTATCCTATGGTTTAGCAAGTAATGGGAATCCACCATGCACATTAGCGTGTCTCAATATGACATTTTGCCAGTTAAAATATACCAGAGATGGAGTGGTACAATACAAATGTATTCGAGTACGAGACGATTACTTTGAACATGCATAGTACGGTACTCGGGAAAACAAATTACCGATCGTTTACTTTACAATATTCAGTACGGTCATACTTTACTGTAATCATGATTACTTTCAGATTCTTTAATGAATTCCTGTTTCTAACATAAAGGCGATTTCATGGAACCCCTAGGTGTCATTTTGTTCTGTTGTTGTGTCACTAATGTTCTAACTGATTACTGCTATCCACTATCCAGGTGTTATTATTAAATAATTAGACAACTTTCTCGGGTATTTGATGAATCATTTAACGCTGGATTAATAACTTAATTTATGGTTTCTGAATCAAATACAAATATGAGGCATTTACAAATTTCAAATACACATGATCAAATACATTACAATAACAACACTTCAAAACCGGGGGGATATTAAAAAGATATCCAATTCAAATATGAAGATATCAGATGGGTCCAGACAGGGGGTCAAATACATTTGTATTTAAAAGTATTTAAATACTGTTTTAAGTATTTGTATTTGATGTTTGGGAAATTTAAAAAGTATTTGTAAAAAACTTTCCTAAATTTTGATTTTTTTTCAAATATTTTTTCAAATACATTGTCAGTATCAACATTTTTTTTTCACTGTCACTGTAAAGCCTGCCAAACTGATTCCCTTTAAATGACTCAACTTCACCCAACATTGCTAATTACTGATGAAGACACTTAACAGCAGGTTTCCCCCATGGCCCTGCAGTGACCACAATTTGTTTGCCAGAGCCAGAGGATGGATTAATACCTAACAGGACCATAGGTCAATATCCCTTTTGTTCTTTAGTCAGGTTCAATTTGGCACCAGTTTATTCGGGTTTTCCCTGGCTGACTTTGAAGTTGAGCCTTCCTCACAACATTAGCAATGATTAGCAGTGTCTTTCTGAAAATGGATTATATTATTATGGACCTCCTGGCTTAACATACAAACAATATTTTTTGGGCCCTTTACGCTTTCAGTCAGATGTCACTGTGATGCAGTTAGCAATAACAATACTCCCTAGCACTGGTCTCCCTGTCATCATATGAGCAACACACTAATTATGCCTATAAACTAGATGTCTAAATATATGTGTTGCTTTTCTTATATTTACATAGTAATACAAAAGAAAAGTATTTAAAAAATATATGAAAAAGTATTTGAGATACTTTTCAATGTATTCTATTTAAATACAAAGTATTTGTAATCCCTCAAGAATATTTGTATTTAATAAAAATTTAATGTATTTGCCCCCTGTCTGGATGGGACAAACACAGAATAGTTGGGATTTAGACAGGTTTGGCACTTAATTAAACATAATACTAGACGGGGATTTAGAGCTAACCGCCCAGACCCAGTCGGGATTCTGGATTTTGGGTTCCACCAAAAATACTGACAGAGCAAACAGTACAGGTGGGGCATATGGCCTGGCTTCTAAAATTACAAAGCATGATGTTAGGGGAGGGTTATCTCTGCAGTGCTTCCCAGGGACTGTCAAATATAACTTGTACTTTGTACTAAACAGGAGGGTGAGGTGATGTGGTTCTCTGGGAAGAGAAGGTATTAATTAGGGAAATCTGACTGAATATTTATTTAACTGAAATGCTCAACAGTAATAAAAAATTTAATACCTTGATTATTATTCTTTTATTAGATTACTTTAATATTGCCATTTTATCTGTCTAATATATTTGCTTGCAACTGTTCATATGAAAAATATTAACGTGGAAGTAATCGTGAGTCGATTACTTTGGTAATGTACTAAGTCCCCGGTACTCGAGTACGAGTAGAGTACACGAGTACGATTACCCATCTCTGCAATATACATTGTCATAGATTTTCCCTGTTCGTTTAATATTTTGAGGTGCCAACATTTGTGTTTTTTGGGATAATATAAATTAAAGCACTTAATATAAGATACAACATGACACAAACAATGTAGCGATAAAGCTATTGTCATTTTGTGAGAGGAATGTCATATGGAGTGAAATGTTTGTAAAGAGTTTTTTTTACCAATTATGTATTCAATACCACATTTTCCAACATTAGGAAATTGCATGACTGAGCACTGTCAAATCTAGTGCATAAACATTAATGATCATGTAATCAGTTATAAACCATTTTTGTAATATTATCACCACACAAACATACACACATCTCATTCAATGAAGCAGCTGGAGCAGCATCACCATTATCTATCTGTGCAATAAAAAGACAACTCAGTATCTGTCACACCTGTCAGCTGTCAAATTAAGATCTTAGGAGTGTATGTCATCTGCCAGAAAACTTCTGTATCTATCCATGACCCTTCCATCCTTACAGTCCCATTTGCTTTCTTGATAAATGTATCTAGCCTAATCCTTCCTGGTTGTTGATATTGCCATTTCCAACACACTGCACCAAAGTAAAGGACACTGTTCACTATTACACTGTAACATATATGCTGCTTATTTGGCCAGATTGAATGATCTTTTTTTATATAAAAACATAGTAAATTCAAACAGTCAATATTTAAACAGCATGTCCTGTTTATTTATAGGGATGGAACCATGGCTCTAGCAAGAACGTCCGGCCAAGTCCTAGCAAAAACCCGACAACATGGCTGTTTTCTGGTCAGGACGCAAGCAATTGGAGCTGCGAAGACACTACAGCTGTTTTTTACCTGCAGACCCCCCAGCCCATGGCAGACAGAAAGAGAGAATGGTGAATTACTCTTTGTCAGAATCGGGCCCGGCCGCTGCCCACAATGACTGTCCCTGTCGGAATTGCAGTCCTTGGGACAGATATGCCCAAGCTAATGAAACAAGATCTGCTTGTGTCAAGAGTCAGTTGATTTGTTCATAATCAATCCAACTGCTGTCAACAAGTGCTGAGTGTTATCCCATATCTTGTTCTCCGCTGAGAGCACAGAAGTTCCATCTTATGGCTGGTATACACTGGTAGACCCCTGACCCTTCGACCAAGCCTGCCATTCCCCCAGGTAAAACTTCTGTATATGGCCATTGGACAAAATAAAAAAAGGCCTAAATAAATATATCAACTATGTACAGTGGCCAGTGGTTTAAAGTTTGGACTTGGCTTTAGACTCTCAACTACGAGAACGAAACCATGTGGTGCTGTGTCGAACCTTGGGCAAGCTTTTACCCCATTGCTCCAATTCACCAGCAAACAAGTAACTGGCTATAGACGATGGTATATTTGTACACAAACCGCTTGATTAATTAATTACAGCTTGGCTGGATGCTTCCCACAGTCATGAATGGTTTTATTTTAAAAATTTTTAAATCAAAAGTATTTTCCCCAAATTGGGTACCGCACATATAAGAACTTTTTGAAGGGGATATGAAAAAGGGGTAACTCAACCATTATCATTGTAGAATACATGTTGTGTTTTTTTAAAATCATTGGAACGGTTTTTTTTGTTCTGACATAGTGGACAACTGGGCATGCTACTGAAATGTTCTAGAATGATCCTAAATCAGTTACTGTTAAACATTAATTGTTGGGTATATTTCTATTTTAGAATAATGGTGGTGTTTTCATTGTATGAAATATCATTTTATTATATAAATGTTGTATCATTTGTTTGCTTGGTGTTCTGGTTGCTCTAAAGTTATTTTCTTTCAATAAATTGTGACAACACATTTCACTGTTTATAATACATGAAAATATACTTACATTTTTTTGGCAGATACATGTGAAAGTTTCTAACCGGTTTCATTTGGAAGCACTGTCTCTCCAAACACAGAATATAAAATCCATGGCCATTTTAAAATATCATGGCACATCTGAAACAGAAAAAATTTGCAAATTGGGGGTAGGCACTATTATTTCCCCGCCACTATTATGGTTATAAAAAAGTTACATTGCAATTAAGATCACCCAGAATATACATAAATATATCCAATTTATAGTTTTGAATATTTGTTTGCTGTTGTGTTACTTTT
This sequence comes from Ridgeia piscesae, assembly GCA_025642075.2. Classification (NCBI taxonomy): domain Eukaryota; kingdom Metazoa; phylum Annelida; class Polychaeta; order Sabellida; family Siboglinidae; genus Ridgeia; species Ridgeia piscesae. Next base: position 20,481 of record JAODUO010000797.1, read on the forward strand.
ACCCAGTTCAAATTGTTATATTTAATGAGACATTCCACTGTACATATATTTCACTAAAAAAAAACTTTTTTCAGCATGAAGTCGTTTATAAAGAACATGGGTGGTGAAATTTTTTTTATTTACCCCCCAGAATTATGCTCCCAAAATTTCCCTTTAAATATACCACGCCTATTAAAAAAAACAATAATATTGAACCACATAGTTAGATAATTAATCTTTTCCCTTTTGGCTATAGTTCGATCTACTGGTGTGTTCTATTTATATCTATGATTACAAAATCTGTTTCATAGCCGCACAGGGCATTATACAAAATAAAAAAAAAACAGTCCCCTTTTTAATATAATAATGTCCCGTATTTGAAAAAAAACAATTAATCTATTTTTTTCAGTTGTGGGCAATTTTTAAATATTCCTAAAACAGTTTTTGTAGGGCAAAAAAGCCTTACCGGTGGGTGTCAGGCCCCTTGACCCCGATATTTGTTTCAAATTGGGGAAACCCACGGTTAAAAATTTGACACTACACCACTGATTTGGAGAATAATACACGGGAGGCGGACTAAGGGAAACTGCCAAACCCGGGGTCGAATGCAGGCCCTCAAAAACCGTCGGGGTTTCAAAGTTTCGGGTTTTGACCACTTGTCAATTTCCTTTTTCTGCTCTGCATTTGGGTTGGGGGTCTTCTTTTCCAAGTTTACCAGCGGTTCAGTTCTATCTTGAAAATTTGGCCCTTTCGTTAACCAAAATTCAGCATTTTTAACAACATTTCGCTTTCCCAAAAGCGGTCAAGGAGCACCTGGCCGCCATCATTATTTTAAGGGAATTTTTAAGATTTTCCCCTCTGCCCCTCAATGAAAAAAATTTATCGCCACATCAGTCAAAATGGCGCGACTTATGAACTTTGATAGAAAAGGTGTTCAGATTTTTTTTACTAATAAACCACTGACTTTAAAAATGTGATTACCATTCAGAATAGTTCGTTTTTATTAACTCTTTCACGTGCATAGCATGTAACTTTTCCCTTTTGGTTCCCTTTAAATTACCACAATCATGTATACATAACAAACCCCATAATGTGTTTGCAACTATTTCAAGAACAGGTCAGATACTCTGCTAGTGGTGAACCTTTTTGGCCAGTGCCAGTGACAAATAGATGCGGTAAATGTATCGTCATCATCAATCAGTCACTTAGTGTATGTCACTTCTTGACGCTGTCGCCGCAGTAGTAGATTTGGCAACCAATGGCGATTCACTTCGACTGTAACTAAATGTCAACTACTTGGTTATTGTCGAATATTTCGATAGAACATATTCTCGAGTCATTGCGATGTTGGTGTTTTCCACGATGAAGTCGACGTGTCCTTTGATGAAAATTGATCATCACATTTTGATAGTTTCTTGAATGATGGACAGTGACACGTTTCATCAAATTGGATGTATTTACTCCACTAGCTTTGGGGCGCTTCTGGCATAGCAGACACTCTTTGTTGAAAAACTACCAAATTGTTGATGAACGTTGTGACATGTTGTCGTTCGTCTTGGTTAAGGGAGTCCGGCAAAAGGTTGCGCCACCAAACAGCAAAACAGCGCCACCAAATGGAACCCAGATAAACAAAGCTTGCGCATCACGCACATTATCATTATTAAACTATTTTCATAAATGCTAATGCGTGCAATAAACACTATAAAAATACTATAGGATGTGTGTTTTTGTACGCGTAGCCATAGGGAAAGTATGGAGACAGATGCCATGGTAGTGCCACCAAACGAGAGAGTCACGAACCTTAGTTTGGATAACCGAGGCTAAGCAAAATCTGACCTAGGCTACGATCGCGCACAGAAAACAGTTATTATACAGACTAACTCTACAATAAAGTTTTAGAAAACAATTCACATTTGATGTTGTATTGTTTTAAACAACCACGCCTAAGTCAAGTTAAGCAGCAATGTTTTGGTGGACACATGGATGTTAACTGTTAAGCCAGTTTACAAACTTTCAAATGTGCCTGATGACCTGAAATGGACTACAAACACACATGTGACACCATTTACACTCATTTTCAAGGCATAACTAACAATATCTATGGTTTTTGAAGACTTTTTTGCTCCTTCATTTCCACCCATCCATATTCATTTTACCCGTCCAAATGACAGGTGGGCGGGTCTCTGCATAAAGCTATGCAGTGAAGCCCTCAGTGGTAGCTCCCGTAAACAACGACGTCATCGACAACAATGTTGCGCCTTCACATCGACATTGTCAAATGGACTCGATAACGAAGGTATCGAAAGTATTGAAAGTATCGAACAGTGGGTGTTCGATACAAAAACTATCGAAGTATCGCGATACCATGAAGTATTGGTATTGAACTTTCGCAAGTATCATGATACTTCGATATATCGAATATCGAACCAGCACTAAGTATAACACAGTGTTTCCCATGAGAAATTGATGGGTGAGGTGGTAGGATGGGCTGAGTGAGCACTGAAGGCATGAAGCAACACTATGTGGATCGGGGGCATGGCCACCCAGAACTATTTTTAAAAACTACCTTCAAAATGGTGCATTCTGAAGGATGTTATAACCTATTCCCTGTGAAATAGAGAGGGAACAAATGCATAACTACAAGGTAGCAGCATGTAAACATGTCTATAGCAAGAAATACCTATGAGGTGGCAATTTGGGCATACTTAAAGCGAGGTGACTTAGAAAACCAGTGAGATTGTATAATAAATATGCACATTACTTGAGCTATGGTAGTTTGTTAAAGAAATTACATGTAATGACACAGGCTTATCACGACGGCATTTATTTAGAGCAAGAAGTAATTAAGTAAGCCTTTTGTTTCCATTTAGAATGCTTGAAAGATTGCACTTAAGTATAACCACAATATGCTATCATTGTTATTTTGTGTAAATAACAGCAGGCTATTTTACAAATTGTGTTTTTGACCAATTTAATTCCCTCAAGTTGATTTAAAGAAGCCAATGTCACAGCTCCGCATGGGGTAACGCATCCCACAGGCATCTAAACTGCAAAGGCGTAAACTGTGTGTAAATACGTAGACTGAAATATAATTAAAAATGCAATATTTTGTAAATTTAGACACTTACAATAATAAAAATCCCCATTGCCAAGAAGAAATGATATCACCTGATTTTTTGGGATAGCTTTGGAAAAATCTTAAGAAATTGCCTTTGTGGTTCTACTGCATTTGCAGTTCTAAAACCTGTGGGATGCGCATAGCTGATACATCGACTTGTTCACATCGACTTGACAGAATTGGTTTAAAACACAATTTAAAAAATAACAAAGTTTGTAAAAAAACATTTTTAAAAGGCCCCAATAATTTAGGCAAGTTAAAGCTGCCCAATAAACTTGTTTGCATATCGTCAATCCAATTCTATTATGTCCTGATGTGTCACTAGATTAACTAGTATGCCCAGTCAGTTTAATTTTAAAATGCATACATGTCTTTTTTATTCTGCAAAAAAGAATCGTCGTTACACCGGATATAACTGATGAAACCATCAGCAGCTGTCGCCGTCCTGCTCTTTTTGGGTCACATGTTTTATATGAGAGTGGCATCCTACGGCACAATAACAAATCGCATGTGCTTTTGCATGTCATGATGAAGATTCCGAAGTGCTTCTTCAGTGAAGGTACATATTAAGTGCATTATCTCAGTTAGCAACAAGAGCAAGTAGTCATGGGTTAATTCTATGAGAAGTAAGTAAAGGCAAAGTAAAGGCAAGTTCTTATATAGTGTGGCATCCAGTCCTCAGGACCGTTCAAAGCGCTTTACACAATTCTATGGCAACTGCAACTTGCGAACGTCATTATAGGCCTACTTGATGCTACACGTGTAGAAGTATAGAATTATTTGAATTCTCCCAAGCATAGCACATTCGTACTCTCTGTTTTATTTTCAATATTCAAATTTGTATATGTAATAACTACTACACGTGTTAATTTGACATTTTATGGTTCAGCCGGAGGTTGTATCCATGTCAAAGTGAATGTTGGAATTGACAAAATAAGGTGTTATTGTGATGCCAACAATATATTTCCTTCACCAAATATTCAAACATACTAGGCATGTCTACACGCAAGCAAAATTTAAACTGCAAAAAAGCTACGAGCAATTCAAAATGTCTGGTTGGACAAGAGAGCTGATGAACTACAACAGCTAGCTGATGGAAATTCTTCAAAAGGCTTCTTCGCTGCAATCAAGCAGGTCTATGGTCCACATAAAACTGCTTTTGCACCAATTAGAGATGCGGAAGGTTCACAAATGCTCACAGAGAAACCAGCAATTGTATCTAGGTGGAGGGAATATTTCGGCGACCTACTGAATTGCCCAGCAACCGCTAAAGAAGAAGCACTTGCGTCAGTAGATCAATACCCCAGTCCAGGAAGACATGGCAAACCCACCAACATTAGAGGAAATCTTAGCTGCCATCCAATCTATGAAATCAGGAAAAACACCAGGACTAGATTGTATACCTGCTGAAATCTATAAATATGGAGGTACAGCTCTTCATGCTCAGTTGCTGAAATTCTACCACATTTGTTGGACAGCTAAAGAACTACCACAACAATTTAAAGATGCCTTGATAATTGCAATATACAAAAAAAAATGGTGACCGTAGTGACTGTGGAAACTATCGAGGCATTTCGCTACTCTCAACTGCGGGGAAAATTCTGGCAAAAATCCTTCTGAAAAGACTACAGAACATTGCAGAGGTGATCCTCCCAGAAAGCCAATGTGGATTTCGTTGCTCACGCTCTACAATCGACATGATATTCACCTTACGACAACTATAGGAAAAAGCAGTTGAACAACAGCAAACCTCTACATGGTCTTCATTGATCTGTCGAAAGCTTTTGACACAGTGGACAGGTCAACTTTGTGAACTTTACTAAGGAAATATGGATGTCCCGAGACTTGTCAAGATAATTCAAGAATTCCACGATGGCATGGCTGGAGCAGTGTCTATTGGTGGATCAACTACTTATCCTTTTGAAATTAGGCATGGACTAAAGCAAGGATGTGTCTTGGCACCTATCTTGTTCACTCTCTTTCTGGCTGCACTACTGTCTACAATGTCCGAGCACCTTAGTACACGAGTTTTCATCCACACTAGATCCGATGGAAAATTATTCAAATTGGCTAGACTAAAGGCAAGCACAAAAACTTGAGAACTCTGCATTCGTGAACTACTATTTGCAGATGATGCTGCTTTCGTTGCCCGTACACTAGAAGACATCAGAGAGATATGCAAGCAGTTTGAACAAGCTGCAACCATGTTCGGTCTTACAATCAACACAAAGAAAACTGACGCTCTACCAACCACCACCCGGCCAAACCTCAATCGATCCACATGTTGAAATCTATGGCACGCCACTAAAAGCAGTTAAGAACTTCACATACCTAGGCTGCACTGTTGCATCTGACAACACCATTGATGTGGAACTTAACAACCGTATTCAAGCTGACTTTGGAGCCTTTGGAGGACTGTGGAAGCATGTATGGTCACAACATGATATTTCAGTCTCCACAAAGTGCAAGGTGTACCAGGCAATTGTGCTTCCAACACTACTGTACTCAGCAGAGACATACACTCTCTATCGTCGCCATTTTAGAAAACTCTCCAAAGTGCATCTCCGACATCTACGACAAATCCTGCAGATCTCATGGAAAGATCACATTCCAAATGTTGAAGTCTTCAGACGGGCTAATATGTCCAGCATAGAAGCCACTCTAACGGCTTCCCAACTCCGTGGGAAACGTCTTCGTGGTGGACAACGGCTGCGATACAAAGATGTAGTCAAACGACACCTAAAGGCTACACACATCACCTTAGACCACTGGGAGACCCTTGCACAAGATCGACAACAGTGGAGGCAGGCCATTCACAAAGGAAAAAGCCACATTGAAGAAAAGATATCACAAAAATACCAACATGATCACAATCTCCGCTATGGCCTTCCTGATGCTTCTGCCCCGTCATCTTCTGTATGAACTGCGGGGGAGGCTTTAAATCTCAAATTGGACGATTCTCTCACCAACGAGCAAAGGACGTAATGGACGAAACCCTACACTGATGTCATCATCGGACACGATGGACAGCAAAGAAGAACATGTTTAGCAACATTTTCATCACAGCAATATATGAATGTATAATATATAACTCGAATTAGGATATATTGCTACAGGCCACACTTCAAAATCTACAATGCAAGTGAGACAAGGTAGAGGAGAGACTAAGATTAATGCAATCACTTGGGTTGGGCAAATGCATGGAGGATATGTAGTTTGCAGGTAGCCCACATCTGATCAATCCAGGTGAATTAAACATTTTAACAATCAACAATGTAGAAATTTTCAAAACATTTTAATATGCCCATTTCAATACATATTTGCTTTCATTCACATTTTCATAATAATATTGTGGACATGGAAAACCAGGATAACCTTTGCAGTTGTATAATTAATGCATAGACTTCGGTCAATGTCTTTAAAAAAAGTATTCAGCATACAACGATAACTCAGAAATAAATTTATAAAATCAATTATTATTCATTTTGAAGAAGGTAGACATGCCTAGTATGTTTGAATATTTTGTGAAGGAAATATATTGTTGGCATCACAATAACACCTTATTTTGTCAATTCCAACATTCACTTTGACATGGATACAACCTCCGGCTGAACCATAAAATGTCAAATTAACACGTGTAGTAGTTATTACATATACAAATTTGAATATTGAAAATAAAATAGACATTATGAATGTGCTATGCTTGGGAGAATTCAAATAATTCTATAATAATATCTACGATCAGGCATCACTATAATTAAATATAATAATTTTCATTTCATGTAATGACAGTTAACACATAATAAAATACAATCTTGCTTACATATTAACATGTAGATGCTGATGTAGCTGAACATTTCTTGCTGCCTTTTTTGTGAAATGCTTTAGGTCATACATGAAACATTATTTTATACAGCTGTATGTTATTGATTGTGGCAAGGAACACTACATAATTACTTCCATGATACCTGTTTTTGTTTATTGAAATTGAATATATGATTTTCTTTTCAGGTCAACAGGAAACTGAACAGTGAACTAGTGTGCTTAGTATCACTAGGTCCACAAGTTAATATTCTATACACTGGACAGTTGTATTTGCCCAAAATCCTGGACAAGATTAAATATCATGTGAATATCAACCGAGTGATCTCAGTTGTGTTGTATGTTGCATCCATGACATATGTCCCAGTACCGATGGTGTATGCACTAAATTCCAGGCCAGTCAATTACTCAGACCGACTAGAGACCAATATGGAATGCAGATTGCTTGATATGCGAATATGGTGGTGCCTGACTACCTTTGCAGTTAGTGACAGAACGGTGGATGCCATGGTCTGGCAAATATGGCATGAGCGTCTGGTCAACCTCTCTCGACACTATAAGACATGTTCAGCATTCTTCAGAAAACTGCATTGGCTTGGATATCGATGGCATTACTGTGTGAGTTCACTCTCTTTGATGGTACTGCATACCAGGTTCCTGACATTTTGCGGTACATCGACATCTATCTGTACACAAAACAAAGTGACAATTAACATGGCTCTGACATGTATGATATTTTATATGTGATGACACATTTAGCAAAAGTCAACTGTAAGGAAACATTCAGCCACACATAAATTAATATGCGAAAACTAACTAAATAAAAGAAAAGTATCCACCACTATCTGTAGCCGATACTCTTCTTACATCAGTTACATGTGAATAAACAAATCCAGGACAATTAAACCCCCTCCCGATAAAACCCTCTCGAACAAAACCCCCTCCATACATAACTCCATCTACACATAAGCCCCGTCTGGACATAAGCCCCTCGGACAAAACTCCCTTATCACAGATACTAGACTCAAGAATGATTAAAGGAAATGTGGCATGAGCAGATTTTTCTATTGCAAAATACATCAACTTTCAAGCGCCATCCGTCGGACTGTTTATTTCCATTGAATGCTGTGACTGATTCCGGTCAATAGATAGCTTTATGCAGACTCGTCTACCCGTCATTTGGATGGGTAGAAATATGGTTGCTGGACAGTTATAAAAATTAGGAGCAAAAAAATCCTACATTAACATCTATGTGTTGACCAAAAATGTGTGACTTGCAAATTTTTTATCGTGCATATAGTCGTGGGTCAGTGTCTGATGAATGGTCTTCCTGCCATACCGGCAGTCCTTGCACATGTTGCATAGCTTGTCTTGGAGATCTTTTGTTTGCCTTCGATCCGTTTCTTGGGACGCTCACCTTGGTCGTTTTGCAATATAATGGTCGCTGCCATGGCACAGTCTTTGCAGACTGTCAGTAGCTAGCTAGATGGTCGGGTGTGCATGACCTAACAGCTTGCTGAATGCATTGCAAATAAACAGTCTCATGGATGGAAATTGAAACTTGATGTATTTTGCAACAGAAAATAAAGTACTTATTCCTTTAATCATTCTTGAGTCTAGTATCTATGATGAGGAGGTTTTGTCCAAGGGGTTTATGCCTGGAACGGGCTTATGTACAGAGTGGGTTTTGTCCGACATGTATGTGATTTACAGTATTACAGAGATGGATTAATCATACCTAGTTTATTACTATGTACTCATACTCACTATTCTGAGTAATCATACTTGTACTTGAGTACATTGGTCCAAAAAGAAAAGTAATTGTACTCATACTCGAGTACATTACCAAAGTAATCCTACTCAAGTTTTTTTTGTTCATATAAACAGTTGCAAGCAAATACATTAGGCAGATAGAAATGGTAGTTGTACTCGATTACATCTCTATTGTCATCACTCCATCTCTGGACTGTCATAATATAGTTATTTTATTTGTTATTTACACATTATATGCATATAGTATGTATATGTACATTGTATCTAGGAAGTCAAATCTTTCTAAGGAAATTACTTTAGGAAGCAACCAGTTAAATTTTGCCACCTCTTGTAAATATTTTGGACATGTCATTTCTAATAACTTGTCAGATGAGTCTGGCATTCAAACCAAAGTGACACTTGTATGCCAAGAGAAATATTTTTAATAAAACATCCATTTATGTTCTACTGCTGTAAAAATAAGCTATTTACAGCATGTTTCGGTAATATCTATAATGTGTATGCGTTACGAGTGAACTTTACAATTTTAAGTTAATTTCCAGGATTTTGTTGGCGTATAACAATTCTTTCAGGATACTGAACAATTTGCCCATGGGATGTAGCATTAGGTACATGTTTGCTATAACTAATGCTATAACTAATATCATCTCGGAAAAAGGAATAATCTGAATGCCTAATAAATGTGACTTATGTTTTTGAATTAACCAGTTTTTTTACATACCATGTACCGGTATTAGTGCTGGATTTTTCTGTGAATGAATGAATCGTGATAGAAGTAACTGCTTTTTATATGCACCAAACATGTTTTCAACCTTTTGTTACTGTTTTGTTTTTTATTTGATGTGCATGTGATATTAAAAATAAATACATATATCATATGTAATGATTGTATCTGTAGTTGTACAGTAGCTGTACTTGTATTGTGCTTGTCATTATTGTGTAGTCAAATGTCATCAAATAGTTTCAATAAAATGTTTTCATTTTATGTTGTCCTTACTTTAGTCCACATGCATTTCCAACAATATACAATTTATCAAGGACACCCATTATTGCAAAATCCTCATGCAAACAAATAAACCATCATATGCAGGGGCAGATTCAGAAATCGATTCTAGGGGGCACAATAACTTCCACTGGCGGATGAACCAAATGGTGTAGCCTAAATGTTGTCGATACTGCACCACCATCTCTCCAGCCACTCCACCTTCTGGCACATTTCAAACACTGGGGGCACATTAGCATGGACCTATTATGACAGGTATGCCAAATGTTTTTGCTTGCATTCACAAATGTTATATATCTGTAGTGTTATACATGTATAATTTTTATAAAAGGTTTGCTGGGTTAATAATTAGCGCTAGACCTAAATTCTCTTGGGCCATTTTGGCTAAAAGAAGTCATTTTATTTTAGCCAAATACAATATTGTTTAGTCATATTATGTAGGAGTAATTTAGTTATAAATGACCACAAAGATGTGCAAAGATAATACGTCATGTTTAAGATGATTAATAATTATTATAGTTCAGAAGAAGTGTACTATTTACAATCTAAGACAGCTTAGTATATATAAATGAGTGAATCAACAACTTTCAATTTCTGATTACAGTAGCAAAAATTTATTTTTTATCTACATAATAACAAGCACATTGTGTAACATATATTTCTTATCTTTATATTAACGAGACTCTTGAAGAAAAAGTCAAACCCTACAACTATCAGTCACATGCACACATGTATAGTAATGCTAAAGTGCACACAAAACATTTCATGTTCACATGATAAAGGACATGATGTTATTATCATACTATGATGAAATTAATCAAGATACAATGTAGTTATTGGGAATCAAACATTATTATTATTTGCTAAAGCTGATCAAATGGATAATTATTACCTATGCAACATCATTCATAACACCAATAGTAATATTACCCGTGATAATAGTTTCACATCAAAGCTATCGGGTGAATGCAAGAAATTGACGAACAGTTTATAATTAGTGACATTTAATCAAATTAATAAAGATATAAAACCAGCATTTGTTATGAACATTAAGCTGCAAAATGAACGTTAATAAATAGACTAATGTTATTAAGGTAGTTCTATGTTTCTGTGAAGGGTCGGGTTACGGAAACGTCGACGGTCAGTAAGGGATTGAAATCACTGGCCCACCAGACCAGTAAAATAAAAAACTGGTGGCCCGAATTGGCCCGACAGCTTTAAAACATGCGTCGGGCCATCGGGCCAGTGCCAATGTCGAGCCCTGTCTAAGGTTAGCCTATTAATTAATTCTGACTCTGCATTGGCATTGCCTCCAGCGAATTAGAGGAGGCGAATCCAAAGCGAATAGCAGTAGCAAATCCTTGTTCTAAGGCTTAGACGAATACCACTACCGCGGATACAAGTAAAAAATCATTTTGGTAGACACAACATAATCTTTATTGTCATACGGCTAAACTATATGCTAATCGTTGAAGTAAAATAAACAGGATTTACTAACCTGTCAAAAGACACTTAGCCGCGAGTTTCAGTTGGTGAACATTACATCGCATTTGTCATGCCGGTCGTTTCTTTCTTTTCAAACCACGTATTGTCGTCGCTCATCTGCTCGGTGGCACATTTTAATGGGCGACCATGCACTGACATTTCATTTAAAACAACAAACAAATTGGAATAAATTGCACGTATGTTTGCCAGTGTTTACATAAACAAGAACCACTGGGTTGGGGGTTCAATGCCGATCTTGCCGATGTCCCAAAATCTGCATGATCATGTGATTAACCTGAAGATAATGTACCACGTAAGACCGTACATGTATATGGAACGGAAAGACAACGTATTTGTTTACGTTTTCATAAAACGAATTGAAACATATCCACAAACAAATTAAAATGTTACAGGGAACACATGGTAGATTTGCTTTTTCGTGAAATCAGTCTGAGGAGCAAAATAATCGAGGTGACCATGCAGTTTTAAGTGGAAGATTACCCACAAACTTCTATTGTTTACTGAGACAATGGATTAGCACTTGGCAATCTCCAGGAATCAGTTATTCCATTTATACTTAGCCAGACTGCAAGCTAGTACCAAACTCTACCACAGTACAGGTTGTCTGGGTAGAGTTGATCACTATAGTTTATAAATCAGATGAAGACTCAACATGCAGTAATCCTACTTGGCATTTAATTTAGGTCATATTGAATCAACCACTGGCAAAACAGTTGAAATTGTATGTTGACTTATATCTAAATCAATGATTTAATGACATTTGTTGAATATTTCTGGAAACGGCTAAACATTTCCAAATGCATGCCATCATGTAGACCCCCACAGTTGTTACTGTTATATTTATTTATTTTCAGAGCATTTAAAATTAAAAGTTTTAAATATTATATGTCAAAAACATTTTGCATATGTCGACGCATTGCCAAAGATTATCTAGATGCAAATTTCAAATGTACAAGAACAATAGGTAAAAATTTGAAAAAAATGTACATTTTATTATTCCCTGAAATAATTCTGAGCATTTTCATTGTGGTATCATTGTGCAATGTCAACATTGCTAACATCTATTATTATTATTATAGGAGTACCTGGTAGTTGCAGTAGAGTATGTAGGCCTATATCAACATATGCTGTGGCAGACATTATAGTTGCAGACGACGGGCGCACTCTTGCATGACTTCTGTTGTCCGTCAGCCAGGTGCGAGAAGGTGCTGATTATACTTTCTTATAATTCAGCCATAAACTCGAAATCTATCATATGTTTTACATATTTCAACCTGAAATGAGAAGTCAAATGATCAGCACATTTGCACACTGCTCAGTCCTGTGTCATCAGCCATGTAATCAATGTAATAAGGTATTACTAATTATAGACATAAACAACAGTTAAAAGAATTAACTCCAGGTACAGTGTACTCGCCCCAGCATTATTGCATTGTAATGGTAACTGATCAAATTTGGGTGATTTTAAGTTTTCAAACATGCACTTCATAATGACGTTTTATTTTACAAAATAGCTCAACTTGTAACAGAAAATGTATCCTTTTTATTTTGCAGATGCAGTTGTGTCTATTAGAAGAGGTAAATTTGACATCAGCGTGTGTGAAGTACAGAAGTAGTGACATGATGAATATCACTCGATCTAATAGAGATGCTGCTGAGTCCAGCTCTATGCAAACAGTCAGTGCTCACCTACAGACATCCTTCATCAATAAAGACACACACAAAGTAGACAATTCTAAAATTATCAGCAGTATGTCTAAGAGTCTCCACACTCCTGGTTCAGAACACCACTGTGGTCCAAACAACAGCACGGTGTGTGACGTCACAAACGATGTGACACTACCGAAGAGTAACACCGGCATTGTCGACGTCTCATCCGAGAACTGCGACGAGAACCATGAGACTAACTCGAACAGTAGCCACCAGTCCGAGTCGCTGTCGTTTCTTGACGGTCTGCTCGACCTCGCATCCAGCTTCAGTCAGCCGCAGAAGAATGTGCTCCAGACTCCGGAGTTGAACAACCGGAGCTTCAGCAAGGGTAGCAGCGACTTTGTCATGTCTCCCCCCACCCCCACCTTACAGGTCAGCCCAAAGGTCGTCGTTCGCTTCACGGATATCCGCAGTGGGTTGGGCCGGGCGGCCTTGAGCACTTCCTTTGAGGAGAACCGCTCCCCTACAGACGTCACCTTGAGGAACATCACAAAGATGCTGTATTCACCGCGGACTGGTCCGCAGACTCCGCGGGCGGTACGCCGCGTCTCGGCTGGAGTTCCACCAACGTCATCAGTCGCGAGGAAAATGGAGTTTTCGCCACAGACGAAACAGAACAAGAGGCATAATCGACCCGGTGACATCCACCGATTTCAACCCTATGATGGTGTTGGTTCCAGCATAGACCATGATGCTTTGTTGTCCGGCTCCATCTTCGCTGAAGATCTTGCTGGTTGTGATTCATTTGCTTGTGTTCCGAAGCCTACGCGGAATCTCTACATTCCTGATGTTCTATTGTCGAGTGGGAACTGTCGGCCGGATTCTGTCGGTTTTAGCAATGCTGATGTTGGATCTAATCACAGAAATGATTACCACATCAGTGAATCATGGCATTTCGGAATGTTGTCACCATCATCTGTTGTCACAACGTTTGACATTGGACCAGGTACAAATTCAAAGACGAACTCTTTGTCTTGTGAGACAACTGTTTCACAAGGGACGCATTTGTCACATTCGGAGTTATATATTTCATCTCCGCCAAAAACGAGCTCAAGTTTGGGGTTCAGCACCCCGTGTTTTCGGTCTGGATTGACCGGGTTCTCCCTGCCGTCGGAAGTTGGACTTCCAGAGAGCTTTGCACATTCTGGCAGTGCCTTGCCACATATCAGCACCTTCTCGCACCTGGCTGACGGACAACAGAAGTCATGCAAGAGTGCCTTCACGCCCGTTGTCCGCAACTACAATGTCTGCCACAGCATATCGACATCACGGGATGACATGCAGCCGTTCTTCACCTCGGTCACATCTCTAGCATCAAATGATACTGTCACAAGTCCTCTGTCTGTGTCAGTGATGCCGGCAAAACATGACACCTTCAGCCCTGTCGATATGCCTAGGTCGTTCACGTCATCGTTTCTGCTCTCACCCCCACTGCCTGGTCTGGATCAATTCTGCTACCCAAGTACCACGTTTGTATCTGGACGGGAATTTCAAAATTGTCGCGATGCGGAGGAGAGGGATGAATTGATGACACCCGTCCTAGATCAACCCATCAGTACCCCAGTGATTGGAGAGGATTTGATGATGGGATCTCTTTCTTCCGTTGTTCACACAAACTGCTCAGGATCGTCATCAGTGGCGGCGTTTGGGAGGATGCCCAACCAGTACTCGATTGGCAATGTCGGTCATTGCACAGAAACAACAACTTCCCAAAGAGGCCCTGGGAATGCATCAGGCTTGTGCACATATGATCTTCCGTTTGGTGATCACCCTAGTGCAGTGGAAGACAACGAAGCTCTGCAGAAGCTGATTAAAGCGAGTGATTCACTCCAGAATGACATTGACTTGCTCCATGATAAATCGGGTTACCATAGTTTATCATCTTGTGGACGAAGTGAGAACGACATCACAAAGACTAACATAAAGGACGCCGTTGATGCTGTGCAGAGTCCAAGTGAGAGCAATGATGGCAGCTTATGGGAGAAGCCGGAGTTGACATCGGATGTAAATCAGTACAGCAGACATGGACCAGCACGAAAGAGAGGTGTGTCCTGGAGTAAGCCAGAAAGCGTGAGAGAAGCCCTGGAGAAAAGACGCAAACACATAGCGGAGACTTGCATTAGCAGCACTGCAAATTGTGTTTCCATTACAGCAGATTCGTGTCCAATGATGGCAAGAGCAACCAGCCATCTGACTGAGCCTAGAGTGGTGCTGACCTTGACCAAGGCCAGCGAAAGTGCAGATGGTCCTTCGAACTGTACAGTGACTCAACAACAGGACATACAGGTGACACTTAGTGCAAGTACCCGACGAGATCCTGCTTGTAACACAATGATAAATAATAGTAGAGGTCTCACAGCAAAGAACATTACCAGCAGCTTGCTGTTTAAACAGAAAAATAACCTCTCATACTATGCAAATCCTCAGAGAAATGCAAATCCATGTGGTGCATCTGCAACCGAAACTAATACACAGACTACTCCAGTGACATGCCCTGTTGCCAGTGATAAGTACAATGATTACGACTTGATCGGTGAGCCCCAGATCTGCAAGACGTCGACATACAACTACAAGTCACACATCAGAAATCCAAAGAAAGAAATGATACAGAGACAGGTTTATGAGAACAGCTGTCGACAGGTCATAGACAAAGCCACAAATTCCACAGCGGCTTCGGTTGTCTACCCCAGTGATTCAAGCAGGGCTTCCGATGCCAATAATACATCCACTATGAGCCCTGCTGATCCATCACGGACCCCTCTCGCAGGTCCCAGTGACAGGTTCAATACCTATCCGCATTCGATGTTCAGCTACGGGACTCCGTCAGCTAATCCAATGTATCCGCAGATCATGAAATTTGTCAGGGAGTATGAGCAGTTCGTGGTGTCAAACCAGTCAACCGTGATGCCACTTCAACTTGCATTCGCCACTGGCAATGGTGGAACTAATAACGTCGATCGTCAAACGATAGCGTCAGTGCAGAGTGACATTGGCATACCTGTCAGCAATGTCGACGGCGCCACTGTGAGCTCAACATCGGATCTGGCAGAGACAAGGTGCTACTATCCCATCTTTGCAAGACTAACCGATGAACAGCTAGGTAGTGTATCTACAACATAATGCAAATACGTTGTTGTATTTTCTTAAAAGTATTCAAAGCTATATTTTTAATGCATATAAATTTGACTTCTGACATTTTAATACCTATACATTGATGTGTTGCTGTGTAATTAATTCATAAAATGATTGCATTCACTTTTGAAATTAGCACAGTTACCTGAGGGGGTTAACAAAACTGGTTAGATTACTCAGTCCTATCTTTTTATTCATTTATTAATTGGTGGCCATAGTTTATTATTATGGATGTTAATGTTAATATATATTTGCATAATGCATTTCTTTTACCCCACTAATATCTGGCAAAATCCTAAGCGTAATGTATAGGAAAAACAGTATCACAAGTGAAGTTAATATTGAGGTTTGACATCCTTTTGATGTTACTGTTACTAGCAATCTTTAAATAGTTGTTTACGTCCTATCACAGGTTCCTACCTTACAAGCAAGACAGGACCACCACCAAAACCTCGCAATTTCAACATGGCTTCATTGCAGATTGGAAGCTTCAGAGTAGGTGCCATTTATTATTATTTTACCATTAATTTTGTTTATTACCCAGCAGACAGTTGAGATAAATTTACTTTGTGTTTAACATGTTTCAGAGTATTGTTTTCTGAACACAACAGGTATTACCAGCACACTAAATGGCAATCTAGTTTCAGGGTAACACATGGGGTACCTTACCTGTACAACAGAGCATTTCTGTGGTTTATTATTTTTTTTAGAACAAGCAGTGTTTTGGAAAAAGTAACTATCTCATAGTAAATAGTGTTTTGTCATTAAAAATACACACTTAGTTATTTTCTTTGTGAGGACACCTAGATAAATGGGTTTCAATTCGCTGAGGAGGTATCAATTGGTGCTACTGCTGGAAAGATACCATGCTAATTAATAGTAGATTAAAATGAATATAGAATTGAACAGAATTGACCATCACACAGTGACATATCTATATAAATTGCTTGCAGTATCATGCCGGAGACGAAGAAGACAGAAAGGAGGCCAAGGTGAAGGTCATGTTCAGCAAGAGGCAAGTGTTGTCTGATGAACTAAATATTGCATTTTGTCATTTCTCTCTAAAGGGATCAATAAGGTTAATAAATTAAATAAATGAGCGAACCAGGGTGTGTATTAGCCACACACGAGTGTGTAATGCATGAATAGTTTCGGTATGTACAGGGTACCCTAACAGTTTGAAAAATGGCAGCTTTCTATATAAAAGAACACAAGAATTGACTTGATAGTTACATCAGGTAATTTGCAAAACATTACGTCATCAAAACAACATTCGAGATGTTAGGAGATAATGAATTAATGGTCAGTTCCTTAAGACTAGTCAGTGGTGATTATTGCTGTTTCAGGAAGGTTATATATGAGCTGGAACTTCCGAGGTCAGATGAAGATCAACAGGAGGCTCGCTGCCCGTTCACTGTCATCGAAATACCATTTGGAAGCATCGTTGGCCTCAACGGCAGTGGTGCGACTGTGCTGCTCGAACTGAATATGATGGCGTACATGTTCCTGGGCTTCCGGTCATGTGACGAGGAAGGCAACTTTGTCCCGCGCAAGATTGCATCATACAACCGCACTGTGCACGTAGACCTGACGGGCCGGCAGCTGGAGGTGATGCCTTATCACCAGGTACAGTTGTTACTTACGGTTGTTCAATTCTTTCAGTGTAGGTCATGTATTAGTCACACATAACATGGCCTGGTTGCGCTGCACCCAATATGGAAGTTAGTAAGTAAGTAAGCAAGTGTTTATGGAAAATGGGTGTGCTGAGTTGAGGTATCCTCTATTTAAGATTGTTTCTTTTTTTAACATGAATGATAAGCCTAATGCACTGGTAACTGAGTATAGGTGGCGATTGTGAACTCTAAACCCTGACATTTGATAAAATCAGTTTAATTCTTTTGGGTAGATGATCTTACCTACAAAAAGGGGAAGTTTTTCTTAAAATGGACATCACTTATTATCAATGGTCCTAATGGTCTAAATAAAACTGTCTCTCTACAACGAAAATGACAATGCGTGATTTTCCTAACATCACATATGAGTGCATTCAGCCCTCATAGTTGGTATGAAAGTAAGTAAGTGAGTAATTTTATTATCTCGTTCACATCCATTATTCAGACGTAATGCAAAACAGATGAGGTGGCTACCAGAGAAGTATAATGGTCATCAAGCTGGTAGCCCAGTAAATTAAACTAATAAAGTGTACTCCAACGTGTAATAGATTTCCCAAATTAAAGCCATACCAACCATCAGCGAATTCTTTACAATGTAATTATATTATAGTAAAATTTTCTTTAATACCAATTACAGAGCTACTGGCTTGCCAGCTAACAGTCACATTACCAGAACGTTACCAGAACATTATTTCTATGTTACGTTAACGTTAGCGGTAACATTCTACTTTGGAAAGTTTTCTTTACGTTCCCTTAACGTTATATGGGAACGGTACTGCATAACCTAATTATGACCTTCTGCTAACGTTACCAGAACGTTAAGTGTTTGCTGGCTTTACATTAAAAAATATTTATCGATTTTGAATGTCTACTGGTCAATTATGTCTACAGATCAACTTGAGAAAGAACGGTGCGGATAAGTTCGTGCAGTGTCTGGCAAGGTTCGACAAGCGATTCTTCCTGCTGCAGCATATACCAATTCTGTTCAACCCAACCAAGCGCCTTGGCCCCTGGCCCCCACAGGCCTACGTGTCTCCCCTGATTGGCTCAACGCAAAGATGTAAGTGTCACGGTAGACGTGAGGGGCAAATATGTGACAGGCTGAAGACTGCTACAGTTTATCCTCTCCGATTTACGTTATACCTGTTTACTGAAAACTAACAAAAAGCATGAAGCACCATCTAGACACTTTCGTGAGTGTTATTGAGATAGTGTCCTCTCAGTCCTCTGATGCAGCAGCTGTTTTTGAATTTTGAAAACAGAGAATTCTGTTAAATAATGGATTTTCCTTATAACTATCTTAGTGAAATGGTCAACTGATCGTCAACTTAGTGAATTGGCCCACTGAATGTCATCTTAGCAAAATGGTCCACTGAGTCATCTTGGCGAAATGGTCCACTGATTTGTCATCTTAGTGAGATAGTCCACTGATTGTCATCTTAATGAAATGGTCCACTGATTGTCACCTTAGTGAAATTTATACTGATTAGCATCTTAGCAAAACTGAGTGTCATCTTAGTGAAATGGTCTACTGATTGTCATCTTAGTGAAATGGTCTACTGATTGTCATCTTAGTGAAATAGTCCACATCTTAGTGAAATAGTCATCTTTAGCAAAATGGTCAACTAATCGTCATCTCAGTGAAATGGTCCTTGATCATCATCTTACTAGATGTAATACAATTGTCTCTTGATTGTCATCTTGGTGGAATGCTTCTGCAGAGCTTCGTCATCTTGTATTTTACTATAGATGCCACTGCATTCCGGCGGAGACAACACACCCAGAGTGGCTGTAACTGTGGCGCCGGCTGTCAGTTCACCAGGTGTCGCTGCGTGATGGCGCAACTCCGCTGTACGGCCAAGTGTCGGTGCATCGCTCACCTCGGCAACTGTGTCAACACTGTCAACCAAATGGAGACACTGGGCCTTGACGTCATCCAATGCAAGAAAGATGTCTGTCTCATGGCAAATGTCTTCAGGGTCAGCTCGCTTTATTCATGTTGACTACATCATGTTTGCAATGTTTTATTCCTACATGTCTTGAGTGCCAGAAGAAAAGTTTTACAGATTTGCTCACAACGTACTCTAGTTGATTGACTGGTGGAAAGAAATGTCTATGTCGTCACATTTGTTAATTACTAACATAAACTATTACTGCTTGACTTCTCTAAGGCATTTGACCTCATAACATTCTTCTTCAAAAACTTGAAAGTTTTGGTCTCCAGGATATTTTAATGAAGTGGATCGCCAGTTTCCTTACCGAAAGAACAAAACAAGTTAAGCTGTGCAACACACAATCTGACTGGAATCACATCCGTGGAGGTGTGCCATAAGGCGCAAAGCTAAATCCCATACTGTTCTTTCTCATAATAAATAATTACAAACAAAATGCAACTCCTACAAATATGTTGATGACACACGCATCGTTTATGCTGGATCAGACTCCCAGGCGCCAAATCTCCAGGAAGCAGCTGATGCAGCGTATCTGTGGACAGTCCAAAATGACATGAAAATCAACAAAAGTGTATTATTGATTTCTCTAAAACAAGGACATAATTTCCAATCATACATTTCATCGGCACAGACACTCAGTGAGTAATGAAGTTGTAGATACTTGGCATTACTATCCCCAGCAACCTGACATGGAACGTACATGATGATGAAATAACACGAAAAGTAGGCAAGAGGCTGTTTCTACTGGTACAGCTCAAACGATCAGGCATTCCCGTTGACGACCTTCTGATGGTTATTATGGTGGTCCAGCTTACACTGGAATACGCATGTCCAGCATAGTCGACCTCACTCACTTTGGGTCTCCGAAGTGATATGGAGCAAGTACAAAGACATGCTAAGAACATACCCGAAAACTCCCTATATCGAAGCATTAGTGTATTCACAGCTGACTTCTCTGAAGTCAACTGTGAATCACTCGATATCCTATACCCAGAGTAAAAACCAACAGGACCAAGAACTGTTTCATTAAATGGTGTCTGTTCAATCAAAAGAACATACAGTGAGTAAGTCTTTTGTATATATATATATATATATATATATATATATATATATATATATATATATATACATACATATATATATATCTGTATATGTATGCAAAGACAAAATGTTGTAATTCCATAAATTAATTTTACACATATCAATTAGTATTTTTGCTAAAATTTTGTTAGATCTATTTATTTTAATCTCTTAAATTATTTAGTATTTTTTAATATGTTTAGTCACATAATCACAGATAATATGTTTTAATCTCTTAAATTATCTAAATTAGTTTTATAAATACATTGTATATTGTCTACACTATAATTATACATACACTAATGTCTTAAATTATATATTATTTCATTCTATTTTCAACAAATGTACTTTGCATGTTTTATGTACGCATTTCAATCTCTATGATTGCCCAGAGTGAAATAAACTATTATTATCATACAAACTGCCAGTTTGACAATTAACCTTCAAAGCATTGAACTTGTTAGTCACATGATTTTATGATTGGGAGAGAGAGACAGAGACAGAGACAGAGAGGGAGACAGAGAGGGAGACAGAGAGGGAGACAGAGAGGGAGGGAGGGAGGGAGGGAGGGAGGGAGGGAGGGAGGGAGGGAGGGAGGGAGGAGGGAGAGGAGAGGAGGGAGACAGAGAGACAGAGAGACAGAGAGACAGAGAGACAGAGAGAAAGGAGAGACAGAGAGAGGGGGAGGGAGGGAACAAAATATGTTGACAACATCAATACAGAAACATGTACACGATCATACCATTTATTCATGTTAAGATCATACCATTTATTCATGTTAAGATCATACCATTTATTCATGTTAAGATCATACCATTTATTCATGTTAAGATCATACCATTTATTCATGTTAAGATCATACCATTTATTCATGTAAAGATCATACCATTTATTCATGTTAAGATCATACCATTTATTCCTGTTAAGATCATACCATTTATTCATGTTAAGATCATACCATTTATTCATGTTAAGATCATACCATTTATTCATGTTAAGATCATACCATTTATTCATGTTAAGATCATACCATTTATTCATGTTAAGATCATACCATTTATTCATGTTAAGATCATACCATTTATTCATGTTAAGATCATACCATTTATTCATGTTAAGATCATACCATTTATTCATGTTAAGATCATACCATTTATTCATGTTAAGATCATACCATTTATTCATTTTAAGATTCTGTCATTGCAAAACACATGGAATTTCAATTAACACCTTAACAAAAATGAAATTAGTTCAATAAACTGTCTGTCCGTTTTACTAAAACTACACAAACAGGTTGCAGTTGAGCTACACTTTTACAACAGCGTGTTCACTCTGCAGATCAAGAACCTAGCAACATACCTACAGAAGCGTGTGCTGATGCAGTGCTGTGGCATCGTACTGCCACTGAGGAGTTGTATTCCCGGTCATGTGGCATGTCCCAACGTTCCACACTGTCGTCAGACTTACCAGTACTCGTGGTGCACCGGTGAGCCAGAGAAGTCTTTGTCTTGTGGGCCGGGCATTGCCTTGATTTGTAAACACTAACAACAACTTGAAAGTAGTTTATGACATTACTGAAAGATTCAAATACATTTAGCATACAGAGAAACACGTATATGCAATTGTGTCGCTAGTTATAGGTAGGTTGAATTCTATATTGGCAATTTGTGCATTGTTTTAAATACGTTGTGTAAATGACACAGCTGCTCATGTTATGGAAAATGAATGAAGTTCACAAAAAAGGATCTTCCGCAATAACATGAATGAGAAAGAAGTATCAGGGTAGTAGAACGAAAAACAGCTAAACATACTGCACAAAGACTAGGTTATTAATTCACAAAAATCCACCACTATCTATAGCCAGATACTCATTCAGACAGCTGAGTGAATGAACTTAACGGAGATTCAAAACAGCAATAAAATTATTCAAACCCAGAATCTGTTGATTAAAAGTCTGATATTCTAACCACTATGCCACCACACTCCCCATAATATTACATCATATCGATAACCTGACAGGTGAGTGATTTGGGAAGATGTTTTTGGTAAAGTGGAATTTTTTTTGGAAAAACAACAGTCATATTGGCCGCCAACCACTAAGCAAAAGACTTGTCACCTTATCATGATTACTTCAAAATAGGCCCACTCCATGTACTACTAGTTACCTTTTTACCAAGTACCCTGGTAGAATCAGTAGTTTCAATCTGCTGTACCATATAGAGTGGTGCTGTGGCTACAGCTTTAGACTCTTAGTCCATTCTGTGCTACGCCATGTTGTACCAGACACAATGATACTGTTGCTAGACTAGAGCATCAGAATCGATCAAAAGAACCTTAGGTTGAATCCTATACTGCCATGTCTGATCATGGGCAAATTCTTTCACTCTACATTGCTCCAGCTTACTCACCTGTATGAATAAATATCTAGCTGTAGACAGTGGTGGTTATTTGTTTATGAATAGTGTTCACACATGATTTTCTTGTGCTTTTGTTATGTTTATTTCTTATAATTGTAAACAACTATTGTTTACACTTCTGAATAGAGTCTTACCATGTTTTGTAAAGAAAATTATTATTATTATTATTTTATATATATATATATATTATATGCTATGTGGGTGAATGCTTCCCAGAGAAACCAAGATGGTGGTTGATTGAACATGTCTGCCAGGGAGAAAAACGTAATGCTCTTTGAACAGTTATAAGTACTGGATACTTCACTGCAAGAACTTACCTTTACACCATAAGACTGATTTCATCGCAGTTAGCAAAAGTATGTATTTTGCTACACATTTTGGCAGAGATCCTAGATTAGTTCATCTTTATTATTACAAGGTATAAATGTCACTGGATATGATTCACTGTCTTGCAGGCAAGTTGTACAGCGATAGAGATGGTGCGAGAAACCATTGCACTATTTGCTGCACTTGCAAGGAGCCTAACAGTGTTCACTGTAAGGTAAGTACCTGGACTGATGTTTTCATCCAGCCACACACTCCATGGTACTTCATCTTGTGTGTTGACAATCCTCCAGTTGCCGGCCATGCTCGTCAAACTAACAATAGTAAAGCACTTTTGGTAGGATGTGCATATTATGGTAGAGTCTTATCACACTGCATCAACTAAATAAAGATTATGAAAACTTTTATGTAAACTTTTCCCATAATCGATTGTTAACTAAAAGCATATATCTATATTGTATTGCACTTGATAGTCCAACAGTGAAATGCTGTTTTGAGGGTGAACGTTGTTGGAGGATCCCATTCAGAGTTTCTTGTTTCTGTTATCTTTAATAATAATGATGATGATGATGACTTATTATGCACCAATATCCTTGAAGACCCAGCTCAGTGGCGTGACATTGACAGATGGAATCTAGGAATCTAAGGAGAATAGACAGCTTTAAAGAGATAGGTTTTTAAAGACATAACAGAGCCATCTCCATCGTTTTTGATGTGTATTAGTACCTAGGCGAAATGGACCATGGTCGACCATGAACTACCATGGTCGACCATGAACTACCATGGTCATACGACCATGGTCGACCATGTTTCGTTAAATGGCACACCATGGTCACTGACCATGGTCACTGACCATGGTCACTGACGGTCGACCATGGTAGTTCACGGTCGACCATGGTCATTGACGGTCGACCATGGTAGTTCACGGTCGAACATGGTAGTTCACGGTCGACCATGGTCATTGACGGTCGACCATGGTAGTTCACAGTCGATCATGGTAGTTCACGGTCAACCATGGTCATTGACGGTCGACCATGGTAGTTCACGGTCGACCATGGTAGTTCACGGTCGACCATGGTCATTGACGGTCGACCATGGTCATTGACGGTCGACCATGGTAGTTCACGGTCGACCATGGTAGTTCACGGTCAACCATGGTCATTGACAGTCGACCGTGGTCATTGACAGTCGACCATGGTCATTGGTGGTCAACTGCGGTCATTCATGGTCAACTAACAGATTGTATTTTACGTTTTTTTAACTGAACAGAAGGTGTCAACTAATTTAAGTATGTATTATGCAATCATTCATCTCTATTCTGTCATTATTTCACACACAAACTATATAAGATATTCTAATAAGGTTTTCCATAATATTAATTTTAATACTGTAATTAAGTGTTAATGCAAGACATTCCACAACCATTATTTAAACCTGGGTATAAAACATGTCCAACGGTTCAGTAAAATACAAAAAATCATTGTTTTACCATATGGTAACAATTAAGCATTCAATAAATGCAAGCATGAATATAGGCACATATTTGAACTGAAGACATTAAAAACAATAACGAAATTACTCTCAAATCGATCATCCTCAACATATATTTCTAACGTATATAATAAGCAAAGTTACTTATTTTGTGGACTTCAATTCCATTGCAGCACTGTCTACTGACCTAAACCCTATAAGTTGATAATTTTATATTATGTCAGACAAAAGTAACAATACTGGCAATAATGTAGATATCATGCAGCAAAATATATGTCTAGCACATGCAAGTTTTTCTATAATTACTTACTAGTAGTGAAGTGACATTACCTACATTAATTTTCTGGAAAGACTGCATGCTGATATGGGCATGTTGAAATAGTATTTTTAAAGTCAGGCTAACTGGGCTATATTTAGGACAAAGCTTCCCTTCCCTCTCTCTTGTGCCTTTGATGTTGTCATGATTAATCACCCAGGGTAGTGGCTCTAGTGACTGTAACTAGATACAAGCAAGCTCCTACACAGCCTGTCCACTGTGGCTTGGACAAGGCTGAAATGCTAGGTCAGCAGTCAGTGTGCATGGTAAATAAATGCACACCCAATGTCTGCCATGCAGCTAACTTAATTTATTAGGTGTTTTGTGAAAGAAGCTTCTGAGCATTACTCAAGTAATGGCTACAGGTTAGTATAATTATTGTTGCTAGTATTGTCTTCCTACAGACTCATGGTTAGTTTTGTGTGTGTAACTAGTTGCCTTTTGATCTTTGGCCTTTCCATTCAAAGCATGCATGTTGTCATACAATTGTTCTAGCACCTTGTAATGTTGTCACAGCTTGATAAAATACTGTTCAATGTGCTCTTGAAACATTAGAAGTTCATGATTACTCACCTAGTTGTTAAGAATGTTCTACTTTGTTGATTTTGATCAGCATTTTCTTCACATATTCCAAACTATACTGGTTATACATTTTCATATGGAAAGAACCAGGATGTTGGGAAGCCTAATATATGCAGTGTCCTGATTGGCTGAGGCATATTATAGTCCCAATACTTTAGGATTTTCACAAAAGCAGTAGAGAAGCACAACTGTCATGGAGGTGAAGCCACTTTAAAATTTTGCATGCAGTTTTAGATCATCACCACACATAATTCATACTAGCTATAATACATGAAAAAACATGGTCATGTGACTTGAACATGGTCGACCATGATCATGGTCGACCGCAATCATGGTCGCGATCATGGTCGACCGTGGTCGACCATGGTCAACGAAAGTCACACAAGTCTGACCATGGTCGACCATGGTCACACGTCCATGGTGACCACGGTATTTGACGGTCGACCATGAACTACCATGGTCGACCACCAAATACCGTGGTGACCATGGTCGATCATGGTCTACCATGGTCATCATTTTGCCTGGGTAATCCAAATGATGCCATGGCACCTAAACATCCATTGGCAGTTTTCAAATATGCAAATTGGTGTTGCCAAAATGATATCAAATATTCTGTTTTCACCAATAGCTCAGTAACAATTGAAAACAGTATAACAAATAGGTTGTCTATGTCCATGCTTTGATGGTCTGTAAAATTGTTTATGCAGCTTCCAAAAGGATACTCCACTTCTATGTTCAAAATATATACTTGACGTTTCTGCCATTTGCAAAATATTGAATTTGACACAACGTGCCTAAGTATGTTTGCTAGCAGAACAGAAAACATTCTACCTGTAGTTTGAGGGGAGCATGAACACTGAAAACTATATCAGAAGAGCGAAGTACACTTTGATAAAAACATTGGTTCAGCCACAGATTTCTTTTTCCGCTATGGTTTTTGCTCTTGGTAGCAGTCTTATTAAATTTGTTCATGTCAAGCTTGGACTTGTTTCATGTTTCATCATTAATCTTTGATCAATGATCAATTTATTTCAAAACACAACATGTGAGAAACAAAAGTCACGTGGTAAGATAGAAAATAATGAATAAATATGCATTCAAAAGGAATAGACATGACGTTATATGCTTATAATGGTTGAATATTTAACAAAATATAAATTAGTGGCCGTATTAATTATACTCATACAGTTATGGAATAAGTACATATACAAAACAAGATTAACTAGCCGTAATACCGATGTATTTCTATGTTTACATAATATATTTTCTTAATATTATATTCTCCGTAGACGTGCAACATCTGCTACAACCCGCTGCTGGTGTCCAGCTACTGTCCTTGCAACCAGGCCATGGTCCGGTCCCGCCACCAGCCGTTGACGCCGTCCCTGGACAGTCACGGTGGCTCTGACCGCAGCAGCAGTAACAGCCCGGACAGTGCCACCAGTGCTGCGACATCTGACAACGCCTCCCAGTCCAATGTGATGAGCTGTACCACAGCCACTGACCACCCATGCACTGCCAATGACGGGCGGGTGGATGGTTCTGTCGACGAAGGTACCCGAGGCGGTATGGATTCTCATAACGACCAGAGAGCAGGACTCGTGAAAATTGAACACGATGAAGGTTAGTTGTGTCAACTCTGTGGAACTATTACATAAACTGTCACGTGATGTTGGAGTGGTCGAAACTGCACTACACTGGTTTGAGTCGTATTAGAGTGACAGAGTTCAATCTGTTCACATTAATGGTTGTACGTCACCAGCTTGCCCTCTTACGTGTGGGGTCCCTCAAGGTTCTGTACTCGGTCTGCAGTTGTTCTCTATTTATGCAGCTCTATTATCGATGATGTCACATTTTTATGCTGATGACACGCAAATTTACATCACAGTGAAACCCCGTCAGGAGGACATTGACGCGGCTGTTGAGTGCATTGAACGGTGTGTAACAGAAATCAGGATATGGGTGAAAACAAACTCCTTGAAGTTCAACAGAAAACAGAAGTAATAGTATTCAGTTCAGCTCAACAGCTAAAGAAACTCAAGCATTGCGTGTGGGTGACAGTTTGGTCAGGGTGACTCACAGTGTTCATAATTTTGGTGTCCAGTTGATGACGATGGAGTTGCATGTGACTGCTGTATGCAAGTCAGCAATATTCCACCTCCACAACATCTCAAGGATCAGACGGTATGTGACAGCAGCAGCGACAGAGTAAGTCATACATGCATTTGTTACAAGCAGACTCAAAGTTGGCAATGCTATATCGACTGCCTCTGAAGCAAATACGACGGCTTCAGAAAGTGCAGAACTGAACAGCCCGCTTGATCGACGTCGCCATGAAATATAGCTATTCTACACCGCTGCTGATGAAGTTGCATTGGTTGCTGATACCAGTGCGAGTGGAATTCAAGATCCTTCTACTCACTCATTGAGCAACAGAGCTTTCAGCATGGCAGCTGACATTATCTATGACCACTGCTGCTTTTAAAGTTGAAAAAATTACCTATCTATTCTTAAGAACTTTCTGTACAGCACTGTGAGCAACGGATGTTGAAACAGCGCAATACAAATTTCACGATTACGATTATGAACTGTGCGTCGAATTGTTTTAGTTGTTTCCGGTTAGGGGAAAGGGGACACATCTGCATATTAGGCGTATATATATATATATATATATATATATATATATATATATATATATATATACACTTTTGATAGTTTGTTTTCTATTTTGTGTTCATGCATGTTATTGTTTGAGAATGTTATTTATATTGAAATGGTTGCATTTGTACCATAATAGAAGAATAAAAACAATATTTAGCTGAATTTAATAGTGTTGACTTACGTAGCAAGTCACTCAACAGTCTATACGTTTCAGTGCATTTAGTATGTCTTATGCGATATTGTTGTTCTGTGCTAGACCTGTGTGTGTTCCAATGTATGTTCTTTCAGATGTCACATGTCCCTTTTGTAGATGGTAATATGGTGCAGAAGTGCGAGACTGACTTGTGTCAACAGCAAGCAGTGCTGGAGACAAGCCACGACAGCATGTCGCCCCTTCACGACCCACGCGCTGGTACACACACCGTGGTGACAACAGTGTCGGGAGACACTCCGACAAGGAGTCAGGACGAGGTAGACGCTGTCACCCCGGGTATGTTCCTTCAACTCGTCGTCCCGTCCACCAGTACAGGGCAGTACCAGGTCCAGTCGGGAGTGCGAGTGAGACGACTCGATGATCCGGTTGAGACAGTCCCGCGGGAACATAATCACGGGAGCGGATTCACGATGTTCTACCGGCGTCAGTGGAGCACTGAGGGTGTGTCAGGTGTCGATGGGACGGGAGTCTGGAAACGGGAGAGCAGCGGAGGGAGCAGCTCTAGTGGCGGGTCAGACACGACTACGGCAACTGACAGCACGTCTCCAGTGTCGTGTACTAGCGTCGTCACCAGAACGCCTGGTTACGAAAAGAAGGAAGACTCCACACCAAACACCGGTATTTCGTCTGTCACTACTGATGTACCCGTGACTACAGGCATGGAATGCTTCCAGTGTGGTGATTCTGCCATTATTACACCGACATTATCTGCTCGAAGTTCAACTACATCTGAAGACAAGTGCAGTTCTGCAGCTGGGAAGGTTTGCAGAAAATACACGACTAAACGAACACTGCTGCCACACAAAGATACTGCATCGAGAAAGAAGTCAAAAGCTCATACAGCGGTAGGAGTGAAGATGTCAGGCTACACGAATTACCCATTAGCCAGACAAGCTAGCAGTCCCAGAGCGCCAGAGCAAGACGGCAGGTCAAGGGCATCACCGGGAGAGCAGGTGGAAATTGTGGAAGACATCGTCTTCCCATCCGGTTGGCCAACTGAGGGTTCCTACCCAGTCGAAGCCGTGTTAGGGAAACCTCTAGGCACCTCTTCGCCCATCCGGCCCCGCATACAGACACGATCCGAGTCAGCGAAGTAGATTCACCAAGGTGCTAGTGCGTGGGATCAGCTACATATTACGTATGCATGTAATCGCGGGCAGCCACCTCCGGTTTACTGGTAGCACGTCATTGATGGTGTGCCACTGGACGCTTCCCGTTAAAATACCCTTCCCAGGACGCAGTGTGCTTACCTCGTGCACGGGACTCAGCATATACATACATCTTCACATCTTGCGTACGCAATTTTACCCGTTTTATTGCGGCTTAGATTTCATGATTTAGAGCGACACATGCAAGAGGTTTGCAGTTGTTGTTGCATTTCATTTGACTAGTTTTGTTGCATTCACGTCTAATATGACAAGTTAGTGTGAATTTCGACATGTTTTCGTTATTAATGACACTACCATCCATACTATGAACATGGTGCAAAGTGTATTTGTTATGTATAATAGGTGATGACTATTATGTATTGCATATTTTTCTGTTCCTATTTGTGGTAATAGATATTAATTTTGTTACACCCTATTTATAAAATATGCGCTATGAATGTTATTGAGTACTTACTATTTCGTTTCTATTGCAGCTATGAATGAAAGCGTTTGTTGCAATATCCGGTTTAGTTCATTTCAGTGTCACATAATTTAAGACGTACGTTTAATGTGCATTATTACGTACGGTTACGTTTGAACTGTGCGTGCATAGCCGTAAACTAGTCAAGTAATTTTATTTTGTTTTCACCTTATTATTTTGATCTAACTTGAACTTTGATACAAGGTGTGATTACCCATGGTATACTTGGTTTTGGGACATATCTGATGCCATAATTAATGCATATTTAAACAGTATTATTTATCTCAATTATTTATTATGAAATGTATGCCTGGAATCAAGCTACTTACGTATTTATTATAGAATGCTGATGGCGGTATTTAGTTATTTATTAATAACCGCGGTGAGGCTGCAACACGTTACTTGTTGCCATCTAGTGAAGCATTTAGCTACATTGTTAGCATTAATAACGTTACTTATCGCGTCTGCATAGTGGTGCATTTTGTGTGGTGTTATTGTAGTTCTGTTTTGGCAATGTCGACGATAGTGTCTGGCGGTGTTCAGAGTTGTGAGGCAAATGGTTCCGTCGGGTAATTTCAGTCGGAAACTCGAGCAGGACTGGTGTAATGATAGTATCCCCGAGTTAGGAAATACAGGAAACGACAAACGATTTGAAAACGGTGAAACTAGGAATTAAATTGATATAACTGAGTAGGGGGTAACTTTGATAGAATGTTCATTACAGTTATTGCTACACAATCACACTGTCATTAGAGAAGTGTATTGTTATATACACAAGGGGAATATGACATCAGAATTCCATATGTTGTCCATGATGATTTCTATGTCAAGTTTATCATTATACGATCGCGTACTATGTCCCGTTCAACATACATTTACGTGCTCAGATTACGCTTGTTGCCCACGGATTATGATTACGAATACAAAACCTTATGTAGGTAATTCGTAGGTAATTAATTTCCCAAATTACACTATACCGGAACTTGCCCGAGAACACATGTTTATATTGACATCAGTGTTACAGCGGCATGCCTTTCAATCTTGAGTTTAGTGATGTACATTTATACTACACTTCGCATTAACCAGAAGGTTAAAATTAACTTAATAAGACTATCATTATCACTGCTAGTATATACAACATTTATAATTATGTACAACTTGACAGGTTGTTGTTGTTGACACATTGTCGGTCAGTGCAACGCTTGTGATCTGCGTAACGCCAAATTCCTTCTGACGTTCTGCTGTGCTGTGTATACTGCATGAAGCTACCGTCTTATGTACTGTGGTTAATTACAACTGTGATCACAGCGCATCAAGTGGAGTCTATAGTTTGAATTTACGTTCATTTGTTTCATCAAAGTTAAATGAAATAGGGTTACGTTATATTACCGGAGGTTGGGTGTTGTTGCCGTGGTGTATCACTCTTCGTAGTTCTCCGTGTATCAATTCTTGGAGACTTATTTATCTGGCTGACATGCCGCTATTATTTGGTTTCTAGGTTTCACTTGACATTATGTATAAAGTTTTGCAAATCCATATGACATGTTTCATTGTTTCACACGAACGTTGCTCAAAGTGATTTTCGAAAGCAGTTTTCGACGGTCCTTTATCCTTGCCTGTGTGGTACTGGCATGTTCAATCATCATCGGATCGTGCTACATTGTCAGTGGCCTAACGAAATGCTATGGACAGTGCAGAGTAACTAAGTTGTGACGAAGAAGTTTCTTGTCACTATTATACAGTAGCAGCAAATGTTTTGTTTCGGCAAAGGTCAATGCAACTTTGGATTGGGAAATGAGGAAATACAACGCGTACAGTTCGCTGCTTTACACGAATGCAATAAGCCATGTGCAATACAAATACAGCCAAACCATGTACGGCCTAGCCCTAGAGACTATTGTCACATGATGAGTCATTTGTGTTAGTCTAGCACGATAATCGTCTGTGAGTGTAGCGGCTTCAGCAGTCGTAAGAACTTGATACTGCGTTGTGCGATAAATAACAGAACATGCATGCGTTTTAAGTGACGGTGTCCGCTCTTCTGCAAGAAAATAGCAAACATGATAAATTGTAACGGAAAGTCTGTTGTCTTGAAATCGAACTGGACAGTTGAACATTCAAGCACTGTCAGCAGAATTACCAATACAGATCGGTTTGATACTGGATGTATGTGTACTAATTGCACGATGGGTATTTTCAAATTGCAGACATTGTTGCGAACTTACTTAAGTAACTAAACGCAATTTTTCAGGAAGAAAATCTTCAATATATATGATAGTCATAAAAAATTATATCTAAATAATAAATATAGTAAACCCTTATAAAAACGCTCCTTTAAAATGTTATTGTTAGATGTTCCAAATAAATGCCAACTGGTAATTTTTATTCATTCTACTATAACCATACTTGACACTGATTCGATGATTGTAGTGTATTGTTTCTAGTTGACTGGTATAGTAACCTCCCTCATACGTTCCAGATCAATCTGTTCAATTAAGAAACGTTGTACTATTGCAAACAGTAACTACACAAGAGGCGCATTTTCATATATCCCAGGGAATGTTATTAGCTACCACCCACAGCCTTCGTGGATGCAGTTAACCGTTGTTTACGATGTTACTTGTGTGAAAATCATGATAGATGGCAGTG
Source organism: Ridgeia piscesae (assembly GCA_025642075.2). Classification (NCBI taxonomy): domain Eukaryota; kingdom Metazoa; phylum Annelida; class Polychaeta; order Sabellida; family Siboglinidae; genus Ridgeia; species Ridgeia piscesae. Next base: position 53,512 of record JAODUO010000797.1, read on the forward strand.
TAATGTCATTACTTGTTTTGTTTATTGTTCGTTTTACCATATTTGTTTTGTTAAATTCGACACCAACGGTTCGATGATGTACGATGCATAATAAAATGTTGTTTATAAAATTCAGCGGACTTGTTCGATCGGTGTGTGTGTGTGTGTGTGTGCGTGCGTGCGTGTGCGTGCGTGCGTGCGTGCGTGCGTTGTATATATATACACACGTGCGGATCCAATCGTTCGTGCCCAATGCGTACAACCGCTGCCGTTAGTGCCCATTTACCCAATTTCACAGAATTTACGAATACATTTATTTCAGGTAAAAACCCATATACAATTGGTACATACATTAGCACATCTAAGTAGCCTATAAAATATGTTTAAAAAATGAATAGATTAAAAAAAATAAGGTTATAAGTTAGATAAATGTAAATTTGTAGAAAAACAGATAAAATAATGAGCAATATACAGGATGTGATTGTATAATAAATATGCAATTAATTCATGTAAATAAACACGGTTTGAAAAGTAAGTTATATAAACAACTTGCTGACTTTAAAAATATATATAATAATAAATAAATAATAAAGTTATATGCGAGACATGATGACTATCTTACATATTTACTGTGTACAACGAATTGGCCCAGCTAATCCACATTGGGCCATTTACTATTTCAAAGCAATTGTACATAACCCTAATCAAGTCATTATTTATGTTAACAATGCGGGTTTTTTTAAACCATAAATGTTCTTACGCAATAGGGCGTCAAATGTATCGGATATAACCGACGGGACAGCGCAAGTAGCAAACATGCTACTTGCGCTGTCCCGTCGGTTATATCCCAAAATCCGTCTATGCATATTGTTGTAGGCAACTTTAGCTTTTAAATAAGAGCCCTGATTGAAGTTAACTCATAATTGGCAACAATAAGTTGTACAGCAATATGCATGAAACAGACGTAGTTTAACACCCACGGAACAATGGTGAAATTTTCTGATAATGCTATTCGACCTAGCATAAAAATTACGAAGATGTCTCAAAATATCCCCATCATCTTTCAGATCATTGCATATTCTCACACCTAAATATTTTGCTTCTTTGACATATGCAAGCTTGTTTACGTTCATATATATATATATCTGGACATTTCAGGTTAAAACCACGTGGTTTGAAGACCATACACAACGATTTGATAGGGTTATATTCAACATCATTTACAAGCCCAAACTTTGCACATATGTTCAGCAAACCCTGAAGCCCACTAGGACTAGCAGCAATAACACATATGTCATCAGCATAGAACACGTGATTAGTGCAGTAGTTGTGTATGTGGCAACCTATACCAGCACTATTTAGCATATTGCTCAGTTCATCAATGTGGGGACAAAATCCCACCTTGTCGAACACCATTAGAAACATGCTATACAATTCTGATGATGTTGGCACATATGGTTAATTACAGAAGAAAATAGTTTCTAATTCAAAATCAACGACATTTAAGCATGGCAATATATTGAGGAAATGTTTAATAGGTGTAGGTATTTATTTTAAATAGTATAAGTGCATGTCATATTAATCTAGCATGGCACCTGCAATCGGAAGTGAACTTGTTTGGCATGGAATAATTGTTTGAGTAACGGGGTACTCCTTTTAAATTTGAGCAAATCGATAAATTCAGTAGCATAGACTAGTCTAAGTGCCTCCAATCGACTCGTCCGCCAGGCAAACTCGTAAGCATATCGCTACATAATCACTATTACAAACGTGCATATCCATGTAAAATCAACTATGCGTACCTACCAGATATTATTATATCACTTACCTACGCTCCGTCTGATTTTTGGTTATGTGAGAAAACAATTAAACATCTGACACGCGTGTGTTGTCATAGCATGTCGACCACAGCCACCATGAGGAAGGGATTAAAAACAAATGTGTGTGAAAGGTAGCTACATTTTAACAATCAAAAACTAAAATGAATCTAACTATTAACATTAATTTCCAGTGAAATAGCGATGTAATTAAATACATATTTTTCAATCATCTCATTTCGAATTTACCCATAATCTATTCGAATTTACCCGTAATCTAATCGAATTGTTAAGCCATATGTTAGCACAAATTGAATAAAACATTTGCAAGGTAATCCTTTATTTAAACCAATAGGACAAATTGAACAAAACGTGTCCTATTGGTTTAAAATATAGGATTACTTTGCAAATGTTTTTTCTGATGTTTGTAAAATACGGCATGTTTTGATTCTCAAGTGTTCGAAGGGCGGGCCGGCCAGTATAGGGGCCTACTAATTACATGATCTCTGTACTAGCGTTATACAAACATAACATATTTTATTAAAATATCGGATTAGCTACTTACATAAATATATTATTATATGATATATTTACATGCAAATGGTCGTAAAGTATACACAATAAACATGTCCAGTACGCATTTTGAGATGTTTGTTTCGACATAATTTACCAATGCGTCATGGTTCTTTCAATTATTTTTCGTAGCTGACGACCGAAGCAATATGCGTCTTTTATATGTTGTGACATGGGTATCTAAGTTACAAAAAACAATATAATATATGATTACATTTATAATGTCCATCGTTGGACGAAGGCCTCAGCATGTAATTGTCTTGCCCTATCCTTCGCCAGATGGTGCCTTTCCAATATTATTTTTTTCGTTTCTCCACGATCATCTCCACAATCTCGTTGTCATCTGAATCGTTTCCATTCGTATGAGTACGAAATAATGAATAATATGCATTGTCCATCGGTGTGCCCTGGCCAAGTCTTCTTCCGTCTTATGATTTCTTCATTCAAGTCTACGGCGTCTCTTACCCAGATGTTACGTTGTTGTCTCTGTTTGTGTAGCAGTTAGCAGCTGCTTTTACCTGAATGCTGAATGTTCACGTTTCCGAGGCATTGCCAGAAATATGCGCGAGTTGTTAACCCGGATTGCGTCTACCCTTGAAATTGTTACGGAGCATGGTGAAGGGTGATCGCTCAGAATGTGGCTCTCAAATACGCCATGAATATCATGGAGAGGGTCTAGAAGTGAGAGTAAGATAACAAGTGCGGATCAACAAATGCAGATTAGCTATTATGTCATAGAATGAAACGCTAGATGTCATCTCCATCGTAAGACAAATGCAGGCGAATCATCTGGCTACTAAGAAGCTTTACCCAGAAAATGGCGTTAGTTAGTACCAATGGAGGCAATAAAATGGATCATGGGGACATCGTGTATGTATGAGTGGTTGGTGAGAACAGAGGTGACATTGTACAGTGAGGCGGGTACCGTGGGGAGGACGGGGCAAGGAGACAGCAACAGCTTTGATGTGAAAGGTGGTGGCGCATCAGAGTTCAGTATTCAGCCCTCTGCTCTTTGCCATTGTGATAGACATGGTGACAAAAATGGCGAGAGGAGAACTGCCATGTGAGCTGCTATATGTAGACATTCTCGTCCTTACGGCAACCACCAAGGAAGAACTGAGAAGGAAGCTATGGAAGACGCATGAGCTAGGACTGAAAATGAACGCCGGGAAGTCGAAGATGAGGTGAGAGATGTAAAATTATGTTGCATGGCCGCGTGGAATCTGTAGCAAGGGTTGCTGTTTTCTCGCTTGAGCATACGAAGTAGGTTCACAAAGGATGCAGTTGTATGAAGGGTAGACTGCAGTTAGTAAGCGCACCAATTGTAATGCAATATATGTCGGGTAAAGGTACCACCTGCGGAGGCGAAGGAAGAGGACCAGGAGGTGGTTGGGTAGATATGCAACATAGTAGACCTATTCTGCAACCTGTGGGGGACCTGCCGAGTTCGAAGGATGGGGTAGATGCAGCAACAACATCAAGAGTAAGATGTGCCTGGCTGAAATTCAGGGAGTAAACATCCTGAACACGAAGGGTCAGATGGACGCAGCATGTGTCAGGGATATCTATCGTAGGACATGGACCATGGCGACATATCACGAGGAAAGACAGAAATCTGAGATAAGGATGGTAAGTTGGATGGGTTTCGCATGCAGACCATTGCATAGCTTAGAAGGATGGAAGCGGGGACTAGTGGACACGTCATTAGAAAAACCAGGTAACTCTGTATGGGATTGTAGTGGTAAGCTGTATGAGATTGTAGTGGTAAGCTGTATGGGATTGTAGTGGTAAGCTGTATGGGATTGTAGTGGTAAGCTGTATGGGATTGTAGTGGTAAGCTATAACAGTAGCGTCACACATGCATGCACGCGCGTTTATTGATAACAGTTTAAAATTAACATGGTCTTGCGAACATCACCGCACGATTTATTTATAATACAATACAGTAAAACGTAATCTCAATATTATTGGTGGTCATTAAAATAGCAGACAAGTGAGTGATATTGATTTCAAATATTTCCAAACTCATAACGTCAATGTCTTTGTAGGTATGTGTTCTTAAAGGTGTTATGTTTTGCGAGGACAAACTCAGTTACTTAAAATGACATGACGTAATATTGTCGAGAAATACACTGCCTTTCGAGCTTACAAATCTGTCGACGTAAATAGACAAACTACATACTGTCAATACCATCATGGCATGCATGCCATCCATACCATCCTGGGTTCCGTAATGTCAATATCGCCATGGATTTTATATCATCAATACCGTGGTTATTTGCATGGTTTGCATAGCATCAACATCATCATACTTTGACTACAAATCTGTTGTTAAACAATTAAGTCTCTTCTTTATTCCTGATGCTTCATGTTTGTCTCGTGCCAATGCACCTGTCTTTGTTTACCTGTTGACAGAAATGTTGGTGCTATAATTGAGCAAAGACAACAGTTGTTAGTATGAATGAACAGCACAAAATATAAGCTTACATGGTTTATTTAGATGCGTATTTCATCACGGCAAATATATAAATACTTATTGTTTTTGAATTAGTCATCCATCACTCAATGTAACCTTCCAATATATGTTTTGAAGTAACACAACAAAACGGTGAAACTGGTGTATACCATAATATGCAGTGCCATTGCCACCCAGATCAATGTAAACTATTGGTAGAATACTACTCATCACTACACTGTGTATATGGGCGAAGCTGAAAGAGAAAACAATATAAAATATGACTATTTTATAATTAAAATTCATTCAATATATTTACATATATTTTGACATAGCAGATCCAACTAAACGGGCCAAGAGGCTTTGACGTCCGTTGGACTATAACTATAGCAAGTTCAGTTGGTAATTATGAATGATATGTTTTGGTAAATCATAGCCACTCCCTAGTGTCTTCACCGTACTCACTTCATTGGCATTTTCTCTGATTATTCATGAGATGACCAGAAACACAGCCAAATTACACGAATACAGCATACAATATCAGTAGTGTATGAATGTTAACTATATAGTTGTCCACAAAATTAATTGTGTATGCTTGTCATGCTCCTCGTATAATATATCATTAATCAGTAGAAATAGTATAGTAGGTACAGATCGTGATACGCTGGCGCGGTTTGGCGCGGTGGAATTCAACCGGTGGAAGGTTAAAGGCAAAGATCACATCACACCCTTGTCGACCACAGCGTGGGCCTAACGCTAACAATGTAGGCCCAACACTATACATATGGATGACACCATTTTTCACGAGGGTGCGGAAACACCACATATCACACCCCGGTCGACCACAGCGTGGGCCTAACGCTAACAATGTAGACCCACAAATTGTGGTCGACACCATGGCTAAGTCTCATACCAGAGCGTGGAAACAACATCACAACCCTGGGCAACAACAGTGGCTAACACAACAAAATACCGGCCGAACACTATCCACAGAATCAAACATGTACAAACCAAACAAACAGCCACACAGACGGGGGGGACACAAAATCACCACCCCGGAAGGCGTACAGTGCAGATCCCACAGCAAGCAAGGTGGCAGCAAACCGGCCACCGACCACAGAACCTGCATGCGTAAGGGAAAAAACAATACCATCAAAGCATGGCAAAAACAAGGCCCGCCGCGCCACCAAGGTTGCTATAACCTGTCCACCAACAACACGCAAGGCCATGCATAGTGAGCCGTCACGAGCAGCTGTGCACGTAGCCTGAAGACCCAGGAAGGCAAACACGCAAACACACATGTATACACAACGAACAAACCAGTGATGCGTTGGATGACATGAACTAACAAAACAAAAAAAAGGTCAGATGCAACAACGCCGAACTGTGCGCCAGGCAAGCTGTCATCCCTTTAATTAAGATCCACCTGGCAAGAAAACAAAGACGACATGCCTGCCAAACAAGAAGGGGTCAAAGCCGTAAACAAAACAGAAAACACAATAATAATTACGTGGCACACACCAAGAGCACAACACTTATAAATAGGGTTATGTCACAATCACACAGGATGCAAACAGACAGCCGAAACCTGCCAAAACATGTGTGAGAAGCCAGACGGTGGGAACTGAAAAGCAAAGACACAACAACAGAAAACCAACCAAAAAACATAGTGGCATCAGCAAAAGGCGACAAAACAAAGCCAAACACCAGCTGAGCCTCTCTCGTACAAGCAATAAGCAAAAGGAAAGGGACCACACCAGATGGCGTTATCGCCCGTAGCCGTAGGGCAAACCAGCGACAGCAACGGGTGGGAAAGAGGTGTGTGGCAGTAATGAAACATTAATGCAACAACTGTATTAAAATATAAGCCCGGGCGCTAAAGACTGTGATGAAGGGGCACCCAAAACACGCCCAAAATAAAGCAAACAACGCCAAGACACAAACAACCGGCGGAATAACCCGACCGGCAACGCCAGGACTTAATGATAAACGATCGCGGTGAGACGCCAGCGATTACGCAACGCCCACAGCGTTCATTACGGTACTTAAGATAACGGCGGGAGCAGCGCGTAACACACCGCGCGGTACTGTGGGACGACCGCAACTGCGATGACACGCGTGGAAACGAAACCTTAAACAAAAACACGTTTTTACCCGACACAAACCAGAAGCAAGTAAGCAACAATTACTCACCAAAGTGCAGGCAAATGCCGATCGCACGAAGAAGGAGCCCCCGTTGGAGTACGGCGCACTAACAACGTGTCGTCCGGCGAGAAGCGAGGACGGGGAACGCACGCAAATCGCGAAAACGCCGTTGTCAACCAGACCCAAACAAGTCAGCGCTGAAAGGACGTACTGTAAGAAAACGTCTACCACAACCAACCAAACGCTGACAAACCAAAAATTGTGGTTAAAAACGGGCTGCTCCGTGAAACGCACTTCCTCTGTTGACAGAGGAATTAAAACTGAAGTCTCATGATATGCAATGCCGGGTGGTGACTGTGTCCAGCCCCGCCCCAGCTTCGCTGTGGCCTCATCTAAGGTGACATTGTCCAGATGTGACTGGAGAATGTTTACAAGTTGGTTGGTGCTGTGAGCAAAACGTATTTAATCTTTTTTTTCGCAGCGCCATTCAATATTATGGAAGTACACAAAATCTTCCCTTCGATTTCGCGGAACCCTTCATTAATCCAGGAAGGGGAGGGGCACAAACAAATGGTGTAATAACACACTCACTTATGTTGGTCCAAAACTATGGAATACTATTATTATGAAGAATCATATTGATGATTGTATGTCTATGAATATATTCAAAAAGGCAATGAAACAATACATTTGGAGAACATATTAACAAGAAACACTGCGCACTACAGTGGTATATTTCAGTATAATAGTATGTATGAATAATTGTGAATAGCATAGCTAATAGTTAATTACAAAATGCATCATCATGTTTTTAAGAAATTTATTTGATTAATTGTGGTAAGCTCGCATCAGCATTATTGCACCATGGTGACATACATGTTTTGTTGTTAATTGAAAAAAAGGAATGATAAGCAGTTTGCTACTTTCCTGCTTATTGCTGATTGTCTATTCTGATTTCTATCTTACCTCAAGATCTTACCTCAAGACCGGTCAAAAGTTGCCCAAAACTGAGCATTGAGACCGTCTCAAGATTTTGTTCTGATGTTGCAGTTTCTCTATTGGTGTATTTCTTTAAAATGTTTTTATCCGGTTTGCATAGTCAAGGCTGATTAATTAAAAAAAAATATATAGGTCTGGGTGACCTCTCCAATCTCTTCGGAGGCGTTCAGACAATCAGTCAATAAAGCAATTGTTTTAATTAAATGATACAACAAATCACATAAAAATTATTGGGGCACAATTAAAGCTAGTCTCGCTTAACCGACTGTCGGTCGGCTGCGCAACTACGCCGAGAAGACAGTCTGGTGTCTTTGCCGGATACTGTTTAATCTTGCCGTAAGTCATATTTTATAAACAACTGGAAATTTGTATTTCTATTTATTTTGTGTTAACGTAAGTGACTTTGCCGGCTTTTGAATATTTTCCGTGTGTGGCTAAACAATGCTGCCATCTCACGGATAGTGTTTAATCCTCCCGTAAGTCCTATTTTATAAACAACTGGAAATTTGTATTTCTATTTATTTTGATGTTAGTATAAGTTTAATTTTTAATAGTTTTTATAATACAGCATTATCTGATATAAAAAAGTATCGTTATTTAATTTGTTATTTCAAATTCGGCCTGAAAACCAATCAGTGTATCTACCCTAATCTGGGGTAAGGCCGTCCTGGCGGTTACAACTGCAGGCAGAGTTGAGGGGCTTAAAAGTGGTGCCACTTCACGAAGCCTGGGTAACACCCCAATCCCGAAAATCATTAGGATGGTGTGGAATGGAGGACCAATTACTGGCTGCCTGATTCATAGAGTCACAAATACAGTGGGTTTTAGAATTTCTGTGTTAGATTTGCTTTCCCAGTCCCCTTCACAAAAAAGGCCATAATTTAAATAGGATTGAGTTAGGAATTCTCCACTTCTGTCGTTGGCTGCAGGATAAGAATTGATGGAGCAATGACAACGCCATTATTCTCAATGTGCATTGCATGGTGGCTGATGGGTATTAAGGATTCAAAATTGTAGTTGC
>JAODUO010000797.1:67500-192500 GCA_025642075.2 Ridgeia piscesae
CGCTCGCGTGGTGGTTGGAAAAGCTGATTATCTCTGACGATCAAGACGCCATCATTGACCACGGAGACAGTCTTTAGATATCTCTTGACGTCGCCGACTTTGGTCATCTTCTTTGAAGGGCGAGTTCCTTGTGTCAAGTGAGTATGCGTGCGTCAGAGATCTGGATACTCGAGTTTAGTGGTATGCCAGGCAGCACGGTTAGTGAATGGCATCTTGGCAGAACCGTCGATGACATCGTCCCTGGAAACACTGAGTACAACGGAGTCTTCCATCTCTTGAACGAACTTGCAAACTTGACAACACGATCTGTGGCTTGTACCATCTCGTAAGCTCTTTCCAGAGTTAGATTTGTCTCTCGAAGTAACCTCTCTCGGACCTTCGAGTCTCTCACGCAATGTACGAAACGGTCCCTGAGTATCTGACTGGTTGTCATATTTGCGAAAGCGCTGCTTTCTGTAGCGTATCGCAACTCCGTCAGGTAGTGTAAATCAGTTTCACCAATTTCATGGTTCCTGCACTCGAACCTGTGTCTTTCATATATCGTGTGCTGTCTACGGCTGCACGTCAGCTAACTTATCATCACTTTCCCCTTCCGCATACCGAAAGGTTTCATACACTTTAACTGCGTCCTCGCAAATGACAGACAAAAGTGTACACACTCGCCTTTTCTCAGTAGCTTCATCAATTCCTGTTGCTACCTCGTACCTATGCCATTTTCTCTCCAGGATTTCCATAGACTAGACGCAGACTTATCGTTAATATTCAGGGCCTTGGGCGGAGGGGTGTTCGACGTCGCCATTTGCAATTGTATCGTTAGCGTAACAATGTCAATGCGGCTACAAATTCACTTCAAATGTCAAATTTATAAGTTCGACAATACTTCCTGACACCACGTCACTTTTTTGCTACTTCTGTCATAAACCTATACATTAGAATGCGGTAATGAAGTTCGTTTATTAGCGATATATCACACAGACATAGACAGTCGCTTTCTTCCGACCACACCATCAGCAAAGCAACACGAGCCAACACAGCGAGGGCTCATTAACGTTACAGTTCGTTTAGAGTACTTCTGTCGTACTGGGGGAGTCTTTCCTTTCGTTGTGGGGACAACGCGGGGCCCATATTAACGAAGGCTTGGGTCATTCCGCTAGCCCCGTTGTATAAGGATGGCTTTGTGTTAAACACGTCATCGAAGTCGCTGTGCAGTTCCCTGAACCTGTCTGACATCATCGTTGTCAAGCATGTGTCAGGGTCGATGGACACCTCCGTGGAATACGATGTGTTACTCTCCGAACAAAGTCGCGTTCGGGTTGAGCAGACGTCAGGAGCCTCAGCGGGCGAGACGGAGGCTATCTGCCGTGCATGGCAGATGTGTTCGCTACAGCTGACCAGAATAGGGGCATCGGTATCATTGGCGACACGCAGAGCTCCATTGACAGAGAGGATCTCTTGGAGAGGAGGCCGCGCCCGCTATGGCATAGTTTGCATGTTGGTCCAGTCGAGGTTCGAGAGCCCACAGTGTATCGGTGTTGACGTCACAAGGTGTGTGTACCTCCAGGTAATCTCCCGGTAGGGTGACAGTCTTGCGGGGATTTCTCAGGAGGAAGGCTTGTGTACCTTCTCACGGAGAGCACACCAGCCTTGCACTCAACTGTGCCGTAGTAGACAATGTCGGCACCACTGATAACGATCTGCTTCTTGGACGGGCGGACGGACAGCTACATCAATGGGAGCAATGAAAGGATTTCCTGCCCAAACATCGACGTCGAGTTGTTTGACTACCAGTGCATCGAGTTGGAAAGACGAACTTCCTCCGGTGACGTTGCAGTGATCGGCCTGTCGAGCGAACTGAGATGCTAGCGTGATAGGTAGCTTACACACGCGAGCTGTGGACGCCCGGATCATGTTGGTCGTAGCACCAGTATCGAGGGTTATAGCCATCGGGTGATGTCGGTAAAATGTGTACAACACAGGTGATTTTACTACACTGACTCGACGTGAGGCGATATCGCGCTCTCCGAAACGTACCGCGGGACCGCTAAAGACGTTCTCAGGTGTGTCGCCGTCGTACAGGTCGCCCTCGTCTTCCTCGCATACGTCGTTGGTCACGAGTCTGGACCAGCCCAAGGCTTTCTTGGTACTCTGAGGTAAGTAGCGGCAGTCGATCAAGTCGTGACTGTTGAACGCCCGACCTGCAGCTTTGCACAACACACACGATCTGTGAGGAACTGACTGCCGTCTACTGGATGTGACTTTGCTGTTGTACATGAAGCCATCCCCAATACGCATAGCCCGAGTATCTTCGATGGTTTGTATTTTTCTTAAAATTAATGTTTCTATCAATCCAGATACCTAGAAATTTAAAATGATCAAAATGCTCTATTTTAACACCATGTAGAACAATTTGCACATAATTGTGCATCTGATTTTTAGTATTAGAAATATCATGCATTTAGTTTTGCCTATGTTAAGTGAAGGTTTGTTGGCACGTATCCTACGAGACATTTTTGTGAGTTTATAATTAACACTAATTGTAAGACTACTGAAGTCTTTGCTTTTAAAGAGTATGCTTGTATCATCAGTAAACTGTATGAATTGTGTTGTGTGTGATACGATATGCCATTATCAAATGGCATATCGTTTACATAAATAAAAAATATTACTGGTCCTAGAACCAAAAAAAAACAGTTTTCTATGTTCAATGTAGCTTTTAAAAGGCTTGTGTGGGTCCTCTCTAATTCCACAGTGCCATAGTTTATCAAGCAAAATGTTGTGATCTAAAGTGTCAAAAGCTTTGCTTTAAGTCAATGAACACAACAAGTGCATAATGTTTGTCAATTAATACATTTATTACGCTATCTATTAGTTTCACAGAGTGGCAAGTTCGGTTGAACTTTGCTTACGAAAACCATATTGGTATGCAAACATAATAGTGTACTTATCAAGAGACGATTATATATCAATCTTTCAAACAGATGAGCCATTCTACAGTAACTTGTATTTCCTAGTCCCCAGCTTTCTATTTTCAAGAACCGCATTACAAAATGAAAGGAATGCTGTTGTATGTTTGCTATGTTCATATCAATATGCTTAGTCACTAGAAATATACTAAATGTATATTAATAAACAGAAATGTAAATTATATAAATTAATTTAAATCATATTAATTTTTGGTTTTAAGATGCACTAGTAAACCTTTGTATGTAAATTATATAATACATTTAAAATCAATTAAACACTGCTTTTAAGATGTATAGTACTAAAACTTGATATGTAAATTATATAAATTAATATAAAATTAAAATCTTTAATAAAACTATGTACGTATATATATATATATATATATATATATATATATATATATATATATATATATATATATATATATATATATAAATAAATCTATAAATTAATATAAAACATAAACACTGATTAAAACGTGTATGACACTAAAAAGAAATGCTAAAGCAATGTCCGTCATTTCAAAAGAATTTGAATTAATTGAAATGTCTAATAAAAAGATGTCTTTAAACACTTTCTAAACATAGGTAATGTCCCGGATGCACGAATGTTCACAAGTAATTCATTCCACAGTCGAGGTGCAGCTGCGCCAAATGCCGAATCACCAACACTTCTTTGTTTTGCCTTGGTGCAGTGTTGGCGTTTAGTTCTGGCGTAGGCGTCCGTCAGGCTGTCGTGGTTGTTTTGCCTTGGTGCAGTGTTGGCGTTTAGTTCTGGCGTAGGCGTCCGTCAGGCTGTCGTGGTTGTTTTGCCTTGGTGCAGTGTTGGCGTTTAGTTCTGGCGTAGGCGTCCGTCAGGCTGTCGTGGTTGTTTTGCCTTGGTGCAGTGTTGGCGTTTAGTTCTGGCGTAGGCGTCCGTCAGGCTGTCGTGGTTGTTTTGCCTTGGTGCAGTGTTGGCGTTTAGTTCTGGCGTAGGCGCCGTCAGGCTGTCGTGGTTGAACAAGTTCTGCCAGATAAAACGGAACCAAACCACTGATGCATTTAAAACTCATTACCAATATCTTGAAGGCGATTCGGCTCTCAACTGGCAGCCAATGCAGCTCCTTCGACACTGGTGCGATGTGGTGCGTGTTATTAGCCTGGCTGCATTGTTCTGGACACGCTGCAACCGAGCTCTCTGCGATAACGGGATGTTATGTAATAATGCGTTGCAGTTGTCGAGTCGAGAGGTGACGAGTGCGTTGACTGCACTTTTCGCGGCTTCGGTTGTTAGGTAGTGCCATATTGATGACAGTCTGTATAGATGGTAGTTATATGCGGCACACACAGCAGTCACATGATCTGTCGTCGTCAGATGTTGATCCATGTGAACTCCCATATTCCTTATGCGGTGTGATGGTGAAACCGTATCATCGCTAATTGTCAAGAAGCAACCTCCGTAAACCTTGAGATGTTTTTCATCGTTTAATTTCAGCATGCGCACTGACAGTGCTGACTTCCCCAGTACAGTCTGTGAGTCGCCTCTCAGTTTCCACTTGGTCGCCTGGTTTAGCGGGATTGTACGACGCATAATTGAATGTCGTCGGCATATTTATGATATTTTATGCCATGTCTTTTCAATATCCGCTGCACTGGCGTGGTGTAAAGAGTGAACATGACAGGTCCAAGGACCGAGCCCTGCGGCACACCACTCTGTAGCGGAATAGTCACGGATGTTTTTGAGTCTATCTGGACACTATGGGTGCGGTGGGTACATAATAAAACGTATCTACTAAGCAATACTAACCGCCAACGTGTTTAAATGAACCATATTTGTCAAATGTGGATAGATGATTGTAGCACATATTTTAGCTCTTTAATTCGTCTAATTATGTCAGCTCCACACAGGGCGTGCACTGACCAACTTTTCAAAAGGTTACCGATTCTATTAAGAAAAATATATGAATAAGCAGTTATTCTGCTTAAGTAGAATTTATAGCCTAAGATTGTCAGGAACATGTGTCCATTGATGATGACAAGTATGTTTAATAGAAATAATGAAATCCACAAATACATGACACATCTTGCTGAACTGTTGCAGGTTCCAATTTTTAAAACTAACGTATGTACAAAACCACCAGACACCGTGATGTTCAGCAGTGGAATTATTTAGTAAAAACAATGAACTGTAATTAATTAATAATATACATTCGTAATATTCAAATGTCAACTGAAACGTGTTTTTTTCATTATACAATATTAGTGGCTTAGATAATTAACATTCATCATTGTAATCATAATGCGTGTATTCACGAGAGTGGTATTGTTGTGATTTGTGCAATACCCTACTTTTTATTCTTCAAGTGCACGGTTATGTTGCACCATGGAACAAATAATGATATAATTTGGAATTGCATGCATTGGAGGGAACATTAGCTACTTTTGGCTCAACACACTCATAATAGAAACTTTGACAATATCAAATACATGCTATGTACAATTGAATGTTTATATAGTTTCTATAATAAACCATCATAAAACATTTCGTGTGTTAATATTGTCGATGTACCATTATTAAAATATATTGTAATCTGGACATTAATGCCTGGGATTGCGTCGCCAGCGATCGTAGAAAGTGAAGATCAGTTGTCAAAACTGGCACGAAAAGGGGAGAAAGACTAGAATACCACATTTGCGGCGGCCATTAAAACGAATTTAACTAGACCTGTTATAGAAAATGTCACAGCATATTTATCCTTCACTGGTAGACCGTGAAAAAGTCGTGAAATTAGTATACCTGAGAGTCCCACAAACCATGTTTAAACCTGACGGCTGACACCCCTTCATTCCTGCTAGAACCAGTGACCTATCGTTTTGACATCACCAATCTAAATGACACGTATCAATACGCAGACAAACACCGACTGTTATCTGCCATCATTTTTACAGCTCTGATACCACGCTGCGCAAAAACATAATTTCTAGTCACTCCCACTACAAATGTCCTCACAGAAATTCAGACAAGCTGCATAATGCTATTTCTTTAGGGCAGTCTTTGGATGAGCACGTTATTGTGGTCTTACATCAGAAGATAATGGGGCATATGAGGCTGAGATGAGGGATCACCGAAAGCAGAGATCTGCCAATGTTGCATTTTCTTCACGGACGTTTATGTACATCTGCCGTAATTGCGGTAGAGATGGCCACCGCTGAGGAGTCGGACTTTTTAATCTATGCACTAGGCGATGCATTTCACCGAATTGACCATTGTCTGACAAGACATATGGCTGCCACACGACATAAAACGACAATGAGTCGCCAATGCATCAATATTCAGTTGCGGAACTGAAAATTACGTAAAGGGTTTCATGTTTACTGCACGATCACTGCCGTAACAAACACGGTTGCTCTAGCCATCTACGAGACATGCCAGAGGCTGGGAAACAACCAACTCCGGTCTCCCGTACATTCACATATCCAACACACTTGCCATTTTACCACACACATTACGAGTGGTTTTGTCCTGTGGCACTGTTGCATTCTGGGTGGTTTCTTCGATGTCTATAAATTATGTTACGTCGGTGTTTGTTTACATGGACTGTGGTCAGTTCAAGTATGGATGCAAACAACATGTGTCTTCAGTTGACCACTTTGGGAGAACTGTGCGTCACACGTATCGCATCTATACGGTTTTTCCCCAGTATGTGTACGGACATGAATCCTCAAAGTATCACTTCGTGAAAATTGTGCACCACAGGTATCACATTTGTAGGGTTTCTCCCCAGTATGAATACGGGTGTGTTTCTTCACTTTGCTCTTTGTTGAGAACTGTACACCACATGTATGACATCTGTAAGGTTTCTCCCCAGTATGGATACGTATGTGTGTCTTCAAATTTCCACTTGATGAGAATTTTGCACCACAAATATCACATGTGTATGGTTTCTCTCCAGTATGAATACGTATATGCATCTTCAAGTTACTACCTGAAGATAAGTTTGCACCACAGGTATTACATTTGTAGGGTTTCTCCCCAGTATGAACACAGACATGTCTCTTTAAATTACCACTTAAAGAGAAGTTTGCACCACAGGTATCACATTTGTAGGGTTTCTCCCCAGTATGAATACGGATATGTCTCTTCAAATTACTTTTTGAAGAGAAGTGCGAACCACAGGTATCACATGTGTATGTTTCTCCCGTATGAGTATGGTTATGTTTCTTCACATCGACACTTGTTGAGAACTGTGCACCACAGTAATGACATGTGAATGGTTTCTCCGCAGAATGGACATGGACATGCGACTGTAAATGATCACTTTGTGGAAACTGTGCACCACAGATATCACATTTGTAGGGATATTCCCCTGTGTGATGGATACGGATATGGGTCTTCATAATATCACTTGTAGAGAAGTGTGCACCACAAATATCACATTTGTATGGTTTCTCCCCAGTGTGCCTGCGTATATGCGTCTTCAAATTACCACTTGAAGAGAAGTTTGCATCACAGAAATCACATGTGTAGGGTTTCTCCCCAGTATGAATACGGACATGTCTCTTCAAATTACCACCTAAAGAGAAGTTTGCACCACAGGTATCACATTTGTAAGGTTTCTCCCCAGTGTGAACACGGATATGTCTCCTCAGATTACCACTCAAGGAGAAGTGTGCACCACAAATATCACATCTGTAGGGTTTCTCACCTGTGTGATGGATACGGATATGGATATTCATACTATCACTTGTAGAGAAGTGTGCACCACAGATATCACATTTGTAAGGTTTCTCCCCAGAATGGACACGGATGTGGGTCTTCAAATTGCAATTCTGGAAGAACTGTGCACCACAGGTGTCACATTTATGTGGTTTCTCCCCAGTGTGGATACGGAAATGAGTCTTCAAAGTATCTTTTCGTGCAAATGTTGCACCACAGGTATCACATGTGTACGGTTTCTCCCCAGTATGAATACAACTGTGTACCCTCAAATGGCAATTTTTCAAGAAGTGTGTCCCACAGATGTGGCATTTGAAAGGTTTTACTCCTTCGTGGCTGCATATATGAATTAATAAGTCACCCTTTGTAAAGAAATATTGTTCGCATGTTTCACATTTGAATCTTTTCTCAATGGCTTCAGTTATCATATTTAAATTCATAGTAAATAACCTCATTTGTTAGGTAATCATATTAAAAAAATTACCATAAACCATATATGTGTATTGGTACAGAAACCATGCAACAATAAAATTCATCCACGTCATAAAGGGTCTACTATCTGAGTGAATCTGCACATTGGTGTAAATCATGCAAATGACCATACATCATATTAAAAAGGTTTTTCATTTTTTGTGATGTGATGGCAAACATGTCCCTTTGTGCCAGCAAACAAGAAACACTTTCCAAGTCATCCAAATTAGAAGACTTCTTGCCAGTCTACGAATGCAAAGGATCGGCCTTGAGATGATTTAGCTTTGAACATTTTGTTTCACAATTGTTACCCTTGATGCACAATCGTGTCCCCAGAGATGGTGACAATGTGTGGCCTAGTTCAATGTCATATGCTATGCTGGTCACTGTCTGTTTAAGTTGCTGTTGTGATTGTCACCACATTGGTGAAAACGGCAGAACTTGACAGTAATTGTTGTCAACATTCAAGAGCCTGAATCATCACCACTTCATTCTTAACACATTTGAAGCCAGTAGCCGTCCACAATTGCCACAGTCGCCAGGCTGTCCTAAAACAAAGAAACTACATGTAGAGTACATTTAGTGACATTACCAGACATTTGGACCACACTTAGTTAGATTACACATGTTGACCATACTTAATGACACTACCAGATAGGTGACGTTTAGTGACACAACCAGACATGTAGAGGACACTTAGTGGTATTACTAGAGAATTTGGAGGACATTTACTCACATGACCAGACACATATAGGACATTTTGAGACAATACCACACAATTTGTCTTGACCATCTGACGACTCATTTTGATATTATAAGAGGGACATTCTAAATACCAATGCAGTTGGTGTGTAGATTGATAGAAGTTTAACACTGTTGTAGTAATGTTTATGTAATAAAAGATGGCAATGGCCTGCTTTAATCTTTTATGTTCTAGAAAACTATGCCAAGAAACTTTTTTAACCCAGTTTATCCCAAAATGTCGATGTAGCCCACCCCGGGTTAAACCCTGGGGCTGGGGTGGGTTAACCCTGGCAAAGTTGATCTTGACTGAGTGAAAAGTGCAGTTGATAGTTTACCATTTTGGATACTATTGCCTAATCTAATGCTAAAAGCAGGGCACTCTTGGCTCCAAATTCAACATACCGCATAAGTTGTTTCATTTTATTTGGTTTGGATTTGACAGTAGATATTTAAAACTAAGTTACTGTAATCTGCACCACATTGCATCTATGTTGTATAAAATCACCATCTGTACCCACAGTGCAACAATGTCCCAGACATGTATTATCCACCTGAAGTTAGAAAATGCTAATCAGATCCAGACTTATTCAATACCACGAACTGGGCGTGCATAAGTTCGCAGTTTCTTCTGGTCTGGTTGTCAATACTAATTGTTTAACACATAAATTCCCAGTGGTGCCAGCTAGTGAGAGAAACATGAACTGGCACTAGTAACAAGTTTTGAGAGTGAAAACGATTAAGATGAAAAATTACCAACAAAAATGTACAACGGAATGATGCAATATTTTCAGTGCAAAACCAACTTCACATGTTTAAGGTTGGCTCGTCTGGGGTCTTGTGCAGAGTATCCTAGCTACGATATTTAGCAGACGATGCACATTTGACACTCATTGTTGTAAAGTGACGTTTGAAACGAACAGTCAATCCAACATACATTATCACTCTGTGAATATAACATAAGCAGGTATGTAAAAGAATTTCAATTTATCAGAAAGATGAACGAGGATACAATGGCATCATTCATGAACTGAGTCAACAAACCTGGGAAAGTGTCCTAAACACTGATGATGTTAATCAAGCATATGCGTCTTTTCTACACTTATTTATGGATATATTTAACACACTGTCCAGTGGAAAAGTTTCCCAAAAAAGCTTTGAAAATATTAAGAATTATAGAAAGAAACTATTATAGCTCATTGTTTGAAAAACAAAAAGCAAATTTTAAAGAGACCTGGAAAATACTAAATGTAGTAATTAACAAACGCAACAATAAGCCAACATATCCAGAATTCTTTATAAAAAAACCAAGAGAATTTCCAAAGAAAGATGATATTGCTAATTGATTTAATAACTTCTTAACAAATGTAGACCCCAACTTAGGAGAAAATTTTCCCTTACCTTAAAATGTTACAACTATTTATGATTACTTACAAGAAAACATTGAACATACTATGTTTCTAGGTCCTGTTGATGACCTAGAAGTTATTAGAACTGTTCAAAATTGTCTACTTAAAAAAGTAATTTGTAATGTTTCTTTTCAAACGTGTGTTTTTCCAAACAAAATGAAAATTGGGGCATTCCATGTAAAATCAATCAAAAACACGGTGAAATTTACATGACCGTCTTCGATTTTGATTAAATTTTGTGTGTTGGTTTATGATCATGAGTCTAAGTGTCTCACCAATTTTTAGGTCAATCTGACCTTCAGGTCCAGAGATAGTGGTCATCAAACTTTGACCCGACCTTCCAGGTGTCATAACGTCACTTCTAGGTGACCTACAGATGTGATGTTGGTGTCATTTTACAGCTAATAGAATTGTCTACCTATTTAGACAACAATTCATCTATCACAATTAAAAAAAAATTAAAATGGTTTTACCTTTGACCTGACCTAGCAAAAAACTTGTAACCTCCGATTTTTTATGTTGAAGCATATATATATATGGCAAGAATCTGTAGAAGTTTTATCATGTGCAATTGAACACTTCAGGAGTTATGAATTTAAAATAATTCTTGCACCGCATTAATGCTTAAATACAGGCCAATAAGTACAGTTATAATGCTCTGTTAGCAAGCAAGCAAACAGTGGCTAATCTTCAAGATTATGTTATTGTATTACTGTCCAGTATCACACATTCATGTCATTATGTGCTGGCGTACTTTGTGTGCGTGCGTGCGTGCATGCGTGCGTGCGTGCGTGCATGCGTGCGTGCGTGCGTGCATGCGTAAAACATCGTACTAACAATGTTTTTGAAATTGACTTGTCCAGAATAAATGTTAAGAAACATTTCATAATCACGAATGTATGTTACAAACAAACCATATTTTAGGTCAATCTGACCTCTGTCTCTGATGTTAAAAATGTCTGGATAGAAATTATAAAGTTCTATTTGATCTAACCTTGACTACCTGGTGACTTTCTAGATATCATAATTTGTTTTGTTTTACCTTTACTATGCACCAATTTATATCTTAATCTACATATGCTGGTGTACTTAATATACAATATATAACTGGTCAGAACGTAGCACTGGTACACGTTGTCCATGTAACACACTGTTTTGGTCTCCATGGCATTTTTATTCATTAAGCCTATTCTGCTGGATTTTAACTCGAAAGAATTTGTTTAGCTATAAAGCACTTGGGTGATGTTAGCTTCTAGCTGGTTCCAATCAACCTCTGGTTGTGACCATATTCTAGTCATATATTTAACAAATGTTACCAACTGCTCTCAACCAGCATGGTGAATGGATTACCGTTGCTTAGGAGAATCCCACACTTTTATGGAGTAGAACACATTTCCTGCATATCTAACACATAGATCTTACTGGTTCTCAAGTTAAGTCTAATCAGTATGTCATGGCCATATTTACCTCAATTTGTGTCCATATTACATACTGTCTTACATAGTTACATCATGTTGTCATCTTTTAGCCATGAAGAATGTTATCCCAGCTTCCATTGCCATTATGCCTGATACCTACTGCTTCAGAATGTACACATTTTGAACATAAATTATGCATTTGAATTTATTGGTGAGATGTCCCATTTGTGTGTACCAGTACTGTATTCTGACCAATATGCCAAAAACTAGGTGAAATTATTAACTTTTTGACAATGTTTGACTTTGAAAAAACCTTGTTTACTTATACTAAAAATAAAATCGACATATACCTAAGACGGGCGGGGTATACTTAGATAGATAGGTTGGACTCTCGATAAGCCAAATGGCTTCCTAGTCCACTTGCCATCTAGAATTGAATCTCTAGCCCTAGGTGGCAATCTTGTTAAATCTTGTTAAATCTACTCATAAGTCAAAGTGTATATTGCAAACCATGTCAATCAGACCATCCATTTTGCCATGGTCAAATCATGTCATCAAAGGTTGGCATGATGGTAGCTACCTGGCAACTTTCCAGATCTCGTTCTTGTCTCCTATGGCTATGCAGCCTATATGTTGGTATCATTTTAAATCTATAATAAAGTTCTGTCTCTCTATGTACCCAATCAAAAACAAATAATAATTTGAAATAAAATGTTCCAAATCTAGTTTGATTTTGAAGCATGTGTGTGTCTTGAGTCTTGTAACTTTCAATGACATTGAGAATGCCAGTTCAAAAATTATTTCTTGTATTATCACTCAGTCCATATTACCAATCGTTTTAATTTCATAACGAAAACAGAATGGCGGTAAAATTAGCCAAACAGAAACCATACCACATCATCCACATGGTGGTTAGCTAGTCTCAGTGGTGCACACGGAGTTTTGCCGTTGGAGTTTTGTCTTTTGGGGTTTTGTCCTGCACCCGGGAAATCGATGTATTCGCGCGTGGCGTGCGACAAACGGTGGCGCCACACAATGGAGCATGTAATAATCAAGTGCGACTCGCCAACAGATGTCATCATGAACCGATGCCCGTTAATCGATTCTTGCTGACTGGTCGAAGTAACGACGTAATACCAGTAATATCATGTTGCACATAATACTGCAGTCATACATATATAACAATGACATCACTGTAATGACACATTGTTGAAAGTTAATTTGATTTGCCAACATGCAGTTTATTCGCTTGCTAGACATGCACACTTTAATGGCCCCACTTTAATATCGCCCACCATCACGCACCGGTCACGACAGAACTTCAACGCGAGATATGTACGCATTAGAGTAGACAACACGGCAACCATTGTGTAATGTTTTCACGGATAATGATAAGTACTCGGGAGCTCAGACAATCACCCTGAAGCGACCGATAGTATAAAAAGATTGATAATGCGACAATTGTACATTTTCAATTTTGTGACTTCAAGTTATAAAATTGAAAAGACTTGTCTTGTTGACTTAATTAGTGATTGCAACATTTTCCAGGAATTGCATCATGTGATATGACATGTTGCTACAATGCTTGGCTTGAGACCAGTCTGTGCTCTCATCTCTGTCACTTCACGCACACTGAAAAGCGTTAGCGTGCAGATCCACCTCCCGTTGAAGTCACGTCAATTGTTTATCAACTTTGGCACAATACGCCAATATCAGAGACCAGCAGCTAATCTGAAAACAATGAAGCTGGACACTCCCGAATTCCATGCCTTGTTCACACCTGAGCTCAGTCGGTTGATCGAACTGTTCCAAAAACATGCGTATGATCTGCGGATCGCTGGTGGAGCTGTGAGAGATTTACTCATGGGGAAGCAACCTGATGATCTGGACTTTGCAACAACCGCTACGCCAGAGGAGATGAAGGCTATGTTTGAGATGGAGAATGTGCGGATGATTAACAGACGCGGGGAGAAACATGGCACCATAACATGCAGGATTAACGACAAGGTATGTATTCATGGTTAAAATAAAACATCACTTTTTAAAAGGATTCACTTCCTGGGAATTCTTACAAAAAGGTTATATCATCAAATAAATCGCAGACAATTTGGTAAATTGTTTTATCTTTTTACATTTACAGGCCTTGACATTAAGCTTTTGTATCCACTGGCCCGGGGGGCCAGTAGATTTGAAAAGTTAGTCCCCCCAAAAAAGTTACTGGCCTGAATATTGTAAACAAAATATGCTGTTACCGAGGTGCCCATCACTTTAGAAGACCAAGTTTCGACAGGAGTGACATCATGAAGACTTTCTGAAGCTCTTATGTTGCATGTTTTTTAAATGTTAATTTTTCAGATTGCAACAATAAAAAGAGAAAACTTGATGTTAAATGAAATGTTTTAGTCGTGATGTCAGTCTGCTAATATAAAATCTAAGGCAACATTCACACTATACAATTTTAGCACATTTATTTATAGACTATTACATGGATTATTACGTATTTTCGAGAAATATAATATCAACGTCTTCTGTCAGTGTTGTGTCTCTTCTACATGTCACATAATAAAGTCAGTTTAAATTCGAAAAATAATATAAAACAAAAACGTAAGAGTACAATATTATTTATTATAGTCTGCATTGTAGGCCATTTTATGAGCTTGGACATTATAAAAACAAACTTTTTCATATTTAATATTAACAATTGATTTACACATTGACACTTTCTATTAATAGTTCATTCTGCAAAGTTGCATCGAGATTAAAGCAAATTCTGCGAAGTTGAATTCATGACTGACTGTTTTGACAAATATACAGGGGGGTGAAACTATAGCTGTCTGTCATGAAAAAACATTTCTTATTAGTTTTGGTTGTCCTGAAAACTGTTACTGCAGAATATACTTACATGATACCATGATAAATTAGCATTATAACGCAGATAACCCATGCCCCATTTAATGACAGGCTAGCCTATGGCTACAGGAATCGTCGTTTGCAACACTATAAAACGTTTGACAGTATAACAAATTGCGTAGATGTCTTTCCATTACTAATTGTGCACTAGCCGTTTATCATTCATGCAGACAACACCAACCACCCATAGGCAATGTGTAACAAGAATTTAAAATCCGGTGGCCCGAACTGGCCTGACAGCTTTAAAACACGCATCGGGCCAGTGCCAATGTCGAGCCCTGCCAATATAATTTTGCTTTGTACTAGCGTGTGCTATATTCCACATAGCACTTGTGATGGCAGTGTCATTTGCTGTATGTACTGTTTCGATCCTGATTTGAGAAAGACCGGACCAACTTCCTGAGTGACATAAAATAGAACCCAATTGATGTATGAGTGTTAGTTTTTGTGTTAATCATTGAAGACACCTTATATCTTGCAATGATATAATATTTGATAAAATAATTGCTTATAATTATGGAGGAATCAAGAAAACAAAACTGATTTTATTAAAATATATATATATATATATATATATATATATATATATATATATATATTGTCGGCCATCTTGGATTTTTGATATATGTACATTATTAATTTCAGTTAGTCATACAACAATGATGTGTACATCAATGTATAGATAATTCCTTTCTGGTTCAGATTATATACACTTTTATATAATTGTGATGAACAGTTTTTACGATACGGTTCATTATGTGAACCCAAGTCTGGTTTTAGTGTTAAGGCCCTCAGAAACTCAGTGCTTAAGAGGTTAAACTAGTTAATAACATGACTGATTGCAAATGTCACATACAGGGTTGAAGTGCCTCATACGTGCCGTTCAGTTAAATTTATGGGAAATGTATTTTTTTAAATGTCCTCACCCAACCAAAGTCCAGAAGACTTGCTGCCGCACAGACACACTCACACTGAGACTTTTATAATAGACCATGTACACCACTGAGTTGACCACTCAGAAACAACGTTTATCCAAGCTTTTTTTGGATTTAAACCAAATATGCCCAGTAGTCATCAGGCATGCGGTTTAGTGTTTACAAGAAATTACAATGTGTTGTTTATTGCACACTTTGTATACGCTTGCAGAAATGGTGTCGAATACATTTGTATTTGAAAGTATTTAAATACTTTTTTCAAAGAAATTTTGACCTTTGGGAATGAAAAGTATTTGTATTTTAAATACTTTCCTAAAGTATTTGACTTTTAAAAATATTTTCAAATACATTGTCAGTATCAACATTTCTGTTTCAAGATGAAATGTAATTTCCCACTGCAACTTCACCCAACAGTGCTAATTACTGATGAAGACACTTAACAGTTAGTGTTCCCATGGCCCTGGCAGTGACCACAACTTTTGTTTGCTTAGAGCCAGAGGATGGATTAGCACCTGACAGTGACCATAGGTCAATATCCGTTTTGTTCTTTAGTCAGGCTCCAAGCTGGCACCAGGCTATTCTGGATTCCTGGGCAACCCTGGCTGACTTTGAAGTTGAGCTTTCATACTTCCTCACAAGATCATTAGCAGTGTCTTTTCTGAGGGCAACATACGCATTTTATTATGGACCTCCTGGCTTGACATAACATATTCTGGGCTTTACGTCTGTGGAGGTTTTTGAGTCAGTTGTCACTGTGATGTAGTTAGCAATAACAATGCTCCCTAGCACTGGCCTGCCTGTCATCATATGAGCAAAACACCAGTTTTACCAATAAATTAGATGTCTCAGTATATGAGTTGCTTTTCTTTTACCTACACAGTAATACATCCTGAAAATGAAAAGTATTGAAAAAGTATTTGAAATACTTTCCAATACAGCCGTATTTGTATTTAAATACATTTGTATTTAAAAGTATTTGTATTTGAATCCCTCAAGAATATTTGTTTTTAAATATATTTCAATGTACCAGAGGTACATGTATTTGACCCCATGTATGTATGGTTGTAGGAGAACTTCGAAGTGACGACTTTGCGGATTGACGTGTTGACTGACGGTCGTCACGCGGACGTGGAGTACACCAAGAATTGGGAGTTGGATGCCCTCCGACGCGATCTCACCATCAACTCTATGTTCCTAGGTTTGTATGCATCCGTCATCACAGCAATATTCAGCTTTGTTCAAGTGATTGATAGAGGTTTTGTTATTCCATGCAGTTCATTTACCCCTTTAATTTTACATTACAGCATTATGTTTTATTCACTTCACACTGCTTTAGTTCAGTTAGCTGTATAATTTGCATTTCTATCAGCTTATAATAGATATTGTATATGAAAAAAAATCAGGATCTAAGTTTTTGGGACTTGGACAGATTTATTATTTCAAGATAAAATAATGAAACGTTCACTAAATTTGGAATTACTCATTTACTTTTGAAACTGGTTATTATATATTGACATTTTGTTGACTTGTTGTTTGACATATTTAACAACACAAACGGCTGTTCTTGCAGGGTTTGATGGCATGCTGTACGATTACTTTGGTGGTCAGGAAGACTTGAAGCAAAGATATGTACGCTTTGTTGGTGACGCTCGCCAAAGAATACAGGAGGACTACCTACGAATACTGAGATATTTTAGGTATGTCAGGGCTCAACATGTGGCAATCACTGAATAGCATAGAATGTCAGTATTAAAAAATAAAATCCAGTGTAAATGGCAGGAAAAGGTATAGAATTCTGAGGGTTATAGACGGTTAGACACCATGACATTTTCACCTGTGAAAAGGAACATCTCTTTCTGCTAGGGCATGAGGGCATCACACTGTTACTACAGTAGTATTTAGAATTTCATAAAATTAATATACCTTAATTTAATAGTGTTGTCTGTGGCTTGATTGAGCTGCGTCAATCATCAATAAAAGGACAAATTGATGTCGCCAAAATAGATTGGTACCACAACAGACTAGAACTCTGTTTATCACAGTAGTGATTGTAGCAGGACTGACATGTCGATGTATAGGTTGGATGAATATCGATCAGCTCTGCTTTCTATACTTATCTTAAGATGTTTGCATGTCTACAGGTTCTATGGAAGGATAGCCATTGAACCCAATGCACACGATGAAGACACACTGAAGGCTATAAAGGAACATATGCATGGACTGCAAGGTTAGTGTAACGACACACAACATTAACACAGTCAGTGGATTTGTTGGTGTTTAAAGACATGCTCTGTCCTGATTCATTGAAACTGAGGGAGCAGTCATTATTTATCAGGAGAAGAAATAGATGAATCAGGGTTGACCTTGTCCTGTGTCCTACAGGGATCTCAGGGGAGCGTCTGTGGGTGGAACTGAGGAAGATCCTGGCTGGGAACCACGTCGGTGACATCATGGATGTAGCCGTCAGACTTGGGATGGCTCCATATGTAGGTGAGTTACCTCACAGATAGACTTATTGAGGAAATTTTTATTATATATACAGGTGTATATATATATATATTAATCACATTATTGTTCATTGGTTGATCTAATTTTGTACTACTGATCAAATGTTACTGCATTTACTACTATATATCTAGCTGTATGAAATATTTTATTGTATATACAGTTCAGTCATCAGGTGATAAATGGTTAGTTATTATTGGTCAATATTGTAGATAAAAAATGTTGCGTTATTCTATTGGTACATGGTACGTACATACTTTTATATCTGGTGACCTTTAGTGTTCCTTGTGGGATTAATAAAGTAAATTTGATATGTTTTAGTCCACTGGCCTTGGTTGAATTAATGTATTACTTGTTTGTCCTTGGAATATAACAAAACCTCTCATATTTTGTCTATTTTATTTATGATAAAATGTGTTTCTGTAGGCCTCCCTGAGAATGTCAACATGGATGAGTTTAGGCATATTTGGCAGAATTCCCACGACTTGAACCCTCTTCCCCTGACTCTCATCCCTGCTCTGATGAGGGATGAAAACGAGGTAGGAGAAATCTACATTTTTAGAATTAAAATATGTATTTATGACTAACATTCTTACCTGGCTCCATCGCTTCACAAGGTGCAATAGACTTGGCTGCGCCCAAGTTGCTCGCCATAATTTATTAAATGAAAAAATTACCTATCCCTACAGCTCCCACTACCTTATCCAATCACTGCGCCTCTTCTCACTTGGCGCCGCCATCGTATAAGTCTCGCCTTTCAGTAGCTCTGTATTTTATCAGTTTATTTAACTGATATCACATTTTGTTTAAACCGAGTTAATTATATTTTATAACATTTATATGGTTGTCAAATTCTGGTTATAATCTACAAGTGTTGGCAGCCTTGACTGGTCTTATGTTTGCACTGGTAATCGTCGAACTTAACTGGTTACACTTTGGACTGTTTGGAGATATCCTGGCTTCACTCCTGGTACCTGGGTAGTCCTAATAACTACTTGCTTAGCAAGTGACACAGGGAAACAGTGATTGTTATGTTTCAATGGTTCTTTGAAGCAGTCCCCAGCCAGAACTCATTCACTCAAGGCAGTAGGACAAGCCTAATTGACTTCCCATTCATCAGTTTCATCCACTGATTATTTGCTGGTAATGTTTGACCATACTCCCAACTGTCTGTGGCATGGCTGAAGACCGACTCCTGTGCCCAATATGGGCACCAAGATTCTACCTAGAAAGGTCCATTGAAGGGAGCCTTGAAGGGAGCACAAGCGCCTCCTCTTTGTGTCGTTCAAACCAGGGCATAAACGAGACATTGTACCATCCACAATCTCCGGGTGGATCTGGAAACGATTCTGGAGTGCTACGCACATTCCCCTACACCTCTCCTTGAGTCCCACAAGGTTAAGGCACACCAGGTACGAACGATCCATGGCTGCATCGCTCGCATTCCACAGACAGGCCTCCATGGAACAGATTCTGCGAGCTGATACCTGGCACTGTCATAACACCTTCACCGACTGCACCCAACAGGAGATCATTAGAGGTAACATTGTCTATATCCCACCATCCATTCACCTAGATTCTGCACCTTGTGAAGCGACGGAGCCAGACTAAGTCTATGTTAGGTAATAAATTCTATATTTTTAGAATTAAAATATGTATTTATGAGTAACATACTTACCTGGCTCTGTCGCTTCACCATATCACCCTCCCTCCTTCCCTGCTATAGGGAGATTACCTATCACAATGCAAGTCTTCCTGCCAAATGCGAAGAGAAGAAGAAGCGCAGTGATTGGATAAGGTAGTGGGAGCTGTAGGGATAGGTCATTTTTTCATTTAATAAATTATGGCGAGCAACTTGGGCACGGCCAAGTCTATTGCACATTGTGAAGCGACGGAGCCAGGCTAAGTCTATGTTAGGTAATAAATACAAGGCCTTCATCTGAATGACAACTGTACCTCATTATACCCAACTTTAAGAGCTATATTAAAATATTGCACCTTTGTCTACAAAATAAATGTGACCAAGTACAGTTTAATATGAATGCACTCAACTTTGTTTGGTTGGCATTCATAATAAAATGCTAATTTTTCTTGTAAAGTGCTGTCTTGTAAAGTGCATGCAACCTCCATAAAGCTTTGCTGTACCAACAGTGTGTATGTATGTGCATTACATTGCAAACAGGGCTGGGGTCAATTAAAAAAGAATTGGAATTGATCAATTCAATTCCAATTCCGGAATTTGGAGTGGAAATTGGAATTGAAAGATTTGGAACAAAATGAATTGAATTGATTTTGAATTGAATTGGAATTGATTAAAAAGGAATTGAGCATCTGATATTTTTGTGATGCTGCAAAGGATATTTTACAGACAGTTGGGAGTATGGTCAAACATTACCAGCAATTAATCAGTGGATGAAACTGATGAATGCGAAGTCAATTAGGCTTGTCCTACTGCCTTGTGTGAATGAGTTCTGGCTGGGGACTGCTTCAAAGAACCATTGAAACATAACAATCACAGTTTCCCTGTGTCACTTGCTAAGCAAGTAGTTATTAGGACTACCCAGGTACCAGGAGTGAAGCCAGGATATCTCCAAACAGTCCAAAGTGTAACCAGTTAAGTTCGACGATTACCAGTGCAAACATAAGCCCAGTCAAGGCTGCCAACACTTGTAGATTATAACCAGAAGTAGACAACCACATAAATGTTATAAAATATATAATTACATTTTACCCAGCCAATACTACCCAGTAGCCACTCAGTAGTTTTTATATGTTCTTCCTAGTTACTCAATCACTTTGTAACACATTGTCTGTATTGATTTTTAAACACTGGTTGATGCATTGAAATATTTTGAGTTAATTGTTTATCTTATTTCTACATGCTCCATTATGCTACATGTCAGTGAGTCAAAACCATTTTAATGTGCTGATCTAGTGTTTCAACCACATTACTGTTAAGCAGGTGATGTCAGAACGAGAGCAGACTCTGTAGAACTCACACATTTCAATTATGCAGTGAATCCAGTGTTAAAAATCCAGGTTAAAATGCAATGCAGTGTCACTGAATGAATTCTTTTGGTGATTGTGTGTTATATAATGATTATATAATTGTATAAATATATCAATACATAACACACTCTATCACCCCCCTGTAAGCACAGTAATTATATAATTTATGGTTAACTTTTGTTATGTGAATTGGAGTGGGAATTGGAACTGAATAATTATAGATGGAATTGAGAGAAAAATTAATTTTAAGAAATTGAATTGGAAACAATTTTCCCAAAAATGTACATATAAATCCTGTTTATAATGTACAACAATGTGCAGTTGTTACTTTTGGATTGTATTAAGTTACTAAAGTAAGCTTTAAACCTCTGACTATAACATTAAAATCCACCACTAAACAGCTGAAAACGAGTGTGTTACCAACTATAATCACCATCATCGTTTTATGTTCTTTCTAGGCCATGCTGGGTTCACCTTTCTTGAAATTACCTTTCTTCAACCGACATGGTCCTGAGTATCCTGTGGGTTGATACCCATCAGACTCAAGAATGCAGACACGGAGACTAGCCACATCTTCCTTGGCCTGCATGAACTGTCCCCCTCCACCATTAACTTTGTACAGCATCTTACCTGGTCCATTTGCAAAGAATAATGTAGACAGCACCAGTTAATTACTATTCATTTTCCAGGTCCACAATCTTCACGAACGACTGAAACTGTCGAAGAACGAACTCCAACTAGGGTTGTTCATCATCAAGCATCGTGGTGATGACTTCGGTAAGGACCGGCTGCACTACTGTCAGGACCTGGTCTGTGACGCCGCTGGCAAGGAACCCAAGCTGAAGGACAAGATCTGTGAACTCCTCAAGTACAGGAACTGTCGAGACATTCTCACAGAATTCAACAACTGGATTCCACCAAAATTCCCGGTAAATGGTATCCGGCTCCTTGAACGGGGAGTGCCAAAGGGACCAGCGCTTGCACGTACCCTTGATGCCCTCCGACTCAAATGGAAGGAGAGTGGGTACACACTGACGCAAGAACAACTACTGGATTTCCTTGATGAAGTGAGAAAACCGAATTGATATGCGAGGATGTTGATGGTTTCTTGTTGCATTAAAGTTTGTTTTGATGGTATGGAATAGACCGTTTTGCAATAAATGGTGCAACAGCAGTTGTTTAGATACAAACAATAATTTGTTCATATAATAACATGATTTTATATGAAAATACTTAAGATGTAACATTCAGATTTATCTTTTGTTTATGGCACTTGAATTCAAGTTTGGTATAATTTAGCACCGTTCTGTTTCAACATTGTTAGGAATGTTTCGTGTTTTGAAGTGAGTTTCAGTACAATATTGACTGCATATTCCATAGTTTTTATGTTAAATTCTTCGCAACTCATTACAACAACACAATTTCACATCATCATGTTGCATTTACCACAAACGCAACATCTAATACAGCCATGCCGTTTAATGCAATATGTAAATGACATATCAGGAAATGCAGATTACAAAGTTCAACACACTCATATCCAAATCCAATCACTACAAAAATTCACGAAAAAATGATGTTAATTTATGGATGGTTTTTGAAGCACATGCATACTACCACAACGTCATCATTGTTTATTTGTAATAACAGCAAATTACATGAACAAGGCTTTAATGTTCATATAGACCACTTATACTCGCCCGCACACTTGGCCCACAGAATATATTATGCATTATAGTTGGTTCTGACAAAGTATTTTAAATAATTTGTTGGAATTTGTTATAAATTATAATATCTAATATGTTTCAATAAGTTAGATTACATGGTTTCTTATGGGCATGTTCATATATGGGAAGGATGCCAATTTCACAGACATTCTTGTGAATTCATAAGCCCAATTTTGCACTTTAAATAAAATAAATTTTGCTTGTTATCATGCATAACATGATGAAGTTTTGCATTTTGAAAAAAAACTTAGATTTAACAATATTCAATGATGAATTCTTATGAATTTATTATCTTAGCAAAATACTCCAGAGTTGTTAAATAACAGTAGTTTTGAGATTTTACTACACAAACGGATTGAGATCATCCCTTTGTCACTGCTTCAGTTTTCTCACACATTATAAAGTTTCCTTCAATAGCAGTTCCATGCACAACTCTGGCCTCTCCTCTTGAACTCTTCACTGCTGACTCACACTCTGGCCCACATCTTGCTGACCGTCGAGGGGCCAAGTGTCTGCTGACAAGTGCTGACGCGTGTACTCCCAGACAAGGAGGGCGCCGCTGACATGTACATTGAGGGAGCGGATGACACCCTGCTGGGGAATTTGCACACACACATCTAGCAGCTGGATGATGTCAGCTGGGATCCCTTCCTTCTCATTCCTGCACAAACACACAGCAGTAACAACCATTACTTGGCCAATCTTCTATTACATAGTAGTAAGTTTTAACATCACCGTTGTGCAGCCACAGTGTCTGCGTGGTTGGCAAAGCATGCTGTTTCCACATCTGCACTATCCTCTGCTAGATGTTAACCTTCCAATACTTGTCTAAGTTGTAATAACCACTAATTATATTTACAATTTAGAAGTAATTCCTGGTTGACTGATCCGTGTTGTGGTATAAAAGACAACAACTTGATATTGCTTACATTAGAAGTAAATATCTAAATAATCTTAAAACCCGGTAAAACAGTCAAATAATATAACTACAGTATATAATCAAACTACAGAGCGTTTCTTAAGGGGATGTATTGTGGGTGTGTCTGTGTGTGCCTGCCTCTGTATGTATGTATAAGTTTTGTGGGTGGGTGTGTGGTCTGTGTGTGCCTGCCTCTTGTGTGTATAAGTTTTGTGGGTGGGTGTGTGGTCTGTGTGTGCCTGCCTCTATGTGTGTATAAGTTTTGTGGGTGGGTGTGTGGTCTGTGTGTGCCTGCCTCTTTGTGTGTATACGTTTTGTGGGTGGGTGTGTGGTCTGTGTGTGCCTGCCTCTATGTGTGTATAAGTTTTGTGGGTGGGTGTGTGGTCTGTGTGTGCCTGCCTCTTTGTGTGTATAGTTTTGTGGGTGGGGGTTTTGGTTTTGTTGCCTGCCCTATGTGTGTATAAGTTTTGTGGGTGGGTGTGTGGTCTGTGTGTGCCTGCCTCTTTGTGTGTATAAGTTTTGTGGGTGGGTGTGTGGTTTTGTGTGCCTGCCTCTTTGTGTGTATACGTTTTGTGGGTGGGTGTGTGGTCTGTGTGTGCCTGCCTCTATGTGTGTATAAGTTTTGTGGGTGGGTGTGTGGTCTGTGTGTGCCTGCCTCTGTGTGTGTATAAGTTTTGTGGGTGGGTGTGTGGTCTGTGTGTGCCTGCCTCTCCATGTGTGTGTAAGTTTTGTGGGTGGGTGTGTGGTCTGTGTGTGCCTGCCTCTCTATGTGTGTATAAGTTTTGTGGGTGGGTGTGTGGTCTGTGTGTGCCTGCCTCTTATGTGTGTATAAGTTTTGTGGGTGGGTGTGTGGTCTGTGTGTGCCTGCCTCTTATTTTTTAATTTTTTGGGTGGGTGTGTGGTCTGTGTGTGCCTGCCTCTGTATGTTGTATGTTTTTTGGGGGGGTGTGTGGTCTTTTGTGCCTGCCTCTTTGTGTGTATAAGTTTTGTGGGTGGGTGTGTGGTCTGTGTGTGCCTGCCTCTGTATGTGGTTAAGTTTTGTGGGTGGGTGTGTGGTCTGTGTGTGCCTGCCTCTGTATGTGGAAAGTTTTGTGGGTGGGTGTTGGTCTGTGTTCCTGCCCCTTTTGTGTGTATAAATTTTTTGGGGGGGTGTGTGGTCTTTTGTGCCTGCCTCTTTGTGTGTATACATTTTGGGGTGGGTGTTGGTCTTGTGTGCCTGCCTCTTATGTGTGTATAAGTTTTGTGGGTGGGTGTGTGGTCTTTTGTGCCTCCCCCTTGTGTGTTAAGTTTTGGGTGGGTGTGTGGGCTGTGTTGCCTGCCCCTGTTGTGTGTATAAGTTTTGTGGGTGGGTGTGTGGTCTGTGTGTGCCTGCCTCTGTATGTGTGTATAATTTTTGTGGGTGGGTGTGTGGTCTGTGTGTGCCTGCCTCTTTTGTGTGTATAAGTTTTGTGGGTGGGTGTGTGGTCTTTTGTGCCTGCCTCTGTTTGTGTGTATAAGTTTTGTGGGTGGGTGTGTGGTCTGTGTGTGCCTGCCTCTTTGTGTGTATAATTTTGTGGGTGGGTGTGTGGTCTGTGTGTGCCTGCCTCTGATGTGTGTATAAGTTTTGTGGGTGGGTGTGTGGTCTGTGTGTGCCTGCCTCTGTTTTGTGTATAAGTTTTGTGGGTGGGTGTGTGGTCTGTGTGTGCCTGCCTCTCTATGTGTGTATAAGTTTTGTGGGTGGGTGTGTGGTCTGTGTGTGCCTGCCTCTTGTGTGTATAAGTTTTGTGGGTGGGTGTGTGGTCTGTGTGTGCCTGCCTCTGTATGTGTGTATAAGTTTTGTGGGTGGGTGTGTGGTCTGTGTGTGCCTGCCTCTGTATGTTTGTATAAGTTTTGTGGGTGGGTGTGTGGTCTGTGTGTGCCTGCCTCTTTTGTGTGTATAAGTTTTGTGGGTGGGTGTGTGGTCTGTGTGTGCCTGCCTCTGTATGTGTGTATAAGTTTTGTGGGTGGGTGTGTGGTCTGTGTGTGCCTGCCTCTGTGTGTGTATAAGTTTTGTGGGTGGGTGTGTGGTCTGTGTGTGCCTGCCTCTGTGTGTGTATAAGTTTTGTGGGTGGGTGTGTGGTCTGTGTGTGCCTGCCTCTGTATGTGTGTATAAGTTTTGTGGGTGGGGTGTGGTCTTTTGTGCCTGCCTCTGTATGTGTGTATAAGTTTTGTGGGTGGGTGTGTGGTCTGTGGTGCCTGCCTCTTTGTGTGTATACGTTTGTGGGTGGGTGTGTGGTCTGTGTGTGCCTGCCTCTGTATGTGTGTATAAGTTTTGTGGGTGGGTGTGTGGTCTGTGTGTGCCTGCCTCTGTATGTGTGTATAAGTTTTGTGGGTGGGTGTGTGGTCTGTGTGTGCCTGCCTCTGTTGTGTGTATAAGTTTTGTGGGTGGGTGTGTGGTCTGTGTGTGCCTGCCTCTGTATGTGTGTATAATTTTTGTGGGTGGGTGTGTGGTGTGTGTGTGCCTGCCTCTGTATGTGTGTATGTTTTGTGGGGGGGTGTGTGGTTGTGTGTGCCTGCCTCTTTGTGTGTATACGTTTTGTGGGTGGGTGTGTGGTCTTTGTGCCTGCCTCTGTATGTGTGTATAAGTTTTGTGGGTGGGTGTGTGGTCTGTGTGTGCCTGCCTCTTTGTGTGTATACGTTTTGTGGGTGGGTGTGTGGTCTGTGTGTGCCTGCCTCTCTATGTGTGTATAAGTTTTGTGGGTGGGTGTGTGGTCTGTGTGTGCCTGCCTCTTTGTGTGTATAGTTTTGTGGGTGGGTGTGTGGTCTGTGTGTGCCTGCCTCTGTATGTGTGTATAATTTTTGTGGGTGGGTGTGTGGTCTGTGTGTGCCTGCCTCTTATGTGTGTTTGTTTTTTGGGTGGGTGTGTGGTCTGTGTGTGCCTGCCTCTTTTGTGTGTATAAGTTTTGTGGGTGGGTGTGTGGCCTGTGTGTGCCTGCCTCTCCATGTGTGTGTAAGTTTTGTGGGTGGGTGTGTGGTCTGTGTGTGCCTGCCTCTTTGTGTGTATACGTTTTGTGGGTGGGTGTGTGGCCTGTGTGTGCCTGCCTCTATGTGTGTGTAAGTTTTGTGGGTGGGTGTGTGGCCTGTGTGTGCCTGCCTCTATGTGTGTGTAAGTTTTGTGGGTGGGTGTGTGGCCTGTGTGTGCCTGCCTCTCCATGTGTGTGTAAGTTTTGTGGGTGGGTGTGTGGTCTGTGTGTGCCTGCCTCTATGTGTGTGTAAGTTTTGTGGGTGGGTGTGTGGTTTGTGTGTGCCTGCCTCTGTTTTGTGTATAAGTTTTGTGGGTGGGTGTGTGGTCTGTGTGTGCCTGCCTCTATGTGTGTATCAGTTTTGTGGGTGGGTGTGTGGTCTGTGTGTGCCTGCCTCTATGTGTGTATAAGTTTTGTGGGTGGGTGTGTGGTCTGGTTTTGCCTCCCCTTTTTTTATAAGTTTTGTGGGTGGGTGTGTTCTGTTTTCCTCTATGTGTGTATCAGTTTTGTGGGGGGGGTGTGTGGTCTGTGTGTGCCTGCCTCTTGTGTTATGTTTTTGGGGGGGTGTGTGGTCTGTGTGTGCCTGCCTCTGTTTTTGTATCAGTTTTGTGGGTGGGTGTGTGGTCTGTGTGTGCCTGCCTCTTTGTGTGTATAAGTTTTGTGGGTGGGTGTGTGGTCTTTTGTGCCTGCCTCTGTATTGTGTGTAAGTTTTGTGGGTGGGTGTGTGGTCTGTGTGTGCCTGCCTCTGATGTGTGTATAAGTTTTGTGGGTGGGTGTGTGGTCTGTGTGTGCCTGCCTCTCTATGTGTATGTTTTGTGGGTGGGTGTGTGGTCTGTGTGTGCCTGCCTCTTTGTGTAAAGTTTTGTGGGTGGGTGTGTGGTCTGTGTGTGCCTGCCCTGTTTTGTTAAAGTTTTGTGG
This sequence comes from Ridgeia piscesae, assembly GCA_025642075.2. Taxonomy (NCBI): domain Eukaryota; kingdom Metazoa; phylum Annelida; class Polychaeta; order Sabellida; family Siboglinidae; genus Ridgeia; species Ridgeia piscesae. Next base: position 95,103 of record JAODUO010000797.1, read on the forward strand.
GGGGGTGTGGTCTGTTTCCCCCTCTTTTGTGTATAAGTTTTTGGGTGGGTGTGTGGTCTGTGTGTGCCTGCCTCTGTTGTGTGTATAAGTTTTGTGGGTGGGTGTGTGGTCTGTGTGTGCCTGCCTCTATGTGTGTATAAGTTTTGTGGGTGGGTGTGTGGTCTGTGTGTGCCTGCCTCTTTTGTGTGTATAAGTTTTGTGGGTGGGTGTGTGGTCTTTTGTGCCTGCCCCTGTATGTTGTATAAGTTTTGTGGGTGGGGGTGTGGTCTGTGTGTTGTCTGTATGTTGTATGTTTTGTGGGTGGGTGTGTGGTCTTTTGTGCCTGCCTCTGTATTTTGTATGTTTTGTGGGTGGGTGTGTGGTCTTTTGTGCCTGCCTCTGTATGTGTGTATAAGTTTTGTGGGTGGGTGTGTGGTCTGTGTGTGCCTGCCTCTATGTGTGTATAGTTTTGTGTGTGGTCTGTGTGTGCCTGCCTCTGTTGTGTGTATAAGTTTTGTGGGTGGGTGTGTGGTCTGTGTGTGCCTGCCTCTGTGTGTGTATAAGTTTTGTGGGTGGGGTGTGGTCTGTGTGTGCCTGCCTCTTTGTGTGTTAATTTTGTGGGTGGGTGTGTGGTCTGTGTGTGCCTGCCTCTGTATGTGTGTATAAGTTTTGTGGGTGGGTGTGTGGTCTGTGTGTGCCTGCCTCTATGTGTGTATATGTTTTGTGTGTGGTCTGTGTGTGCCTGCCTTGTGTGTGTGTTTTTGTGGGTGGGTGTGTGGTCTGTGTGTGCCTGCCTCTTGTGTGTGTAAGTTTTGTGGGTGGGTGTGTGGTCTGTGTGTGCCTGCCTCTGTATGTGTGTATAAGTTTTGTGGGTGGGTGTGTGGTTTGTGTGCCTGCCTCTCTATTTTGTGTATAAGTTTTGTGGGTGGGGGTTTTGGTTTTGTTGCCTCCCCTATGTGTGTATACGTTTTTTTTTTGTGGTCTGTGTGTGCCTGCCTCTTGTGTGTTAAGTTTTGTGGGTGGGTGTGTGGTCTGTGTGTGCCTGCCTCTATGTGTGTGTAAGTTTTGTGGGTGGGTGTGTGGTCTGTGTGTGCCTGCCTCTGTATGTGTGTATAAGTTTTGTGGGTGGGTGTGTGGTCTGTGTGTGCCTGCCTCTTTTGTGTATAGTTTTGTGGTGGTCTGTGTGTGCCTGCCTCTGTTTGTGTATAAGTTTTGTGGGTGGGTGTGTGGTCTGTGTGTGCCTGCCTCTATGTGTGTATAAGTTTTGTGGGTGGGTGTGTGGTCTGTGTGTGCCTGCCTCTATGTGTGTATAAGTTTTGTGGGTGGGTGTGTGGTCTGTGTGTGCCTGCCTCTGTATGTGTGTATAAGTTTTGTGGGTGGGTGTGTGGTCTGTGTGTGCCTGCCTCTGTATGTGTGTATAAGTTTTGTGGGTGGGTGTGTGGTCTGTGTGTGCCTGCCTCTGTGTGTGTGTATAAGTTTTGTGGGTGGGTGTGTGGTCTGTGTGTGCCTGCCTCTGTATGTGTGTATAAGTTTTGTGGGTGGGTGTGTGGTCTGTGTGTGCCTGCCTCTTTGTGTGTATAAATTTTGTGGGTGGGTGTGTGGTCTGTGTGTGCCTGCCTCTGTATGTATGTATAAGTTTTGTGGGTGGGTGTGTGGTCTGTGTGTGCCTGCCTCTGTATGTGTGTATAAGTTTTGTGGGTGGGTGTGTGGTCTGTGTGTGCCTGCCTCTGTATGTGTGTATAAGTTTTGTGGGTGGGTGTGTGGTCTGTGTGTGCCTGCCTCTGTATGTGTGTATAAGTTTTGTGGGTGGGTGTGTGGTCTGTGTGTGCCTGCCTCTGTATGTGTGTATAAGTTTTGTGGGTGGGTGTGTGGTCTGTGTGTGCCTGCCTCTGAGTATGCTGTATAGTTTGTGGTGGGTGTGGTCTGTGTGTGCCTGCCTCTTTTGTTTAAATAATTTGTGGGTGGTGTGTGGTCTGGGGTGCCTGCCTCTATGTTAATCTCCTGGAACAACTTGGATGTAGTTTCAGGGATGCAAATACCTCTGGAAGAAAAAGTAATGGGCCTGTTCCTGTGCCTCTCTTTGTTATTGAATTACACTGGGCTAGCTTTAAAACAATAAACAACCTAACCTGCCAGCAACATCATGCATGTCACATGTGTGTAGAATGCACCTAAGAAACAACCGACCCAAGCAGAAGAAGTACAGGGCCACTGACAAACAACCTACCCAAGCAGAAGAAGTACAGGGCCACTGACAAACAACCTACCCAAGCAGAAGAAGTACAGGGCCACTGACAAACAACCTACCCAAGCAGAAGAAGTACAGGGCCACTGACAAACAACCTACCCAAGCAGAAGAAGTACAGGGCCACTGACAAACAACCTACCCAAGCAGAAGAAGTACAGGGCCACTGACAAACAACCTACCCAAGCAGAAGAAGTACAGGGCCACTGACAAACAACCTACCCAAGCAGAAGAAGTACAGGGCCACTGACAAACAACCTACCCAAGCAGAAGAAGTACAGGGCCACTGACAAACAACCTACCCAAGCAGAAGAAGTACAGGGCCACTGACAAACAACCTACCCAAGCAGAAGAAGTACAGGGCCACTGACAAACAACCTACCCAAGCAGAAGAAGTACAGGGCCACTGACAAACAACCTACCCAAGCAGAAGAAGTACAGGGCCACTGACAAACAACCTACCCAAGCAGAAGAAGTACAGGGCCACTGACAAACAACCTACCCAAGCAGAAGAAGTACAGGGCCACTGACAAACAACCTACCCAAGCAGAAGAAGTACAGGGCCACTGACAAACAACCTACCCAAGCAGAAGAAGTACAGGGCCACTGACAAACAACCTACCCAAGCAGAAGAAGTACAGGGCCACTGACAAACAACCTACCCAAGCAGAAGAAGTACAGGGCCACTGACAAACAACCTACCCAAGCAGAAGAAGTACAGGGCCACTGACAAACAACCTACCCAAGCAGAAGAAGTACAGGGCCACTGACAAACAACCTACCCAAGCAGAAGAAGTACAGGGCCACTGACAAACAACCTACCCAAGCAGAAGAAGTACAGGGCCACTGACAAACAACCTACCCAAGCAGAAGAAGTACAGGGCCACTGACAAACAACCTACCCAAGCAGAAGAAGTACAGGGCCACTGACAAACAACCTACCCAAGCAGAAGAAGTACAGGGCCACTGACAAACAACCTACCCAAGCAGAAGAAGTACAGGGCCACTGACAAACAACCTACCCAAGCAGAAGAAGTACAGGGCCATTGACAAACAACCTACCCAAGCAGAAGAAGAGTCTTACGAGGGAAGTGATACTGGGTGAGACACTTGCTGTGGGCAGTCTGCTCTACCCCCACTAGGGTGTAACCCTCACTCTTCATGTGCTCCAGGTAGACCTTGAGTGAGTGCTCTTTCACCTGCGAGAAAACAGCAAATCACATGACATTATTAACAAAGATCAACAAATTCATAGACATAAATGATTGGTTTTGTGCACATATAGTTTGTTAAAAACGAGTTTCTGTGCCAGTTGGATTACAGCACAAAGTATATTTGTTCACACATACCTGCCAGGCTGCCACTATATATGTATTCATTTACATAGCTGACTGTTCTAAGGCAATGTGGTGTGGACTACATTGTCAAATGACAGAAGATAATTCACAACCAGTTTTTCTCTTGTGAGTCCAGTGGTGGACCACTCCACTTCCAAAGAAAAGAGTTCCTCCCTTAAATTATGTCTCATTGTTAATAACTATCAAATCACACTGCATATTGACGTCTTTGTAACTAATGTGGGAAATTCAAAATACCAGAATGCCATGCCACTGACTAGATAATGGCAAATTAGCTCTCAATAGTGAAAACTTGCGTTTGAATATTGTTGTCATTTTGAACTTTGCGGGAGTTTGTTCACTCTACATTGCTCTAGTTCACTCAGCTATGATTGAATGGATATCTGGCTGTTGACAGTGGTGGATATTTGTGTGTTTATAGTCACCACACACTAATTGCTGGGTGTCGTATATTACAACATTTCGAACTCCGTATACAACTACAAAAGCTTTATTAATATATAGCAGTACATTCACGACGGCTGCTTGTAGCTTGCTGCTTCCACTGCGCAGGCGCACTCGACTATTCTAGTTAATATTAAGGCCAAGGGGTGGGTCTAGTCACTATGACAACTGCTATAGTAACTATGCATGTAGGCGGTGCTAATACCTATGGATATATGTCAATATATCATTATATGCAGTCATAGTTGAAACATCCACAGTAACGGCATAACTAAATCGTAACTGATTTTAAATCTCTATGCAAGGTTTTGAATTGCTACTGCGCATAACAAAAACATAATTTGAATGCTATCATAATATATGCATGCAAGGTTGCCTCGTTACATCGCGTAAATGGAAATTAATAGAAACTAAACGCTATCACAGCTTTCCTTGAAGAACAACAACTAAAACTAAATGTTCATTCCAACACAGTTCATTTCCAACATATCAGTCTATCCGGCGGTTCCCGGATACGCACTGGATGAGTAATACTGGCTCCAGGCGTAACGACTCCATCTTTGTCACTATGCACTTCGGTGTTAGTACTGACAGTTCGTCTCACCTCTGGTCGCTGTACCTCGGCTGGTGCCATGCGATTTGTTGGTGGCTGAGGTAGCAGCACGGGTTGCTGCAGTTGGCGCCGTTGATGATGCTCCATTCCCTCAGTCTCCACAGGCAGACGTTTACGCAAATGGTCGCTGTGCTGTCTCCATGCACGTCCGTCAGCTAATCTCACTGTGTATGACACTGGCCCTGTTTTCTCTTCCAGGCTGCCACTTTGGGGTACCCGCAACGTTCATCGCCCACACAGCATCGCCAGCATAGAACGTGTAGTCCGTACTCGACGTGTAACTGTCACATTCCTTGCCTTGCTTTTGCAACACTGTATGTTTGATGTCTGGCTGGACTAAGTTCATGCGGCTTCTGGGTTTACGTCCCATCAGTAGCTCTGGTGGCGCCTGACCCGTTGTTGCCTGAGGTGTAACATGGTAATGCAACAGTAAAAAGATACAGCCGCGTCTCCATATCTCTGCCTTCTGTTTTGCGCAGTCCGGCCATGACCATCTGAAACGTGCGTTCTGCCCCTCCATTACTGGCTGGTCTGAATGGTGCGGATGTAACAGGTTGTATCCCATTCAGTCTACAGATTTCTTCAAATTCACTGCTTTTGAAGCATGTAGCATTGCCATTGACCATGGGTGGCGAACGTCAGCCTCAGCTTCGTGATTGTCGCACTGGATGTGGTTGCGTTCACGATATGCGCATCGATGTATTTGCTGTGCGCATCTACTATGACAAGCACCATTTTATCGTCCATAGGTCCGGCATAGTCTACATGTATTCTATGCCACGGCTGTCCTGGCCACTCCCATGGGTGCAATTGGGCTGTATGAGGCGCATTCCTCTGTTGCTGGCACACCTCACACGCACGAATCTATGTGCGACTGCTTTCATGCGCACAATTCCTGCGTGGCAGTCGTGCAGCTCCGAGATTATAGCCTCTCTCCCTGGAGTAGGGATTATCACGCGCGATCCCCACATTACGCACCCTGCTTGCATCGACAACTCTTCCTTCTGCCGGAAGTACACTGCATACTCCTCGCCCGGTGAATCTGGCCATCCTTGTTGTACGAATCGTATGACTGTCACCAGGAGTGGATCTCTGTGTGTCCACGTTGTCACTTGAGCTGCGGTCACAGGCGATTTCTCCAGAGTGGTCATTGATAACACCACCTCAGCCGGTACCGGTACTTCTGTTGGAGGATCATCAACAGGTAGTCTGCTAAGTCCATCAGCATTCGCAATCTTGCACCCAGGCCGGAAGCACAAGTGATATTGACAGTTGGCCAGGGTGAGCGCCCATCTCTGAAACCGAGCACTCGCCATTGCTGAAATTGCTCGGTCTTCTCCTAGCAGTCCCAGCAATGGTTGATGATTGTAATTACGGTGAAGACTCTGCCGTACACATATTTATGGAATTTGGTCACTCCATAAATTAGTGCGAGACCATATCCTGTTTCAGCTGTACATAATTATTTCCACTTTCGATAGCGAGCTTGACGCATATGCTATCGGTCGGTCAGTACCGTCTGGCATCCTGTGCGAAAGCACGGCGCCTATTCAGTAGGCGGATGAGTCGCATGTGAGTAAGAGAGGCATCGATGGGTTGTAGTGAACAAGTACTTTTATTGACTCTTCATACACAGCTTGCTGAGCTGGGCCTCAAGACCAGGCGCCATCCTTCTGTAGGAGATGATGCAGAGGGGCCAGCTTAGCACTGAGATTGTGGAGGAACTTGTCGTAACAGCATACCATTCCTAGGTAGCTTTTCAGCTCACGCTGGCACTGGTGCATCAGCAACCATGCACACCTTCTCATTGGTAGAGGCAGGAAGGTTGCAGAAACTCACATTTGTCGAGCTTCAGTCTCAGACCTGCTGTCTGTAATCGCCCCAGCACTGTGATCAGGTTGGCCCGTGATTCCTCCTCAGTACGTCCCGTGCATATGATGTCATCCAGATAAACAGCTGTCATCGGAATTCTTTGGAGCAATTGTTCTATGAGTCGCTGGACGATTCCAGGGCTTGCAGACACACCTTGGCACAGTCTGGTGTAGCTGAACAAACTTCTCGAGGTGGTCACAGTTGTCAGCTTCTGCAACTCTTCAGACAGCAAGATTTGTTCATATGCATTTCTCAGGTAGATTCGGGAATACAGCTCGCCGCCAATCTGGCGTACAAGTCCTATATTAGGAATTAGATGCTTGTCTGCCAACACGACTTTGGTGACAGTCAGCTTGTGGTCGCCACATATCCTGGAAACTATTGGTGCAGCGTAGTCAGAGAACTTGACTGCTTTAATTACACCGACCGTACAACCTTCTCTCTCAGTGCATAGGGTACAGGCCTCGTTTTGAAGCAATGCACAGTTGCATCCTTTGTGACATGCAACTTAGCCTCGACCCCACGCAGTGACCCAAGTTCATCTTTCAAGAGCTCCGGGAACTGATGAACGAAGTCTTCTTGATCCTAGACCAGTTCATGTGGAGTAGTTCCAGCCAATCGCGGTCTAGCAGACAGGGACCATTGCCTGGTACCACAAGTAACGGTAGCTCACGTGCTTGGTCGTCATGTTTCACCTCTACCATCGATATGCACCAGAATACATCATCAGCTTTGGCAGACCATTTTTGCTCAGCACTAGATTCCTGTGGCCTCTCCGTATCAGTGAAAATTCCTGTTCACACCCCACACCCTTCGCATCGGTGCGGTACAGTGAGGCATTATACAAATTCGAGGGAGTTCTGCTAGCCGCAGCAGATTCTGTTCTGACGAAGTTGTTCCTCGAACGACCCGTGGGTTTTTCACGGCATACTGAACTGAAATGGTTGCGACCATGACAGTTGAAACACTCAGCACCCCAAGCTCTCTTCCCTGGTGAAGGCCTCCGCAGCATTCGCAAACCTTATTGTTGCAGTTTTTATTCTTCTCAACACCCTCCTAGGGTTTGACTTTTACTTTAGATGTGTGTGCACTGTACGTTTTGCGTTGGAAGTACAACACTGTACAATTAGACTTTTTTTTAATTCCCTCTCATGGCATTCACAACTCTTTGCGAGGTGCCTCGAATGAGCGTGATATTTATATTTATTTTTGCCACTCTCTTGTGCTGCTTGGTGGAACATAAATATTTCGTATTTTACATTTCTCATCGAGGCCAAATGTTTGTTTAATTTGTCTTTCAGGGTCACATAGGTGAGTTCTCCCTCTGTCAGTGCGTCAGACATCGACGACGTACTCACTAGCTACGTGGAGAAGCAGACACTCCTTTCGTGCATCGTGGGTAATACCTTTAGCGACCACATAGTTTTCGAATCGTTTTAAATATCGCTCCCACCGACTGGCTGCTGTTTCCACGGGGTCCGGGTCATGTCGTGTTGTGGGTGATAACAATAGGACATAATGTGTTGTGGGTGATAATAATGGTGCATTCATAGAAGTGCATTCTTGTATTGTAATAAATGTGAGAATACATTCTGTCACAACAAGCACGCCCTCACCTCTCTGATTGGCAGCCATTTGTGGGCCGTGACACTCAATGACTGGAACGTCTTGTCAGCCACATACATCAGGTTGGCTATGACAAACTCAGACACTCCGAATATCTCACACGTCCGACAAAGTCCTAGAATTGAGAAGACATCAATGACAAACAAGTTAGACATGAAGCATTATACATGGACCATCCTCGCATGTCAAGGGTCGTTGCGGCTGATTGTGTCAGTACCAGCTCTTCTCTACCCCTAGCACATCCCCTTGAATAACTCCTCTTTTAACGTCACCCAATGAAATCACCCATGCAGAGTTTGGTTGGCCTCCGGTCATTTGATATAATTTTGGATGATTTCAGCCACATGTTGTTCTTGCTACATGCAATGTTTACGATGTGAATGGATCGTTATATTGGGATTCCCACCAGTCGTGTATCCGTCATCAAACTGAGGTGGGAATTTTCGCTGTTCCAACGGCTGACGCAGTGTGACTGGTGAATCAACTGCTATAATTTTATAGGTCACTCCCAAGGTTTTCGAAGACAATCAGGCAGCGGTACAGCAGTGCAGTGCAACGACCCCTGGCTTGTGCTTGTGAGGATAGCGTGGACAAAACAACTGGGAACTGCTCCAGACAACAAACACAAATCCCTCCACATCACTTCAATGTTAAATTCCAAATCGTCAACTCATACAGGAGAAATTTGGCACACAACTTCAGTTGCTTTCAGCATGCAAAGATGAAAGACATTCATGTGAACCGTTGTTTAGTGTAAATAAATTGGTGTAACTAAACTTGAAATACAATACCTGAGCATGTGTCTGAGGACTGTGTCATGTAGTTTTCCACCTTGGGACCTCTAACAGCACCCTCCTTCTGTTTCACCCTTGGGACCTCTAACTGCACCCTCCTTCTGTTTCAACCTTGGGACCTCTAACTGGACCCTCCTTCTGTTTCAACCTTGGGACCTCTAACACCACCCTCCTTCTGTTTCAACCTTGGGACCTCTAACTGCACCCTCCTTCTGTTTCAACCTTGGGACCTCTAACTGCACCGTCCTTCTGTTTCAACCTTGGGACCTCTAACTGCACCCTCCTTCTGTTTCCACCTTGGGACCTCTAACTGCACCCTCCTTCTGTTTCAACCTTGGGACCTCTAACTGCACCCTCCTTCTGTTTCAACCTTGAGACCTCTAACTGCACCCTCCTTCTGTTTCCTCCTTGAGACCTCTAACTGCACCCTCCTTCTGTTTCAACCTTGGGACATCTAACTGCACCCTCCTTCTGTTTCAACCTTGGGACCTCTAACTGCACCCTCCTTCTGTTTCCTCCTTGGGACCTCTAACAGCACCTTCCTTCTGTTTCAACCTTGGGACCTCTAACTGCACCCTCCTTCTGTTTCCTCCTTGTGACCTCTAACTGCACCCTCCTGTTTCAACCTTGGGACCTCTAACTTACACCCTCCTTCTGTTTCCACCTTGGGACCTCTAACTGCACCCTCCTTCTGTTTCCACCTTGGGACGTCTAACTGCACCCTCCTTCTGTTTCAACCTTGGGACCTCTAACTGCACCCTCCTTCTGTTTCAACCTTGGGACCTCTAACTGCACCCTCCTTCTGTTTCAACCTTGAGACCTCTAACTGCACCCTCCTTCTGTTTCCTCCTTGAGACCTCTTAACTGCACCCTCCTTCTGTTTCAACCTTGGGACCTCTAACTGCACCCTCCTTCTGTTTCAACCTTGGGACCTCTAACTGCACCCTCCTTCTGTTTCCTCCTTGGGACCTCTAACTGCACCCTCCTTCTGTTTCCACCTTGGGACCTCTAACTGCACCCTCCTTCTGTTTCCTCCTTGAGACCTCTAACTGCACCCTCCTTCTGTTTCCTCCTTGGGACCTCTAACAGCACCCTCCTTCTGTTTCAACCTTGGGACCTCTAACTGCACCCTCCTGTTTCAACCTTGGGACCTCTAACTTGCACCCTCCTTCTGTTTCCACCTTGGGACCTCTAACTGCACCCTCCTTCTGTTTCCACCTTGGGACCTCTAACTGCACCCTCCTTCTGTTTCAACCTTGGGACCTCTAACTGCACCCTCTTTCTGTTTCAACCTTGGGACCTCTAACTGCACCCTCCTTCTGTTTCAACCTTGGGACCTCTAACTGCACCCTCCTTCTGTTTCAACCTTGGGACCTCTAACTGCACCCTCCTTCTGTTTCAACCTTGGGACCTCTAACTGCACCCTCCTTCTGTTTCAACCTTGGGACCTCTAACTGCACCCTCCTTCTTTTTCAACCTTGGGATCTCTAACTGCACCCTCCTTCTGTTTCAACCTTGGGACGTTTAATTGCATCCTCCTTCCTGTTTCAACCTTGGTACCTCTAACTGCATCCTCCTTCCTGTTTCAACCTTGGTACCTCTAACTGCACCCTCCTTCTGTTTCCACCTTGGGACCTCTAACTGCACCCTCTTTCTGTTTCCACCTTGGGACCTCTAACTGCACCCTCCTTCTGTTTCCACCTTGGGACCTCTAACTGCACCCTCTTCCTGTTTCCACATTGGGACCTCTAACTGCACCCTCCTTCTATTTCAACCTTGGGACCTCTAGCTGCACCCTCCTTCTGTTTCCTCCTTGAGACCTCTAACTGCACCCTCCTTCTGTTTCCAACTTGGGACCTTTAACAGCACCCTCCTTATGTTTCTACCTTGGGACCTCTAACTGCACCCTCCTTCTGTTTCCACCTTGTGACGTCTAACTGCACCCTCCTTCTGTTCCCTCCTTGAGACCTCTAACTGCACCCTCCTTCTGTTTCCTCCTTGAGACCTCTAACTGCACCCTCCTTCTGTTTCCTCCTTGAGACCTCTAACTGCACCCTCCTTCTTTTTCCTCCTTGGAACCTCTAACTGCACCCTCCTTCTTTTTCCTCCTTGAGACCTCTAACTGCACCCTCCTTCTGTTTCAACCTTGGGACCTCTAACTGCACCCTCCTTCTGTTTCCACCTTGGGACCTCTAACTGCACCCTCCTTCTATTTCCACCTTGAGACCTCTAACTGCACCCTCCTTCTATTTCCACCTTGAGACCTCTAACTGCACCCTCCTTCTGTTTCCTCCTTGAGACCTCTAACTGCATCCTCCTTCTGTTTCCACCTTGAGACCTCTAACTGCACCCTCCTTCTGTTTCCTCCTTGAGACCTCTAACTGCACCCTCCTTCTGTTTCCACCTTGGGACCTCTAACTGCACCCTCCTTCTGTTTCCTCCTTGGGACCTCTAACTGCACCCTCCTTCTGTTTCCTCCTTGAGACCTCTAACTGCACCCTCCTTCTGTTTCCTCCTTGAGACCTCTAACTGCACCCTCCTTCTGTTTCCTCCTTGAGACCTCTAACTGCACCCTCCTTCTGTTTCCACCTTGAGGACCTCTAACTGCACCCTCCTTCTGTTTCCTCCTTGAGACCTCTAACTGCACCCTCCTTCTGTTTCCTCCTTGAGACCTCAAACTGCACCCTCCTTCTGTTTCCTCCTTGAGACCTCTAACTGCACCCTCCTTCTGTTTCCACCTTGGGACCTCTAACTGCACCCTCCTTCTGTTTCCACCTTGGGACCTCTAACTGCACCCTCCTTCTGTTTCCACCTTGAGACCTCTAACTGCACCCTCCTTCTGTTTCCTCCTTGAGACCTCTAACTGCATCCTCCTTCTGTTTCCACCTTGAGACCTCTAACTGCACCCTCCTTCTGTTTCCTCCTTGAGACCTCTAACTGCACCCTCCTTCTGTTTCCACCTTGGGACCTCAACTGCACCCTCCTTCTGTTTCCTCCTTGGGACCTCTAACTGCACCCTCCTTCTGTTTCCTCCTTGAGACCTCTAACTGCACCCTCCTTCTGTTTCCTCCTTGAGACCTCTAACTGCACCCTCCTTCTGTTTCCTCCTTGAGACCTCTAACTGCACCCTCCTTCTGTTTCCACCTTGGGACCTCTAACTGCACCCTCCTTCTGTTTCCTCCTTGAGACCTCTAACTGCACCCTCCTTCTGTTTCAACCTTGGGACCTCTAACTGCACCCTCCTTCTGTTTCCTCCTTGAGACCTCTAACTGCACCCTCCTTCTGTTTCCACCTTGGGACCTCTAACTGCACCCTCCTTCTGTTTCCTCCTTGGGACCTCTAACTGCACCCTCCTTCTGTTTCCTCCTTGAGACCTCTAACTGCACCCTCCTTCTGTTTCCACCTTGGGACCTCTAACTGCACCCTCCTTCTGTTTCCACCTTGGGACCTCTAACTGCACCCTCCTTCTATTTCCACCTTGGGACCTCTAACTGCACCCTCCTTCTGTTTCCTCCTTGAGACCTCTAACTGCACCCTCCTTCTTTTTCCTCCTTGAGACCTCTAACTGCACCCTCCTTCTGTTTCCACCTTGAGACCTCTAACTGCACCCTCCTTCTGTTTCCTCCTTGTGACGTCTAACTGCACCCTCCTTCTGTTTCCTCCTTGTGACGTCTAACTGCACCCTCCTTCTGTTTCAACCTTGGGATCTCTAACTGCACCCTCCTTCTGTTTCCTCCTTGAGACGTCTAACTGCACCCTCCTTCTGTTTCAACCTTGGACCTCTAACTGCACCCTCCTTCTGTTTCCTCCTTGAGACCTCTAACTGCACCCTCCTTCTGTTTCCTCCTTGTGACCTCTAACTGCACCCTCCTTCTGTTTCCTCCTTGAGACCTCTAACTGCACCCTCCTTCTGTTTCCTCCTTGAGACCTCTAACTGCACCCTCCTTCTGTTTCCTCCTTGAGACCTCTAACTGCACCCTCCTTCTGTTTCCTCCTTGTGACGTCTTACTGCATCCTCCTTCTGTTTCAACCTTGGGACCTCTAACTGCACCCTCCTTCTGTTTCCTCCTTGTGACCTCTAACTGCACCCTCCTTCTGTTTCAACCTTGGGACCTCTAACTGCACCCTCCTTCTGTTTCCTCCTTGAGACCTCTTAACTGCACCCTCCTTCTGTTTCCACCTTGAGACCTCTAACTGCACCCTCCTTCGGTTTCCTCCTTGAGACCTCTAACTGCACCCTCCTTCTGTTTCCACCTTGGGACCTCTAACTGCACCCTCCTTCTGTTTCCTCCTTGAGACCTCTAACTGCAACCTCCTTCTGTTTCAACCTTGAGACCTCTAACTGCACCCTCCTTCTTTTTCCTCCTTGAGACCTCTAACTGCACCCTCCTTCTGTTTCCACCTTGGGACCTCTAACTGCACCCTCCTTCAGTTTCCTCCTTGAGACCTCTAACTGCACCCTCCTTCTGTTTCCTCCTTGGGACCTCTAACTGCACCCTCCTTCAATTTCCTCCTTGAGACCTCTAACTGCACCCTCCTTCTGTTTCCTCCTTGGGACCTCTAACAGCACCCTCCTTCTGTTTCCTCCTTGAGACCTCTAACTGCACCCTCCTTCTGTTTCCTCCTTGAGACCTCTAACTGCACCCTCCTTCTGTTTCCTCCTTGAGACCTCTAACTGCACCCTCCTTCTGTTTCCTCCTTGAGACCTCTAACTGCACCCTCCTTCTGTTTCCTCCTTGAGACCTCTAACTGCACCCTCCTTCTGTTTCCTCCTTGGGACCTCTAACTGCACCCTCCTTCTGTTTCCTCCTTGAGACCTCTATCTGCACCCTCCTGTTTCCACCTTGGGACCTCTAACTGCACCCTCCTTCTGTTTCAACCTTGAGACCTCTAACTGCACCCTCCTTCTGTTTCCTCCTTGGGACCTCTAACTGCACCCTCCTTCTGTTTCCACCTTGAGACCTCTAACTGCACCCTCCTTCTGTTTCCTCCTTGAGACCTCTAACTGCACCCTCCTTCTGTTTCCACCTTGGGACCTCTAACTGCACCCTCCTTCTGTTTCCACCTTGGGACCTTTAATTGAATCCTCCTTCTGTTTCCACCTTGGGACCTCTAACTGCACCCTCCTTCTGTTTCCACCTTGGGACCTTTAATTGAATCCTCCTTCTGTTTCCACCTTGGGACCTCTAACTGCACCCTCCTTCTGTTTCCACCTTGGGACCTTTAATTGCATCCTCCTTCTGTTTCCACCTTGGGACCTCTAACTGCACCCTCCTTCTGTTTCAACCTTGGGACCTCTAACTGCACCCTCCTTCTGTTTCAACCTTGAGACCTCTAACTGCACCCTCCTTCTGTTTCCTCCTTGGGACCTCTAACTGCACCCTCCTTCTGTTTCAACCTTGGGACCTCTAACTGCACCCTCCTTCTGTTTCCTCCTTGGGACCTCTAACTGCACCCTCCTTCTGTTTCCTCCTTGAGACCTCTAACTGCACCCTCCTTCTGTTTCAACATTGGGACCTCTAACTGCACCCTCCTTCTGTTTCCACCTTGATACCTCTAACTGCACCCTCCTTCTGTTTCAACCTTGGGACCTCTAACTGCACCCTCCTTCTGTTTCCTCCTTGGGACCTCTAACTGCACCCTCCTTCTGTTTCCTCCTTGAGACCTCTAACTGCACCCTCCTTCTGTTTCCTCCTTGAGACCTCTAACTGCAACCTCCTTCTGTTTCCACCTTGGGACCTCTAACTGCACCCTCCTTCTGTTTCCACTTTGGGACCTTTAATTGAATCCTCCTTCTGTTTCCACCTTGGGACCTCTAACTGCACCCTCCTTCTGTTTCCACCTTGGGACCTTTAATTGAATCCTCCTTCTGTTTCAACCTTGAGACCTCTAACTGCACCCTCCTTCTGTTATATTTTTATCCCATCTATTGTGCCAATGATGTCAGATGCTTTATGAGCATTGTGCACGGCCTAGCAGCTCTTTGAATTTTGGGGTGCCCTTTCTACTTACCAGTGATGCTTCTTGACTACTGCATACAGTTAAAGTGTGTGGGACAAAGGATGTTAGAAAGATAGTTACCACCAAGGTTTGGGATCTTGTGAATGAGCGAAGTGACTAGGACGAGTTCCCCAGACCTGGGTCGTCGTGACTGGGTCATCTCGTCAACAGTGTCCGTCTCCTCCAACTGAGGCAGCATGGCTAACCACGGGATCATCTTCTTCTGGACGTCTCCACTGACACTTGTCTGTGAGTCATCCTCCTGGTCTGGAAACAATGGAGGAACAAAACAACAGTGGAAAAGTTGGTTATTGCAGGTCTTTGATTATAAACAAGGTGTGGTGGTCTCTTGTGATACAATAATCGCAAGTGGCATACCATGTAAGAAAAGATAAAATAAGATAATGCTTTATTGTCTCAAATGTGAAGTTGAGACATTTGCTTTGGGTAAATCAACATGACTGTGACATGAACCAGAATAGTCTAGTCGGAAGAGAGGGTATTGTGCACCCCCTGGAAATATACTTTTAATTGGTACTAGATTGGAAAAAAAATGTAGAAAACGGTTTGCTATGTTAACAAGTCAGCAAAATGTCCCACATATTGTTTGTATGCAAATTAGTGCCACCATTTTTTTAATACCAATTTTTCACTACATCTCAGCCAATATTACAGATAACTGACAAACTAAGGTGTATAGACCCATGTTATGAGGGTTAGCATAATAAAACTATTGTTGACATGATCACATGTGTCTATGACAGTTTCATATGCAAATTAGTGCCGCCATTATTGAAAAATCTATTTTTGTCCGTATCTCAGCCAATATTGCACATAACAGCACAAATAAGGTGTTCAGACCCATGTTTTCAGGGTCAATGATCATCAAAGCACCATTCTTGAATTAACTATGTGTGTCCCTAGCATGCTATGCAAATTCTAAAGTGCCAGCATTACCGAAAATGTGATCTGAAACAAAAAGGGCCACCGGTGTTTGAAATATTGCAGGTAAGTTGAGAGGGATTTTGAGGGCATCTACTTACAAAATCGTGTTGTTTTTGCAACCAAAAATTGATATGGGGATCAATTCAAGGTATTGTGAATAAAGAAATTCCATTAAGTTCATTTACCAACACATTTACTGATCCAGGTAGCAAGCCAGAATGATATTTTCTGAGCTGCCGCGCCTCAACCTCTCATGGGCTTCATACGATAAGTGTTAGATCATCATTCACCATTGCTTTCGGAGAAGAACGGATGGCAAAGAAAGCATATGCCCAGAAAGTCGAGGGTTTCTTGGGATTTGGAGGGAATGAAAGAGGAATTGAGAACAAAAGTGAAAGCTGAAGGGGAGTGGAGAACAAAAGTGAAAGCTGAAGGGGAGTGGAGTTAGCCTGTGGTGACAGTAGAGTAAAAACAACTAGTGGGAAAGAAAATGGAAACCACACACCATATTACGGAATGGAAACCACACATCATATTACGGAATGGAAACCACACATCATATTATATGGCCAGCTACAGAAAAACAACAAATTTGAATATAATTTTCATTCACATTCCAAGAGATAGCAGTGAGTTCTCTGAAGAACAACAAATTATTTATCTCAACTTGCCAAGAAACCCCTTCGGACCTTACCAGTCACCCTCACTCTCCATGCCCCAGGCTTGCACTGCCTCAGTTCGTCCGACTCACTCCGCAACGGCAGACTGTGAGCTCCCTCTACCTGCCAGTCTGGGCTGAGCTGAGAGAAGAGCTGTGGCTTTAGCCACTCTTCCTCTGTCACCAGGGTCAAGTATGGCAGTGTGTGGACGATTGACTGCAACCAGTCATAACAAGTTTAATCCAGTTTTGTACGATTTCTGTACAATGTATTTTATGTAGAGTGACTTCCAGTGTTTTGGACTGCTGAAACTGCTTCCCAAACTGTTTAGTGAAACATGTATGTCCACCACTGTTTATAGTCAGAAATCTAGTTCACTGACATACAACTTGTTTAGTTAGAACACGTCACATATACACAGCCGAGTGATTTATTGCCTAACATAGACTTAGCCTGGCTCCGTCGCTTCACAAGGTGCAATAGACTTGGCCACGTCCAAGTTGCTCGCCATAATTAATAAAATGAAAAAATGACCTATCCCCACAGCTCCCACTACCCCATCTAACAACTGAGTCTCTTCTCTTCTTACTTGGCGCCGCCATTGTTTAAGTTTTGCCTTCGTATAGCTATGAATTTTTCAGTTTTGTGAGCTGATATCATATTTTGTATTTTTCTATTATTAGCCGTTTTTCGACTTCACCCTTTAAATTTTAACGTAATTGTAATGGCAGACCACTCGCGAACACGCCACCGTCTGCACTAGACTCATGCACGGCAGCGATAATCATCTGAACAAGTTTCTCTTGTCATGGTATTACAGTCGACAACAAGTACGACACTTGTTCACAGTGGACTGATTAAGTATGGAATGGAATAGTATAAACGCCGCTCCGTTTCAGAAATGCACATGCCTGACTAATGTAAACATTGCTGCAACCCACGCTGATAGGGCTAGCCTACACACATTTAGCATATCTCGCGGCAGCTGTCTTGGGTTTTCTCTGGAGATGGTCCAAGACCGTGACCGTTAGTACAGGTTGGAAGATATTCTCAACCGTCTTCGCGAACAGCCGATATTACCAACGCGCGATCAGCAACGGTTCAACCGTCGTTGAGGGCGCGAATAATCAGCCTTGTTGTGTCTTGGATGCCCAGTTATGACCTGGGCATTTGATGGAACTGCCCGGACAAAAAATAGTCCTGCCATTTGGATTCCCAAAAAGAGAATCTGAGCACATAACTGGCAGTCCATGTCTATGGCCAGGCTCGTCGGCGGAAAACCGGTGACATTCCTCCGGATAGAACGGAGACGAGGCCGGAGCCCGGAGGGCCATAGCCCGAAGTGCTGGAGCCGGAGGTTAACACCGTTCGGCCTTATGGAAACCTGAAGCCGGAGACCCGGCCGGTTCTCCAGAGAGCCGGCGATTGACCCCATTCGGCGCATGTCACCGACCGAAGCCAATCAGAAACCGCCGCAACCTTACCACTAACTGATCGAGGGGCGATCGCAACCGGGTGCCATCAATATGTGTTACAACAATTGCGTTTCTCCACATAGTCAAGGTCGTCTGGTCTCCGGGGACGGCAACCGAACAAACAGGCTGCAATTACGGGAAAAATTAGGTGCATTAAAACCGGAATTTCCTTCGCCGGCTCCACGACATGGGGTCCTGTTTCGCGACCCGCAACCCACTCGTGGCTGGAAGAATCAATGCCATTTCCACTGAAATTAACGGTTGACTGGGCGTTGAAACGTTGGTCCCGGGATTACACAGGCGATTCCCGGACATGACTTCCCGACTAGCGACATTACGTAGGCGAGTACCCACGCCATACACCGGCATCCTGCTATTCTCCTATTCGGGTGCTCACGTGGCGTTTGATGATCGGCTCGTGTATTCCTGTTCGGATGACGATGGTGCCTGGAGTTCTGTCGATGAACAGTACACTGATACAGCTCCACAATCAGTTGCCGTACAACCGGACGAACAATGTGACAAGATATCACATTCAGAACGGGTCATCCTGGCCCATACGTTTCTCTCTGATGAATTGCCGGCGACTGACAGTCTTGTCCCTCGCACAGTGCCACGTCTGTCAACACTGACACAAGTCGCTCCCCCAGCCTGGTTTTCCTTTTTCTGAGGCAATGACCAATTATTTCAGAAAATTTAACAGGAATAAAAAACCCTCAGGTGGGCAATTCACACCAATTTACTTCGGTACTTTGCTCCAGACAGGCCCTGCTCTCTCCGTTAGAGCTTTCTTCTACAGGTTTTCTGCTTTCACGAGACTCCCCTATCGTAGATAAGAGCTTCACCGAGATTTCTCGGTCTCAGCTGAGGGGGGGAGAACGACTCAACACGGAGCAGCTGTGTATCTCCTCCTTCCAGGATTGGACGGGAGCTGCCCTCAATCGGCCCATACAAGCACTGATTGACCATGTGGATACTGCTCCATTTGGGGCTTAGTCACTATTCGACGAGCTCGCAACTAAGTTACAGTTGTGGGACAAGGTGGCCAGTCGGCAACGAGACTATGCCCTATAGAGCGGCTCGGCACCTTTTACCGTCAGTAAAACACGTGCTGCTCCACATCTGTCAGCACCGGCTAGATCCGTGCAACGACGGCAGGCTGCTATACCAATACCACTTGTTATTCTCACATCAGCAACCCTTTCTGGCCACTAGAGGACGTGGTTCAGAATGTCCCTTTCACCAACGAGGAGGACGACAACACAGGTCAGGACTACCTGTGTCCCAGGACTCGGACACCAGTCAGCCCTATCGTTACGCGACCTTCGACCCTCAACCCTCTAGACATACCACGACAGGTGGTCGTGTTACCTCCTTTGCTTACAAGGAAGGTGGAAACTCTGTCCCTGTTCTGCGATGTCTGGAGACGAAGGAGATGCAATGAGTGGATGTGCAATGTTCTGGAAGTCGGTTTCCGTCTTCAGTTCCGAGATAGTCCCCCCATGATGGGTGCCCCATCTGCGTTTGTAGACAAGGGCTCTATCGTGAAGCGCACAGCCCTCCGGTCACTGATACAGTCCATGCAACAAAACACCGTTGTAGAGGTAGTCTGCGACACTACATCTCCCGGGTGTTACAGTCACCTCTTCCTAGAGATTCCTCACTTCACGATGGAGAGTGAGGAAAGCATTCGGCGATCTCTCCCTCAAGACGCCAGGGTCACTTCCATTGATCTTGTGGATACCTATTTCCACATACCCATCCACAGAGGTTACCGAAAATGTCTTCGATTTCGGACTCGGGACACCATATACCAATTCCGGGCACTCCTGTTTGGCCTTTCTCCAGCACATTGGGTATTCACCAAGATTATGACAGAGATCAAAATGCTGGTACATGTGATGGGCATCAATCTCTGTCAGTACCTGGATGACTGGCTCATCTATTCACCATCTCACGACCAGTGCCTCCGAGACACTGTACATATGCTCAATCTCTGCCATATGATGGGCCTCCTCATTCACGACAAGAAGTCGGAACTGATCCCAAAACAGAAATTCCTTTTTCTGGGATACCAGTTCGACCTGGTTTCCTTCCAGGTCACTCCAACTCTGGATCGATATCACAAATCAAGCACTGATTTGCTCATCCCTGTTAAGCCAAGGAGGATGTGCTCATACGTGGCAGATCCTGTTCGGTCTCTTTGCATCCACAGAAAAACTGGTTCCTCTGGGACGGCTGCACACGCAACCCACGTTGCACTCTCAAACATTGGGATTTCAATGTTTTAACCAGCAACTTGTGGATACCTCTTTCCCCCACGGTGGAGGAAGATTTCCAATGGTGGAAATCAGCACACAATGGTCTGAGGGAGCCCCAGTTACCCCAACAAAACCAGACACTCAGTTGTTCACAGATGCATCGAACATTGACTGGGGAGCACATTGGAATGCATTGACAGTGTCCGGTGTATGGACAACAACTGAGAAAACATTTCACATCAACGTATTCGAGTTAGAAGCCATACACAGAGCCATGGCTGCGGAAGCTTATGGGTCTGACAGTCCTGGTTGCGTCAGACAACTCCACTGTAGTGTCCTACATCAACAAGCAGGGCGGAACACGGTCAATACAGCTGTGCAGACGGACCAAGAAGCTACTCCTCATGTGTCAGGCCAACCTAATAGCACTCTGGGCATGACACATCCCCGGGAGATTGAACGTCCTTGCAGACATTCTGTCACGCCCTTCCCAGGTGTCAGGTACAGAATGGTCTCTACATCCATCTGTCTTCCGAGCACTGACACGGGAATGGGAAATCCCATAATTAGATCTGTTTGCAACAAGGTGGAATCACAAACTTCCACTATTTGTGTCCCCTGTTCCAGATCCATCAGCCATGGCAGTAGATGCTCTGTCAATGAGCTGGAAGGCACTGTGGGCATACGCATACCCACCACCAGCTCTGTTATCACGGGTGCTTGAGAAGGCCCAACAGGACCAGTATGAACTGATCCTCATTGCCCCACACTGGCCCCAGGCGATCTGGTTCCCACTACTCTTAGGGATGTTGGTACAATCTCCAGTCCGGATACCCAACATTCCTCGGTTACTATCACAGCCTTGAGTTCAGATCCATCGAGATACGTCCAATCTCCAGCTACACGCGTGGAGGATATCCGGGATACCCTCTGCAGCAGAGACCTTTCAGTCGACGTTGCCTCCCATGTCAGTAGACCCCAGCGAGAGTCTACTCTGGTGATCTACGAGTGCAAGTGGAGGATCGTCACTGCTTGGTGTAACATACAACACATTAATCCACTCTTGCAGAAGTAGGACGGAATCCTGCACTGAAGTCATTACTTCGAACTATCAAAATGGAACTGGCACCATCAACGTTATTTTCCAGAGTAGAATCTCGCCTTAGTTTTGTCAGCATTGACAAAACCACCTTTCGAACCGCTAGACCAAACATTGGATCAGCTCCTTACATGGAAGACAGTTTTCCTCATTGCGCTTCTTTCCGGCAAACATCGGGGCAAAATCCATGCCTTTGAACATGCCCGACTACAACGGACCTGTCATTCGTATCAAAGACGCATGTATTGGGCAAGGGCACATTTGAGCAATGGCATGGCTGAAGACCGACTCCTGTTCCCAATATGGGCACCAAGATTCTACCTAGAAAGGTCCATTGAAGGGAGCCTTGAAGGGAGCACAAGCGCCTCCTCTTTGTGTCGTTCAAACCAGGGCATAAACGAGACATTGTACCATCCACAATCTCCGGGTGGATCCGGAAAAAATTCTGGAGTGCTACACAAATTCTCCTACACCCCTCCTTGAGTCCCACAAGGTTAAGGCACACCAAGTACGATCCATGGCTGCATCACTTGCATTCCACAGACAGGCCTCCATGGAACAGATTCTGCGAGCTGATTGATACCTGATGCTGTCATAACACCTTAACCTACTTTTATCTCAAGGACTTATCTCTCTATTCTGCCGATCTCATTCAACTAGGACCGGTAGTGGCTGCAGAATCAATTCTGCACCCAACATTAGAGATCATTAGAGGTAACATTATCTATATCCCACCATCCATTCAGAGACTCAGTGATTGGATGGGGTGATGGGAGCTGTGGTGATAGGTCATTTTTTCATTTTATTAATTATGGCGAGCAACTTGGGCGCGACCAAGTCTATTGCACCTTGTGAAGCGACGGAGCCAGGTAAGTATGCTACTTATAAATACATATTTTAATTCTAAAATTATAGAATTTGGAGCAATGTGGTATGAACAAACGAGCCCAATGTTCAAAATTAAAGTGAGTATGTTTTAATCTGCACTGCCTCAATTGTTCTAACCACTAAGCCATCAACATCATGCATAGGTTATATGCGAGTCTTGTTTTGTAAACATGAACAAAATGCATTAATGTGCTGCTACTACATAATTGTTTGCAGCAGTGTTCACTATGTTCTACCAATTCAACATAACAACAACCACCTACCTCAATGCTATAGTCTCGCACTGAATGAAACTTGAAAAAGAAGTTATCCAGTAACTTCTCAGTAACTTTCTGAGCGTTACTGAAATTGAAAAATCAGTCAGAATTCAACCAGCAGCATGTCATAAATTAGTCACAAATGAACAAATGTATAACTCTGTTATAACAATTTGCCAAATCATTACTTTTGTGCATTTGCCAACACTTTTCTCACAGACTTGTCATTTGAATATCACCTTGACTTCTTGTTTTTTAACACGTTACACAGTGTACTTTATTACTTTATTATTTTCACTGTGAATCAATCTGATGATTTTTAGATTATGTATTGCATATATCCAAGACTGAGGCAATTTCCGCAGATTTGACAGCATTCAAATAAGGTGTTACTATTATCATCAAATGCTACAAAAATGAGGTATAATTTTGTGAAAGTTATATACTGTGTATACAAACCACAAACCTGTTTTCTTCATTAAACTCCATGATAGACTCAATGAGGCAGTATCTGGTTAGAACCAGTTCAAGTTGGTTCCTCTTGCAGAGACTCCACAGGGTGATGAGTGTGGCGTGGGCGTACACTCGCAGGTTGAAGTGGTGACTTGAACACCAGGGCAGGATGCGAGGGATGGCCAAGTGACAGAACTCCGTCTGGTAAACATGAATAGTTGCACATTTGTTACATGTCAGTACAGGTCAGACCTTGATGTATGTAGATTCCATTCTACTGTGGCTGAAACAGATTGCCTTCAAATATGTCTGACATGTCTAATTTATAGACTTTTTTAATGTTTAATGGCAAAAGTATGTCTACCTGGGTCAGATATACAATACGAGAGATAAAAACCAAGACAAGGAGATTCAAAGAAGAATCATGGCTGGATGGACAGCATTCGCCAAGCACCACAGCATTTTCATAGTAACACTGTTACATGCTTGAAGAGACAAGTCTACAACTCATGCGTACTTCCAGCAATGACATACGGTGCGGGGAAAAGGACACTCAACAGCCAGGCAAAGAACAAGCTAGCAGCCGCACAAACAAACATCAGGGTAATGGAAAAAATAATGGTCACATACATGAATGAATGAATGAAAGTTAATCACAACATTGTCAACAATAAACACAGTACAGACAAGCACATTTAACTATAATACTACAAGTTAGCCTACACTGCACAATGATGATGGTGATGAGTGGCAAACAGGTGTGTGGCTGAAATCACCTAAAATTACCATTTGGCCGGATGCCAACCATAGTCCTCATGGGTGATTAAATTGGCTGACACTAAGAGGATTGTTTAAAAGGTGTGTGTGCCAGGGGTAGAGTAGAGCTGGTATTGAATAATGAGCCACAGTGACATCTGGTGCATAAGAATGATCCACTATATTCCACAATGTTAACACAAACATTATAATGCTATAGTTGTGATATTGTGGGCTTATCCAATAAACAAAACATATTCAGGAGTAACTGCACCAACCAGTGTGTGACGGTCCTCGGTTGTCTTCGACACTTGACTGAGAATAGTGAGCAGAGAACACAGGAAGGCAGCCTTCTTCTCTGTACACTTCAACAGTGATAGCATTTATTGATTATTTGATTGACCGACCGACCGACCGACCGACCGACCGACCGACCGACCGACCGACCGACCGACCGACCGACCGACCGACCGACCGACCGACCGACCGACCGACCGACCGACCGACCGACCGACCGACCGACCGACCGACCGACCGACCGACCGACCGACCGACCCATCGATCGACCGACACGACCGATCGACCGATCGATCGATCGACGATCGACCGACGACTCGACCGACACGACCGATCCGACTCGAATCGACCGACCGACGACCGATCCGACCGACCGACCGACCGACCGACCGACCGACCGACCGACCGACCGACGACCGACCGACCGACCGACCGACCGACCGACCGACCGACCGACCGACCGACCGACCGACCGACCGACCGACCGACCGACCGACCGACCGACCGACCGGTACAGTGTTAGTACAACCTAAACATTTGCAACTACAATCAACAATAACACTTCATTGGTTAACTCAGAATTGGTTTCAAAGTTGTGGACTGGTGAAGTCATACAGTTCATGAAGGCTGACATAAATTTGTAAAAATTAATGTATCATTAAGATGTAGGATAACCATCCTAGAAAATATAGTTTAATAACAATAGATAAATATTAGACTAGTTCCTAGTTAGGCAGTCACAAAACTAGGAAGAATAGGAAGGAATTCATAACATCAAACTTTCTATCACAGTGGCTATCAGCAAAATCTGGTACACATATTGCTCCACCAAGTGCTAATATTTAGAGAGAAAAAATAAGTTCCACGATAATATCATGGGATTTATAAAATATATATTATAAACAACAACTAAGTGATATGAACTACCAACCTGCAGCAGTGTGGTCCAGATCTGGTCAAGGAGTGACCACCGACGTTGCAGCACTCTAACAATGAGCCATTCTGTGAGACAGCGTATGGACGGCTGAACCTCCTGACTCAACATGTCCAGCAAATACAACCAGAACATGTCCAGCTGCTCCTGTTTGAAGCAATTAATTATTTAAATTAATTATTAACAGTGAAATAGCTCTATCATACTCAACAAGATGTTGCCATAAAGGTTTAGAAATAAAACTCTATCTATCGATCTATCTATAATTTCAGGGAGTAACCTACGTCCATTTGGAAGAATGAGAAATTAAACAAGTGACAAAACTGGTTGAGACAACTCATCATGGACAGCACAAGTCATACAACATGGCAGATAACACCACAGCTACAGTTACAGCTACTTCTACAGCTACAGCCACAGCTACATGAAGACAAATGTGTGCAATCCAACTTACAGGCAAACATAATAAATTCTGGCTGGACCAACCTCAACGACAAAGACATCAAGCACCAGCAAGGCACAACAAACACGATGCTTTCGCAGATGACTTGAACAATTAGGGAAATTTCTGTACGTCTTCACTGCCACCAGGTGTCTCTGTGTGGCCATCAATTCATCGATCATCATGTTGGCAAATGCACAGTGCTCAGGAACATGATGGTGCAACTTGGAGAACATGTTCAACATCATGACTCTCAGTGCCCGGTCACTTCTTGTCTCACTGAAAGCATCAGTCATTTATGAATCTAGGAGTGTCACTACAGCATAGAACATTGTTCACAAAATCATATTAGAGAACAATGTCGAAAACTGAAATTGTCAAAATCCCTGTCTATTTCAACATTTATAATCAATTATAATTGTTTAAATATTTACAGTCAATTCGATATTCTGATTTGATGTGACCCAACATTAATTTTTTCAGCATTCTGATTTCAAATAATAATTTTTTAATGACATACACAAGGTTATATATTCAGCCTTAAAAATAAACTAAATTAGGTATACTCACATCTGTATGAGTTGATTGACAGACCAGTAATGACCATGGCTTGTGACAAAACTGTGGGCTTCCTCCATTAACCTGGTTGTCAAAGATATTTACTTATGCAAGATCATATATGGGCAGCTACTGCAATAATTATGTCTGAGAATTATTTTTGTCCAAATAGACACCTAAAATCATAACATTCTCAGACATCTGAAAAACACAATACAGAATTGTGTACTGATTAATAAATGAGAGCTGTTCAGTGTTGTCTCATTTCACTACTCTACCCATTTTAAATTTCCTTTGTAATGTTATCAGTGATATATGAATGAATGAATGAATGAATGAATGAATGAATGAATGAATGAATGAATGAATGAATGAATGAATGAATGAATGAATGAATGAATGAATGAATGAATGAATGAATGAATGAATGAATGAATGAATGAATGAATGAATGAATGAATGAATGAATGAATGAATGAATGAATGAATGAATGAATGAATGAATGAATGAATGAATGAATGAATGAATGAATGAATGAATGAATGAATGAATGAATGAATGAATGAATGAATGAATGAATGAATGAATGAATGAATGAATGAATGAATGAATGAATGAATGAATGAATGAATGAATGAATGAATGAATGAATGAATGAATGAATGAATGAATGAATGAATGAATGAATGAATGAATGAATGAATGAATGAATGAATGAATGAATGAATGAATGAATGAATGAATGAATGAATGAATGAATGAATGAATGAATGAATAATGAATGAATGAATGAATGAATGAATGAATGAATGAATGAATGAATGAATGAATGAATGAATGAATGAATGAATGAATGAATGAATGAATGAATGAATGAATGAATGAATGAATGAATGAATGAATGAATGAATGAATGAATGAATGAATGAATGAATGAATGAATGAATGAATGAATGAATGAATGAATGAATGAATGAATGAATGAATGAATGAATGAATGAATGAATGAATGAATGAATGAATGAATGAATGAATGAATGAATGAATGAATGAATGAATGAATGAATGAATGAATGAATGAATGAATGAATGAATGAATGAATGAATGAATGAATGAATGAATGAATGAATGAATGAATGAATGAATGAATGAATGAATGAATGAATGAATGAATGAATGAATGAATGAATGAATGAATGAATGAATGAATGAATGAATGAATGAATGAATGAATGAATGAATGAATGAATGAATGAATGAATGAATGAATGAATGAATGAATGAATGAATGAATGAAGAATGAATGAATGAATGAATGAATGAATGAATGAATGAATGAATGAATGAATGAATGAATGAATGAATGAATGAATGAATGAATGAATGAATGAATGAATGAATGAATGAATGAATGAATGAATGAATGACATGAATGAATGAATGAATGAATGAATGAATGAATGAATGAATGAATGAATGAATGAATGAATGAATGAATGAATGGGAAAGAATGAATGAATGAATGAATGAATGAATGAATGAATGAATGAATGAATGAATGAATGAATGAATGAATGAATGAATGAATGAATGAATGAATGAATGAATGAATGAATGAATGAATGAATGAATGAATGAATGAATGAATGAATGAATGAATGATGGATGGAATGATGAGGATGAATGAATGAGAACGAATGAATGAAGAATGAATGAATGAATGAATGAATGGAATGAATGAATGAATGAATGAATGAATGAATGAATAATGAATGAATGCAATAATAATGAATGAATGAATAATGAATGAATGAATGAATGAATGAATGAATGAATGGGCGAATGTGTGAATGAATGGTGTGTGAATGGAGAATGAGAATGCTAAGAAGGAGAGGAAATGCGAAGAGAAGAAGAAGGAGAAGAGATGAGAAGAATAAGACGAGACGATGCGAAACAGACGAAGCAAGGCGAGCAAATCCAAACGAAGGAGGACGGGCGAACATCGAACGGAGTAGCAAGACAGAAGCGACGACAAGGAACAAAACACAACGAACAATCCAACGAATCGAACAACACGGACACGAACGACGATCGTATGACGACAAAGAACGAACGAACGTTATTTCTAAGTGGAAAATACAAAGAAAGTACACTCAATCACATAAAAATTTACACATGGAAATATACAAACAAAACACTTTGACAAAAGGAACCCAAAATGTAGCTTCACAAGGGACAGACATTACATCAATATGAATAGCAGGGAAGATTGAGTACAGATTCTGATACAATATAATTTACAACTTGTAAATGCAAAAGTGTTAATAATGTCCCTAATTAGACATTGGAATTAATGCCAACCTGAGTCCCTTGTTGCTGGCATTGCCCCACAGACAGAACTCAAGGATCAGGGATGAATAATTAGAGGCATACGTCAGGTTGGATGGACTTTTCTCCCACCATCGACACACTTGGGTCGCTAGCGTGTTCACCAGACCGTGACGCTCCTCACCAAAGCTCAGTATCTCCTGAGCATTCTACCAAATTAATACATATTTTGAAGAACTATTTTCCTAACGGTATATTATTATACTTGTTTTTAATTTTACATTTACTTACAATACAACATAATCACTGAAATTCTAGATACTGTAACAAAATATTTAACAAGACTGCTATCCACAAGCTGCACATGGTGTGTGTGGACAGATGAACTTTTGCCGTATTATCAAGCACCCAACAATTTTCTAATAATGCATAACCAACCATTACATGATACCTGTAATTATATTTTAAACTTGCATTTAATAATGATAAAATAATGAAACTGTTATGGCTAATTAAGTCTTTCAAACGATATGATACTTTAATGACATGCACTGTGACCCATCGACCCTGTAGCTTTGACAGCGCTTAAAACCTGTCAAAGCCGGAGGCGGTACTAGGGATAAGCTCCTGCTACCATAAAAACTTCCATATGGCATGCATAACAGTAAAGCCTCTGATGGCTCAAGTCCAGCTCCTGGCCTTCCTGTGGCGAGAGTGTTTATACTGACAGGAGAAGGCGGGAATATCTGGCGCCTCAAAACCAGAAGCTTCGGGTAGATAGGGGCTCATCAAACAGGGAAGGTAGCCTATCTAGGAGAAGGAAAACTCTGATTCAAAACTTTCGCTGCCTTGCGGCCATACTCGTTCACGAGAAGGGCTAGGGGAGTTAACCCTGAACGGAAATCCTGGTGTTGTTGTCACAAGAGAAAAACACCTCTGCTGCCTTGATCAAAGGCTAGGCCCACCGCTTACAACTGTGGTTGATGTCAGGAAGGGCATCCGATCATAAAAAATCTGCCACAAAATAATGCCTGAATTTCAACGATGGACGATAATGTTAGGGCATCCCCTGGAGGCGACGCGTGCCAGCAGCCCCCGGCTGACATGCGGAGACCACGGCCGCAGCTAAAGAAGATAGTGGAAAGAAATGTCAAGATCGGAAGCTGGAATGTGGAATCGATGACTGGGAGAGGGAGAGAGCTGGTAGAGGTTTGCAAAAGAAGGAACACAGGAATCCTATGAGTAAAACTAAGAGTGCAAGAGAGTTGGGAAAAGGATTTAAGATCCTTTACAGTGGAGAGAAGATCAGTAGAAAGGGAGTGGGGGTCATTCTGAGCCCAGAGTTTAGAGAGAAAGTAGTTGAAGTGTCAAGACCATCAGACAGACTAATTAAGCTAAAACTGGTGATAGCTGGAGAGATATTCAACATAGTGTCAGCATATGCCCCACAGAGTGCAGAAACAGTGAAGATAAAGGAGGAATTTTTGAAAGATTGGGAAGATCTGATGTCAAGAGTGCCGAGAACAGAGAAGATTGTAGTAGGAGATGTCCTAAAAATCCAGGTGTTTTTCAAAGAGTGCATGGAGGAAAAGGCTAGGGCCAAAGGAGCAGAGAAGGGGAGAAGATCATGGAAAGCACGGAGAGCCTAGACTTGGCACTAGTGAACACTTTCTTCAACAAAAAGGAAGAGCATCTGATCACTTATAAGAGTGGAGGGAACAGCTCACAAATTTATTTCATCATGGCACGAAGAGCTGGTCTGAAGGAAATGCGAGACTGCAAGGTAATACCAGGAGAGGAGGTTGTATCTCAGCATCAACAAAAGAAGCAAAACATAGGAGGACCAGAGAAAAGAGGTTTAAGATCTGGACTCTGAAGGGAGAAGAAGTGACGGAATACAGAGACAAAGTGGAAGAGGAATAGCAGCTGGAGGCAGACACTAATGTAGAAGAAAGTTGGACATTATTTAAGAAAGTCGTCATGAGGGCAGCAGAAGAGATATATGGAGCCACCAAAGGAGGAAACACCTGGAGAGGGAGACCTGGTGGTGGAATGAAGAGGTGCAGGAGAGCATGAAAAGGGAAAAGGATGCATTCAAGAAATGGCAGATGCAGGGTGGAAACGAACTGAAGGAGGCGTATAAGAACACGAAGAGAGAGGCAAAAGCTGCAGTAGCCAAAGCTAACAACGAGGCATACAAAGAGTGGTATGACAAGATGGGAACAGAGGAAGGTGAGCGGATGATCTACAAGGTGGCAAAACAAATGGCAAGATCAAGAAGAGACGTTGGGGAAGTGAATGGGATTAAAGACCAAACAGGGGATATGCTAACAGATGAAGTAAAGATCAAAGAGAGGTGGAGAGAGTATGTCAGCAACCTACTGAATGTAGAAAACGCCAGGCAACAGCTTCGAGAAGTACCAGCAGTAGAAGGACCAGTCCAGGAAATGTCAAGGGAAGAGGTGAAGAAAGCCATAGAGAGGATGAAGAAGGGAAAAGCTGCAGGATGCTCAGGCCTCCCGATAGACCTTATCAAACACCTAGGGGAGAGTGGAGTGGACATGAGGCATGAAATACTGAAGAGAGTTTGGGAAGAGGAACAGATGCCAGAAGAGTGGAACAAAAGTGAGATCATCCCCAAATACAAGCAAAAGGGGACCCAATAGAATGTGGGAACTTTAGAGGCATTAAGCTGCTGGAATATGGTAGGAAGATGTTTGAGAAGATCCTAGAGCACAGACTCAGAAAACTGGTCACAGTTAACAACATGCAATTTGGATTTAGTTCAGGGAAAGATGCAGTATTTATCATACAACAACTGCAAGAAAAACACTTAGAAGTGCACAAGGATTTGTTCTTTACCTTCATAGATTTGGAAAACACATATGACAGGGTGCCCAGGGATCTGGTGTATTGGTGCCTGAGAGGGAGAGGGGTCTCAGAGAAGCTAATGAGGCTAGTAGAAGCAACATACCATGGAGCATCAACAGTAGTGAGAACCACGCATGGCAGAACTGATGAGGGTTTCCCATCAAAGTTGGCCTACATCAGGGATCAGGGCTAAGCCCATTCCTGTTTATCGTAGTACTAGATGTCATCAGCGAAGAGTTCAGATGCGGGCTGTCATGTGAACTGCTGTTTGCTGACGATCTAGGCAGTAGTAACAGACACAGAGGAGGAGATGCAGAGAAGATGGCTTGATTGGCAGATTGGGATGGAGAGCAAGGGATTAAAAGTCAACACCGGGAAAACGGAAGTGATGGTCAGTAGCAGGAGAGGAACAAAACCAAATATCAAAGACAGCCAAGGCACGAACCTCAGACAAGTGAATAAATTCAAATATTTAGGTGTCACCATCAGTGAAGAAGAAGGATCAGAGGAAGCAGTAAGAGCAAGAGTCAGTGCAGCGTGGGGCAAGTGGAGAGATCTATCAAGAGTTATCAGTGACAAGAAAATGCCAAGGAAATTTAAGATCAAGCTCTACATGACTGTCATTAGACCAGTACTTCTGTATAGAACAGAATGTTGGACAGTTAGAAAGAAGGAGGAACAGATTCTCGAGAAAACAGAGACGAGGATGTTGCGAAGAATTAAAGGTGAGAGACAAAGTAAAGAGTTTGGACATCAGAAAGGAGCTACGAGTGAATAGCATACAAGAGAAAGTCAGAGAAATGAGACTACGCTGGTATGGACACATGCAGAGAATGAAAGAAAACAACAAAGTGAGAGCAGTTGCTGACATGATATTGCCAGGAAAAAGACCATGGGAGAGACCAAGAGGGAGATGGATTGCGTCCGAAGGGATATGCAGGCACTGCGGATCACCTCGGAGGATGCCCAGAACAGAACATTCTAGAAATCAAGAATTCAGGCCACTGATTGCCACCTAGTGGGAAAAGGCGAAGAAGAAGAGCGCTGTGACGCCTGCAACATTTCTACACATTCTGTGAGATGTCTTCAAACGACAGTAACTCAAAAACTAATATAAACATTATGACAACCTAGTTCCTGCAGATGGTACCACATTTTTCAGTCATTAATATACAGCATATTTGGAGGTGATTATGGGTAGTTATGCGTCAGATCAGCTGGTTGTGAGTGGATGAGGTTCTGAGAGCAAATGAAAAACACCAAGATTGTGAAAACAAAATTTGGTGAGGGCAACAAATTACCACATATTGACAAACGACCATATGACACTGATGGACGTCACTTGAAGCAATGAAGTGACCAGTGACATACCTGACTGAGGTAGCTGGACACTGGCGTTCCGTAACCAGAGGTCAGATTACAAGGGTGAAAGGCGAGCTGGACATACAACTCATAGAGTGGCCAGAATGAGGGTGTCTTCAGTGATTCTTTCACCTTCCTCCAGGTGGCGCTCATCACACGCACTGCAAGGTCACCTTCAAGCTGACAGAGACAACAAGATTGATTTGTGAAGAGAACATGTTCATCAACGTTGTCACAACAGAAAAAGAATATATGAAACGAATAATTACACAATAAAATAACGTAATCTAAACAGCAGCATATTAGAAAACATGTTTTTTCAATAGTTGAAATTATTACAACTTTGTGTTATGTACTGTGGAGTTGAGGTGGGATCAACACATTTCAAAATTGATAAAGCTAACGGGAGATAACTGTGTGAAAACAACAGAAATCTACTTTGCATTTTGTCATCATCGACAGTAGAAATCTTCTGCCTACAAGTGAAACACTGAGAAGCTGTCATTAATGGTGTATTTTAATAATAAACTTTTGCATACAAATTTATTCAGACCCTCCAAGTCCCTGATACAATGGAATGTCAGTCCTCAAAACTGTTTCAAGCATCATTGTAATGTGCCCCCAAACCTCCAATGTTCTTTGTATTTGTTTAAAAGAATTGATCGAGCTAAACATTTCATATTTCAAATGTTAACATTTGTTATAGAATGAGGCTGGAATTAGACAAAAATTTCACTTTTCAATAAAAAGAAAGTCACCTGGTATATAATAATAAATTTACAGGATGATTACCATAGCAACCAGAATATTTTACAAAAAGTTATTAATATATTTCCATTTTATAATTGTTTTGATAATCTAATAATATGTTAATTGCTCGTGCAATGAAATAGTTTGGCTGAAGTAAGAGTAATTGTTAAATAAAAAGTTTATCAATCAACAAGATCATATAATAAACAATAATTCATTAATAAAAACTGAACTGCTAACAACTGTTCTTCAATCAACAAAGATCATATATGACAGTAATAAGAATAAAGAAATATTTGTATTGTTATTCAACAGCTACAGGAAACAGTGTAATATAAAGCATAACATTCCACACACCTTTGGCATAAAGTCTGTGAAACAGTGGAACACAGACATGAGATGCTCCCCTCCGGTCAGATCCAGGGTGTCCAGACAGTCGGACGCATACTGGACATAGTCCAGACCTCCAGGGCCCAAGTCCACTCCGAGGCTGGCACACCTGAGTAGGTAACGCTGGGCTGACCACTGGACACTGAGGAACTCGGACATCAGTCGCCCCATGGCCTTCTGGGATTGCTGGTTCTTTACACTGCAAGTGGAACATGTGGTGAACAATTACATTTTGTTATAGTAAACCTTACTACAGTATGTGGTCTATTTAAAACATGTACACATCATGAATGCAAATTGGAAACATGATAGCTTTGTATCCATCATTAAACCATACAGTTCCAATTTAAGGAGCTATTTCAAAAACTGCTGTCCAATATGAGGAAACTAGTTATGAGACAGACCAATGGTATATCCCTGTAGCAAATTCTTATATTCACGTTTTAGACTACCGGTACTTCTAATTAATGAAATTTGCATTTACAGCAATACCAGGCTTACAATATCATGGGAATGTTAGTGAGAGTCTCCAAGCTGCAGACCAAAGTGGTTTTGTTGTTTATAAGAAACCTACTCATCCGTTGCAGAATCTGAAGTTTTGCCGAAGTGAGTGACTGACTTCCACTGTTTCAGGAAGCTCAACACTTGTGCATCATAAGCAGAGTCAACCCCGAATCGCTTTGAGAAAGTTTCGCAGATTGTTCCAAGGAACATCATGGCTGCATGGCAAGGCAACTGGTCAGCCAAGTTCACCTGTAAACAAGGTGATGTTAGCTTTTATATCTGGAAATTTCTCAAAGTGTAAGATACTTTTCACATAAAAAACAAACAACTGCCTGCTTGGGTAATGCAATATGGAATGGTTATCTTTAAAAAAAATGTTTTGCTTGGTTTTTATTGACTGATATGTGATTTGTAACATAAATTTATCACTTTAATGTCACATGGCTCATCAATTATATTCCTCTGATGAGTCATGTCAATCACCAATAACTTTGTCACAAACTCACTCATCATCATGCTGTCGGTTGCGATGCGACAAAGACTGCTTCCATTCACTTGACTATTGCTCTCCATTTATCTCTCTGCTGTAAGAGTCCATGAGACAGTCTTTATGTATCTCAGCTTCAGGTTTCTCTTGATGGTATCCTTGAACCGGAGACGAGGGCACCCTCTCTTTCTGTGACCAGAAGACAATTGAGACTAGAGAACCTGCTTTGGTAGCCTGTCTGATGACATCCTCTTGGCGTGTCCAGTCCACCGGAGATTCTTTTGATCAGAAGATCTTCCATAGATGGCAGCCCTATCCGTTCGAGTATGTCCTTGTTTGTCACTTTGTCCATCCAGGTTATCCTCATGATCGATCGCAGATGTTGCATCAGCTTTTTCACCTGTCGTCTGTACACTGTCCAGGCCTCAGCTCTGTATAGGAGGGTGGACAGCACGATTGCACGGTATATCTTGCCTTTAACCTGCATGGTTGTTCCAGAGTCTCTGGCGTAGTCAGCCGAAAGATGCACTAGCCTTGGCCATCCTCCTCTGTATTTCATCATCAATGCGTCCATTACTTGATACAGTGCTTCTGAGGTAGGTGAATTCCAGAATAGAGTTCAGCTTGTTCCATCAACCATGATATCCTACTCTCGGGTGCTTGTAGAGTTGGGTTGGTAAAGCACCTCGGTCTTCTTGATGTTAATCTTCAGGCCGAACGTTTTTGACACATCGAAGAAAGCATCCACTATTTTCTTCATCTCTTCAGCAGAGCGTGCAACCAGTGCACTGTCATCTGCGTATAGCAGCTCTCTCATCAGTATCCAAGTAATCTTGGTCTTCGCTCTGAAGTGTGCGAAGTTGAATAGGTCAGCGCTCTGTCTGGATTGTATGTAGACACCATCCCCCATGTCTCAGAAAGCCTCGTCGAGCATTGCTGACAGGAAGATGGAGAAGAGTGTGGGGGCCAGTACACAACCTTGCTTGACCCCATTTGTAACACTGAACGATTCCGAGACTTCCCCTCCAACACTAACATTCGCCATCATTCCTTACTTTCTCAGTAGATGCCATAACCTGATCCTCCCAACTGTATCGAACGCTTTACTGAAATCGACAAATACAATTTACAGTGGTCGGTCCTGTACAATGCTCTTTTCTTGTAGCTGTCGGAGACAAAATATCATATCTACGGTGCACCAGTTACCTCTGAAATAACATTGCGTCTCCGGAACTACCTCTGGTGTTAAAAGGGTAGATAGTCTGTTGAGGAGGAACCTGGCAAAGATCTTGAACTATAGAAGACAGATTCCTCTATAGTTCCTACAGTCTGTTCGATCACCTTTCTTGTAGATGGTTATAATGCTGGCATCCTTCCATGCTTGTGGTACAGAACCCACCTCCCATGCATTGGTGATTAGTTGGTGCAGTCTGTTGATTGTCTCCTACATGCTTCCATACTTCAGCAGGTGCTTTGCCATCTTTCAGGCCGGCGATTGCTCTAGCCATCTCATCCATGGTTGGAATCTCATCGAGGCTTGTCTTGGTAATGCACTGCGGGATGTTGTCTAGAGCTTCGTGATCTATGTCGCCATCTTGCCACAACTCTCTTGCTCTCAGAGAAGGTCTCCATTCCATCTGTTGATTTCAGGTGAACAGGTCCTTTCTTCATGGGTCCCCACACTTCCTTCAGTCCACTGTAGAAGCCCTTCATGTTGTTTCTGTCAGCAGCTCTCTGCAGCTCCACTCCCTTCCTTTCCCACCAGTCTGACTTCAGTGTACGGGTGCGTCTTTGTAGCAGTCTGCAGGCATCTTTGTATGCTGCAGTGGTGGATCTAGTGCTCCTGGTTTGCAACACTCTCTGGTGGGCTTGGTCTCTTCTGCTCATAAGAGTCTGGAGCTCCTGGTTGTTGGGGTTGAACCAGTCCAAGATATGTCTTAGCTGTGTTATATACAACCTGCTGTAGAGCTGCCCGTTCCTCGTCTGGTGTTGAGCTTTCTTTATCCTCCCATTGGGCGAGAGCACTGTCCATCTCCTGCTCAAAACTCTCCCTATGGCTGATGGTACTTAAAGGGAACCAAAAGGGAAAAGTTACATGCTATGCACGTGAAAGAGTTAATAAAAACAAACTATTTTGAATGGTAATTTTTTAAGTCAGTGGTTTATTAGTAAAAAAATCTCACATCAAATTCTATCAAAGTTCATAAGTCACGCCATTTTGACTGCTGTGTGACATAGCCAATGTACGGCGCAATGAGCGGCAGATCTGGCAAATCTGTATATTTGGTATTTTAAAAATAATCGCCAGGTGGCGCTGTGTACATCCGCTTCATGTAGGGAAGCAAACATGATTTTCTTTCAGAAATAGCTAAATTTCGGTTGCAACAATAAGGGCCAACATTTTCAAGATAGAACTGAACGCGCTGGTAAACTTGGTAAAGAAGACCCGAAGCCGAAATGCAGAGGCGAGTAATAAGCCGAGGCGACATTGACAAGTGCAAAGTTTATTGTTTTGGTGAACGCCGAAACTTCGAAAGGCTGTTAGGAAGACTCCTCAAGAGGCTGATATTCTGCACGCGGAGCCTGTCAGTGAAGGCAATTATTTATGTGTCTAGTATAAGAAATGTTGGCCTAAATGTTCATTATGAAGTACGGGCGGGATAATAATTTAAGTAATTAAAATATCAACGCCAACAGAGTGATTCAATGGCAGGTCAGTGACACTGACAGGTATGTTGATGGCCACCTTGCATTCGGTCCCGGGATTCGGTGAGTTTCTACTTAGTCACAGCCATGCCATGTATTATTCTCCAAGTCAGTGGTGTAGTGTCAGATATGTTATACACAACTTGAGGTTACCCAATTTGAAACACATATCATATGGGGTCATGGGCATGGCTCTACGATTGATCTCAGCCTGACACAGAGTGTCCTTCGCCGAAGCTTAAAACTGTTTTCATGAATCAATTTCCAAATTGTCCACAACTGTGACAAAAATGCAGATTAATTGTTGTTTTTTCAAATACTGGACATTATTATATTAACAGTAGCGATTGTGGCATGTTTTTGTATTATTGACATAGCACCTGTGTGGCTATGAAACAGATGTGTGTCAATATTGATTGTTATTTTAATAGGCGTGGTATATTTAAATGGAGGGTTTGGAGCATAATTCTGGAGGGCTAAATAAAGAAAGACAATCACCACCCATGTTCTTTATGAAATCGACTTCAGGCTGAATAATAAAGTTATGGTTTTTAGCTGAAATATACGTACAGTGGAATGGCTCTATTAAAAATAACCATTTGAACTGTGTAAAAGTAACACAACTAGCAGAACAAATATTCTAAACTATAATATATGTGGATATATTTATGTACAGTTTTGCGGTGATCTTAATTGCAATGTAACTTTGTTGTCGAGGTAACCATAATAGTGGCGAGGTAACCATAATAGTAGCTGTGAGGTTCCACATTGTGCTACTAATATTTCTTATTCATGAAAAACTCATTGAAACATTTGGTTCTGTTTCAGGTGTGCCATGATATATTACAAATGGCCATGGATTTTGTATTCTGTGTTTGGAGCAGACAGTGCTTCCAAATGTGACCGGTTACAACTGTCAAATATATCCGCCAACAAAGATGTAAGTATATGTTCATGTATTATAACAACAGTGAAATGTGTTGCTCACAATTTATTGACAATGAAAATAACATTAGAGTAACCAGAACAGTAAGCAAACTAACATGATACAACATTTATATAATACAAATGACATTTCATACAATGCACTAGACATAGTTATGAAAACATCACATCCTTGGGGTCAAATACATTTGTATTTGAAAGTATTTAAATACTTTTTAAGTATCTGTAATTGATGTTTAGGAATTAAAAGTATTTGGATCCCTCAAGAGTATTTGTATTTAAATAAATTTCAATGTATTTGACCCCATGTCTGCTTAGCATTGTCCTTGTCAAAGTGCTTTAGACTTTACTCCCTGGCAGACCTACTTAATTAAACACCATCTCATGACAGTGGGAAGCATCCAGCCAAGCTGTAATTAACGAATCAAGAAGGTTCGGGTACAAATATCCACCACTGTCTATAGCCAGTTACTTGTTTACACATGACGGGTGAACAGACTTGCCCAAGGTTCGACATAGCAGCACATGGTTTTGTTCTCGTAGTTGAGAGTCTGAAGCCGAGTCCAAAGCTTTAAACCACTGCGCCACTGTACATAGTTGATATATTTATTTAGGCCTTATTTTATTTCAGGTGTCCAAGTCGGCCATATACAGAGAGTTTTACCTGGTGGATCCATGGCAGGCTTGGTCGAAGGGTACAGAGAGTCATACCAGTGTATACCAGCCATAAGATTGAACTTCTGTGCTCTCAGCGGAGAACAACATCTGGGATAACACTTGGCACTTGTTAACTGCTGCCCTTGCGAATTATCAGTTGATTTGTAAATAAGCAGATGGATTGACTATGACAAATCAATTGACTCTTGACACCAGCAGATCTTGTTTCATTAGCTTGGGCATATCTGTACCAAGGACCGCAATTCCAACATGGACAGTGATTGTGGGCAGCAGAGTTCTGACAAAGACGTAATTCACCATTCACTCATTCTGTCTGCCATGGGCTGGTAGATCTGCAGGTAAACATACACCTGTAGTGTCTTCCACAGCTCCCATTACTTGCGTCTTGACCAGAAGACAGCCATGTTGTCAGGGTTCGCTAGGACGTGGCCGGATGTTCTTGCTAGAGCCATGGTTCCATCCCTATAAATAAACAGGACATGCTGTACTACTAAATATTGACTGTTTGAATTTACTTCGTTTTTGTATGAAAAAAGATCATTCAATGTGTGCCAAATAAGCAGCAAATATGTTACACTGCAATAGTGAAGTGTCCTTTACTTTGGTGCAGTGTGTTGGAAGTGGCAATATCAACAACCAGGACAGGATTAGGCTAGATACATTTATAAAGAATGCAACTGTAAGGATGGAACGTGTCACAGATCATGGGCAGAGTACAGAAGATTTCTGGCAGATGACATACCACCGTACACTCACTAACATCTTAATATGACAGCTGACAGCAGTGACAGATACTGCATGCACTAGAACCACATTTATATTATTGTACAGTGTTTGCACAGACAGATAGATGATTATGCTGCTCCAGCTGCTGTCTTCATTGAATAGAAATTTGTGTATGTGTGTGTGGTGATACATATTACATAAACTAAGGTATGATAACTGATTGCTTGATCACTTAGTGTTTATGCACTAGAGATGACAGTGCTCAGTCATGCAATTTCCTAATGTTGTTAAACGTGGTATTGAAGTTGCATTGTATTGCACATGACCAATTATTTCTAATCAGACATAACTGGTAAAATAATACTGCATCTTACAAACATTTCACTCCACTATGACATTCCTCTCACAAAATGACCACAATAGCATTTATCGCTACATTGTTTGTGTCATGTTGTATCTTGTATACAGTGGCTTGTTATCAAGTGTGATTGACTTTAATAAAAACTGGTGATAATGACATTTAAGTGTTTTAATATCTATTATCCAATAAACACAAACGTTGGTACCTCAAAATAGTAAACCGTAACGAACAGGAATATCTATGACAATGTATATTTTTAAATGGCAAAATGTAATATTGACACATCACGCCAATGTGGATGGTGGATCATCTGACTTACTTGCTAAAGTATTGGGTTAAATTATTGTTGAATTAGGTTAGTGATTTGCATGACACAGGGGTTGAGGGTAGAGAATTCCAGTCTTATTGTGGTGGGGAAGAAAATGGTTCCAAATGTTTATGGCGTGTTTACCTGAAGATCTAATGTTGTATTGGATAGAGTGATCTTGTGGGATATCTACAAGTCCACGTTCCATCTAATATATTATGCTAGTCTGTTAATGGGGTGTGTTAATGTTTCTTCTTGTTTGCTGAGTGTATCCCAATATTTCAAGAAACTCTACCTACCAATAAAGGCATTATTGCAAATTTGCAAAGTGATTTTTGTAAGCCTGTAACATGTCCTAGTATCAATGTTGTATGAGTATCTGAACTGAAAAGTTGGTCACCAGCACACATAATTTGTAATTTTTTCTCTACTGAATAAATAACATGATTGAAAACAACATTCCCAATGCCAGTTTTTGATGTTTTAATAATATATTTACTGAAAAATATAGCACTCATGCTGGCACTTTCAGAGCGGTCAACCTGAAAAAAGGAACTGCATAGCTATGAAAGGCAGTACTTTTTAAAACGTATTTAGCGAGTGACATCAAAGTGCTATATTATCGTTCATGCGAATTGACTATGTCTATGATCTGGCTTGCAGTCAGCTATGTTTTAGTGTTACTGTAATGTAGTTCTACCTTTCTTCTATGCCTCTGTTCATGCAAATGTGATACCATTAAAAGTAGGATAAAATAAAACTAATAATAATGAATAACAATATCCACCAAAATCACTGGCGGACGACCTAACTTGCTTGGACCTAGTTAGCATTCCCGGGTTCAGCCCGGCTCCATGTACATACCTTCTAGAACGTTAACTGTGGTGGACGTTTATGAACAATATCATTATGTACATAAGTCATAACAACAGACATTGCAATGTGTCTAATGGTACAAGATTTAAATAATTTAGATACAGAAGACTTAATAATATTTACTAACCTTCTTGCGCTCTGACTTGGCTACGGCGACAGAAGGTTTCGACCGGTAACCCGTTTCGATGACTATCGTTGGTGACTAAATATTGTGCCAATATCGTTTGCACAGCTCCATACTTCAAAACTTGACGTTGCTGACGTTTCTGCGGATCTTGACCCTCTTAGGATCTTGATGAGTAACATCCTATTCGAAGCAACATTCTTTGAAGTTCGCATATCTCACAACATTGTGTTTACAAGGGCTATAGCATTATAATACGTCAACGGACACGTGACTTTAAAGTCGGTTCTGCGTGCTGGTTGGTCAAGCAGCAGGGATCAGCGCATTTTTCGCTGTTCATGGACGCCTTCACGGAGTCGGTGATTTCAGTAAAATGTTCCACTTTGAAATGATTTCACCAGTAAGCCATTGATGTTAAAAATTCAATTACCATTCAAAATAGTTTGTTTGTATTAACTCTTTCACAGGCATAGCATGTAACTTTTCCCTTTTGGTTCCCTTTAATTTTGCTGTATTGGGCTTGGTCGGCTTACTTGTCCCTGCTTTTGTCGTATTCTGAAAGCCACTTTTGACCTCAGCATCTGGTGATCGGTCCAGCAGTTAGCGCCACGCATGGCTTTGGTACTGTGGATGTCCATCTTATCCCGACACCTCGTGATGATGAAGTCGATCATATGCCAGTGTCCGGAACGAGGATGCATCCAGGTGGTCTTGCGTTCATCCTTCTGCTTGAACATGGTGTTCGTCACTCTTAGTTCAAACTCAGAGCACAGAGCCAGTAGAAGCTCACCATTGGAGTTGCATTTCCCAATCCATGTTTGCCCATGACCAAGGACCACTTGTCATTGTCTGTTCCTATCCTCGCATTGAACTTTGAAGTCTCCTATCAGCAGTAGCTTATCTGTACAAGGGATGCCACTGAGCACAACTTGCCAGCTGGTTGTAGAAGGCCTCCTTGTTTTCATCTGGGTTTTTCATTGTTGGAGTGTACACGCTGATATGTGTAGCAAAGTTGTCCTTGCTCAGAGGTAGTCTCATCATCATGATTCTGTCAATTACTGGCCATGGCATTTCTGTCAGCTTTGTGATGATATCCTTTTTGATAGCAAAGCCTCCCTTCTTTCTCCTTCAGGTTTGCCACTCCAGAAGAAAGAGTATTCCAAGTCATTGAGACTACCAGACTCTGAGAACCTTGTTTCACATAGGGCGGCGATGTTGATGTTGTATTTGGCAAGTTCCATTGCTACTAGTGCCGTACGTCTTTCTGGTCAGTCAGCTGCTTCTCGGTCGAGGAGAGTCCTGACGTTCCATTGTGCAATTGTCAGTAGTTTTCTTCATCTTCTTCTTCCTAGCTGATTTTCCACTGTCGACGGAAGATGAGGTCGAGCAGCGTGGTCCTTGATAACCCAGGCGACGGCCGATCTGGCATGGTGTTTCATGCAGTTGTACATTTGATGGAAGCTGCTAGCAAAAAGTGTTTAAGTGCCGCTGGCTTTTGCAAGTTACTAGCGGCTCTCTCGGGGAGCAAATAGAGGTCACACACCGGCAAGAACATGTCAAGACAGGTGCAACCTATTTGTCCATGCAGTGGCTGGTCGAGAGATATTGGGAGTTCCATACATCAACCGCCCTTGATGCTGCCACAGTAACATGGTTTTCTGGTTAGGGTTTGCTCCCTTAGTCTTCGGTTTTGTCAAGAACCTGTACCACAAGGCAGTGGTTTACAACTCTGCATGGCAGGGGCGTCAAACTCCCTGAGGTATTGCAATACCTGAGGTACTGCAATACCTGCATACCACAAACTTACTCATACAGATGACAATGATATCATTTCAAAACTTAAATGTACCTCAATATCATAATACATCACCAGTGGTTTTATAGCCAGTCTAATGATACACATTTTAAAGGATTTTATATCTCACACTCTTGCAGACATGTTCATTCCAGGGCCAACTCAAGTTTTTTCGAAGCAATTCTGTTGTTTTTTCAAAACATGGACAATTTTATTCACCCAACAACACTAAATATGTCTTTCAGAAAATATATCAACATTTGTTTATAACTTCTCACTCTCTCTATCGAACAAGGAAGAAATTATTGTCTTGTTGTGAACTCAAACAAGAGGTGATATAAACTTTCACAATCAAACACAGCGTTAACAGTGTAAGAAGACAAAGTATAGAGATTACCTGTGCATTGAACTTGTGCAGAGTCTTCATGCAGGCGTTGACCAGCCTGGACATCAGTAGGACAAGACCTATGCCACTGCATTCCGGGCGGTCACCAACTATGTGGACAGCGCGACAGCACAGGTGGACACTCGGCAAATCCTCAATCTGAAATCAAATATTATTAATTAACTTTGCCTTGGCATAGAAGAAGACTAATGCTTATATAGTTTTTAATTCTGTTAAGGATTTTAACTTTTGTAGGGTTCATAAGTCATGTTACACAAACAGAGATCGATGATTTTCAATGTATCATAGCATGCTACAGTTTTATAGACCATAAAACTGCTACAATTTATATAAATTATCCAAAATTTAAAAATTAATTTATTTATATAATATATATATATATATATATATATATATATATATATATATATATATATATATATATATATATATATATATATATAATTATATAAATTATACAGTCGAATGTTGAACTGAGTAAAACTTGCGAATGGTGTACAGTTTTGAAATAAATTCATAGCCAACGCGCCTCGTCTGGCGATGCGAACTGAGGCGGAGTGATAACACAGTACTGCTGTCATGGTCTTGAACTCAGCAGCAGAAATGCACAAATGAATTGACATGTTGCTGAAGTCAGTCAAATATTTATACCTGTACTAGTTGCACTCACTACTGGCTTGATTTCATCTTTCAATCAATCCCAAAATATAAATTTAGATCGTACATTTACCGTGCCGATTAATATTGCAATTCACTGTAGTTCGAGGCTACTGCGGTTCATACGCAGTTGACGAATTCGTATATTTGCGCACAAGAAAATGTGTTTTCGTAGACGTAGTGAAAACATAACAACTGTTAGCCTGCCATTTCAGTATCATATTGTTCATCACTGCCCGATTCGTAAGCAATTTAATTGCCATTTATAAGCCAACGAAGGCGCCCGTTCGCGGAAGCCACAGCAAACTGGCAGGCGAAAAAACGCGATTGATATCGGCACAAACAAAAAATGCTTTGCACCAAATCCACTGTATCCAAGTTAATTAAATGCAATCAAAGAAATTGGTCACGTTTTAGACAAACACTTAAGCGCTAGTTACACAATAGATTTGTTTGAAAAGCGATCGGATTGGTGCCGCAAAGCCGACAGCAGATGGCAGAGCAGAAGCCAGGGGCACAACAAACAACGAACTCAGCAACGCAATTGTACTTCTGTGTAAAATTTCTTAATATCATTAAATTGTTTCTAGATACACCTGTACAAGACAAACATAAAAATAAGTGACAGTTAATTACAGCGTTATTGTTAGCCGTAGCGCCACTTTCCCCCCTGGCAGCATAAATTCGGGGTCCACAACTGACCGCGTTATATCCAATTCACGTTATATCCAATTCACGTTATAACGAGGCGCAT
The DNA here is from genome assembly GCA_025642075.2 of Ridgeia piscesae. Taxonomy (NCBI): domain Eukaryota; kingdom Metazoa; phylum Annelida; class Polychaeta; order Sabellida; family Siboglinidae; genus Ridgeia; species Ridgeia piscesae. The sequence continues at coordinate 140,087 of JAODUO010000797.1, forward strand.
TATACCAAGGCGCGACTGTATATATATATATATATATATGATGTCTTTAAAATGAAAAATTTCCTATTTAAAAATTATTATGTTAAGCTAATAAATAAATATTACATATCTAAAATGTTTTTTATAATTACAAAAATTCTATTTAAAATTACTGTTAAACTAAAATTTCACAATAAAAGAAGATTTCATGCTCAGCACTATCGGTTAGCTAATCACAGCTATGCAAGAACACGAACATCTACACTCAGACATAATGCAGAGGAAAACGAAGAAGATAAGTACACACATCAATACACCAAGCATAATCTAATATAACACCTGTCATGACATCATCGCCCTACCTGCTTGATGTCAGGGATTCGTCTCAAACCATAGAGGAGCAGACCCTCAGAGCTGTTCTCAACCAGTCTGCTGACTATCCTGTTGACCACATTGTTGACGGCTGATCCTGCAAGACCACGTATCACAATGTAACAGATTTGCCATAAAAACCTAACCATAATCAAGTGTGTATAAGTGTGTATGTGTGTTCAGTGTTTTCAGTTAGATAATCTGCATCTTGGACTGAAAACTTTCAGGGGTACTACTCCTTCTTCCCCCGGCTTTTCCCTTGTATGTGGGGGTCGCTGGGCCGGTATCCATGTTGATCTGCTTATCGCCTCAAATGCAATCAGCATTACAAGCATCTTTCCACTTTGGTCTTTGGTCGTCTTTTCTCTCTTCTTCCTGCTATGTCTGTCATCAGTATTCTTTTCAGTATGTGCTCTTCGTCCCCTCTCGTCAAATGCCCACACCATTTCAGTCATTTTTCTATAATTTCTTGGATGCTTGTGTTACTCTGGTTGTTCATCAAAGAGGCTCATCTATAGTGTCTTCAAAGAAAACCAACATACATTTTTCTCTCCAAATAACCTCACCATGGTCTTATGGACTACCCCTGGTAAACATGATTTATGTAATTTACTCTTCAGACAGAATTGCACTCTGTTCCAAATATATGGTGAACATCTTGCCTTTTTTCTGTGGTTTGGACCAGGGCTTTATACAGACCAAATTATTGCCAGTCACGCATCTTTTGGTGGACCCATGGATGTTAACTGTTAAACCAGTTTACAAACTTTAAAATGTGTCTGATGACCTGAAATGGACTACTAACACATGTGACACCATTTACACTCACTTCTAAGGTATAACTGACAATATCTATGGTTTTGGTACACCCATTTTTGCTCCGTTTTTACCCGTCCATCACCCGTCCACCCATATTTCTACCCGGTTTTTACCCGTCCAAATGATGGGTGGTTGGGTCTCTGCATAAAGCTATGGTTTGGACACTTTAAGTATTGCTAATTACTGAACAGATAACAAAATACAAGGAATGCCAGTTCTAATGGGCTTTCCCAGTCGCCACATTGACTCTTGTGAATTACAGTTCCTGACATTAAATCAGCAGAAAACGTTATTACATGAAACCATCACCTGAACACCTATCTGTTTGATCTTGCCTATCCACCCTAGTTGTACCAGTGAGCTCGGATTCTGAGGATACTGGAGGCATAGAAGTGACTTATTCATTATTATTTTTATAATATTAATGAATAAATCTACTGGCTTCAAGAACACATGAAAATACAGATGCAGGCATACCTTCAAGAATTCTGCATTCATCAACAAGGGTAACGAGAAATGCCATTGCTGTCTCAGCCTTCCTGGTGGACACATACGGATGGAACTTGACTGACCAGATGACACTGAGAACAGGAGACAGAAGGCCATGCAGGGTGTCACCTAGGGCATCCTCATCACTCCCAGGTTGCCGTGGCAACAGTCCACTATCGCACATCAGCAGCAGTAGCCGAGTGATGGCCACGTGTTTCTGCAGTGACATGATGACCGCTGGAAGAACAGGTCATATTAACTAAACAGACGTTTTCTGTTCGTTTTTTGATTTAACAAGATTTTACACAGAACTAATGGCAGGTGGACAGGGAAGTCCATAGGCGTATCCAGCCCTTTATATCTACATGCATCCCACACGTCTGCTGTATGCATCAATTTTATGTTTGAACATATTCATGATCTGTTCCATTCCTTTACAGTCCTGAGAGCATGAACTTTCTTTTATCTAATCTAACTTGATTATGCCCAACTTACATGTGCCCTGAATATGCACTGTACTGGAGTGGAACATAGCATAGATATAACTCACACAAGGACAAATTCACTGAGTAAATACAGTGTCAGACATTTCTGAGTCAATCAAGATGTAATGGGTATATGTCAGAGAACAATGCTAACAATGTTTCATGCACTGTATGTATTTCAGGAGTGTCAACATATGTGCATGGTCAATATTGTCAAATAACAAACAGCACTGCGTGCTTTTGTCAAGTGCACTGCTTTGGGCATGCAACAACCTAATCAACTCATATTTAGTTAAACAGTTAATACAGGACTACTCCCTTGAAAACACACCTGAATTTTCTGAGGAAGAATTATTTGTCATTTCAGCGAGTGATGTCTCAATGTATTGCCAAAGATGCAAGGGTTCATTTGTGGTACCAGCTTTGGCCATTTGAGGGAGCCACTGAGCAAGCTCTGTCCACAAACTCGAGCCTCTTTTGATGGATTCGTCGGACGGAAGAAGAGCAAGGACATTGGCAAAGTCATTGACCGCCACCTCATCCTGGTGTAGTAAAACAGACACAATAAAACTGATGTGGTATTTATCCATTAGCTATTATGTACATATCTTTAATATGGCTAAATTTACTATTACATGTTAACCAAACTAACTAATTCTTTTGATAATATTGTTCCAGCTAGGTTTTGAAAAGGACAGGGTGCAGTTGGCAGATGGAGGGCACTTTTATGCGTGAACAACATTTTTGATGGCAGATCTGTATATAGATCGCTAACTAGCATTTTGATGCAAGGTGGTAGTATCTTCTCTGAGGTGTTGAGGTCCACATACCTCTTCTTCATTTGCCAATTTACAATGCATTAAACATAGAGATGGTTAATTAGAATTACTTACCCATATCCACTATACTCTTCTACATACCAGGAACGAATTTGATGAGCCACTCTCCATGTGGGACCACTGTTGCACTACTTTTGTTTTACTGGGAAATATCAATTTAACATCCAATAACTAACTGGCTATAGTAGAAATTTTGTAGTCAACTGCAGCACTTGGTGTGTGGTTTCATGAAGAAGTATAAGCTAGTGGACATTAATTATTAATGGCATTACTTGTCAGTTAACTTCCAATATATTGGTTACTTTGTAATAATTATTATAATGTATAACACAGAATACAACAGTTAATGTTTTTTGTAAATGTTCTATTATATTTAACATGTATTTGTGAGTTTCCAATTATTGTGTTGATAAAAGAAATCTGTATTTTTAAAGTTTTCAATTAAATGTGGCATACTGACATATCAAGATTGCATAATAATAACATTAACTTATATAGTACTGTAAATTCAGAAATAAAAAAATTCAGGGGCAATTTATCAGTTTGAATACATTGATAATTAATAATTAATTTAATTTAGCAATGCTTACTCAATGGGAGACTTATAGTATATGCAGTTATCTGCCAGATAGCAGGTCATACCGGGCCTGCTTGCTACTTCCGGTTTTCAGTACAAGTCATTCATGCCTGCATGTACAAATAATAAGTAAGACATCTGCTGCCATTTAAATGCCTGTTCTGTTCATGGATTTAGCAGTAAGGGCAACGAGGAAATATACCCAATATAAAGGAAATATAATGCTTGGGTGATAGCAATTAGTCGATCTGAGGCTGAGCCAGACAGAAAATTACAGAAGCCCAGTGATGCCTGGCGCCACCTGGCAATCATAGCCTGAAACTGACTTATAAAGTCTCCCATTATATACATTTACCCACATTATTACTTACAAAACAATTGGGAATTATTCAATATACTATTATTTCTTAAATATTCTGTATAAATAGCACAAACATCACTGTTTATTATAGTATAGATAGGCCTTCAAATTACACCCATTTAGCACTTATTTAAGTTATTTTATGTGAACAGTTCTTTAAAATGTTCACAGATAAATTACAAAAATACGTTTGTCATTTACAAAAGAAACAGTTTTCCCATATCTAGTGCGTACAAGTGGATTACATATTAATTGACCTTCCAGTACTTGGAAGTGCAGCAACTCCCTTGCTACAATGTTTTAAACTACCTCATCCTGTCCATAACATCAGTTTATTACATCACCCAATAATAGAGCCAATAGAACAGACTGCATCTGGGTGGTCTAGAAGGGTGCCTACTTTATTGTCCTTGTCCCACATGGAAGACTTTGAAGTGGTTAATTGGATACAATTATTTCAAGTCAATGGGAAGCCGGTGTAGCGCTTACATTTCCCAGTGTTATAAACGTTCCGGTGTGTTTTGATAGCAAGCGTAAATCATGTGACTGTAGTGTGTCATAATCCGTGACAGTGATTTAAACAAACGTAATATGTTATTGTATTGAAAGACACAGTAATCATCACAGGAGAGTTAACGAACAGCCCGAGGCATTTATATAAAAAATGCTTTGTCGTTTTGCTGCACATTGATGATTTTATATTTATCGTGCTTGCGCAGAAACGTCAAACGGAAACGATCAGAAAAATGTAAGCGCAACACCGGCACTGAGCTGTCTCCGACACTGTAACCCCACTGGCAATTGCACCAGACTACTGCTAAAGGACAAGGTGCTAATAAAAGGCACAGGGTACAAAATAAAAGGCACATGGTGCATGTATATGAGGGCAGAGCACTATGCCCTTGGGAAAAGGCCTAGAACAAACTTCACAGTTTCACAGAAGAATAAATACCAAATTAAAAAAACTTAAGAATAGAATTAATATTTAACCTGTATTAATGTTTTATTGAAACAATATTTCTTATTCCACAAGTAATAATTTTTCAACTCACCATCAGTGGCCTTCATCTTGAATGCTCACCAGATTGATGATGGCCACTGATGGTAGTTGAAATGTCGATGTGAATCAAAATTATTAGTTGTGAAATAAGAAATACTGTTTTAATATAGTATTCTTCTAACTCGATGAACATTTTCACGAATGTATTAATGTTTGTTGTACTCACAGTGTTCACCAAGTGCATGACTGACTTCATCAGAGAACACTGGATGGCACCACGTGTATATGGATCCAGATTCTGCTTCGTGGTTCTCAGTAGACATCTGTCATGAGCAAAATGTTACATATCCTAACTATCCAATTTTTCATTATTGAAGGTCATCATTACAAATATGAATTATAATTAATGATCTGCTATTTGGACCTGGCCTGGCTTTGTTGATTAATAACTATAACTAAATGCATAAACAATTAAACATTATTACAGTAATTTATTCATATCTTATATGCACTATTTTTTCCATCAATTTCCATTTACTAAGATTGATACAAAAGGAACTTTCATGAACTGAAAGTAAATGAAATTGAAACAAGTCAGCACTACAAATGTTGGACTGTCTAAACGCTGATGGCTTCCATGTATTTGTCAATTTAAGCATATTTCTTTGATTGGCAATCTTGTAAAATCTAAGTGAAGAATTAAATGAAAACTGGCCAATGGCTGTTGCGACAGAGCTACTCACCCAATGTCATTTAGGGCTGAAGAACCCCAAACTGGAGTTTGCTTGATCTGTGAGAGAGCGTATGTGACATAGACCAGGGCAGAACCATTCCACTGTTGCTGTGTGATGCAGTGCAAAAAACCCTTGAGAAATGTTGCTGAAATCAATGCATAGCTGGGATTAGCTGCATCCATCTAATTTATGGAAGTGTTGTCTCATGCTGCTGATGTATGACTGAGGTATAACACAGTGTACTAACATGTATTACTGAGGTATAACACAGTGTACTAACATGTATTACTGATGTATAACACAGTGTACTATCATGTATTACTGATGTATAACTGATGTATAACACAGTTTACTAACATGTATTACTGATGTATAACACAGTGTACTAACATGTATTACTGATGTATAACACAGTGTACTAACATGTATTACTGAGGTATAACACAGTGTACTATCATGTATTACTGATGTATAACACAGTGTACTATCATGTATTACTGATGTATAACACAGTGTACTAACATGTATTACTGAGGTATAACACAGTGTACTAACATGTATTACTGAGGTATAACACAGTGTAATATCATGTATTACTGATGTATAACACAGTGTACCATCATGTATTACTGATGTATAACACAGTGTACTAACATGTATTACTGATGTATAACACAGTGTACTAACATGTATTACTGGTGTATAACACAGTGTACTAACATGTATTACTGATGTATAACACAGTGTACTAACATGTATTACTGGTGTATAACACAGTGTACTAACATGTATTACTGATGTATAACACAGTGTACTAACATGTATTACTGGTGTATAACACAGTGTACTAACATGTATTACTGATGTATAACACAGTGTACTAACATGTATTACTGGTGTATAACACAGTGTACTAACATGTATTACTGATGTATAACACAGTGTACTAACATGTATTACTGGTGTATAACACAGTGTACTAACATGTATTACTGATGTATAACACAGTGTACTAACATGTATTACTGGTGTATAACACAGTGTACTAACATGTATTACTGATGTATAACACAGTGTACTAACATGTATTACTGGTGTATAACACAGTGTACTAACATGTATTACTGGTGTATAACACAGTGTACTATCTGACAAGATATGTCCAGATTAACTGATCATATAAACAATGTGCAGCTCCTCAAACAAACACATCATGTAGTTGTTGTACATTTTGAACATGTTTACCTTGCCACATTTAACAACAGAATGAGTATGTTTATGCAAATACACTAGTATGTGTACGAAATGAGTCAAAATAAAGGCATGTGCACAAAAAACTGTGTCTGTTGAAATACAGTATAAAATGTGATGTTATCTGTGTATAACATTAATTCCCTCACCTAACCGTTGTTGTTCAAGCACAAGCTGACACGATGCAAAGAACTGAACCAGGGCAGTCACCAGAGGACAGCACCCATCCTTTGGACTTTCACTTGACCTGCGAGATAGATAAATTGACAAATAATGTTTAACGCATTAGACCCCACGTGTCCGAAAGCGCCCGGGTGTCTCCTCCCTAAAACGCCCGAAAGCGCCCCATGGAGATAAAGCCTCTAGCGGTGGCCCCAGCTTGCGGATACTTAAGAGACTAATTCCCACTGATTCTTTGTTATCTCAGCTATGAATCCTGGGTAATTTTGACATGGGTTTGCATTGAAAAAATTTGAGTTTTTTGTGATTGAAGTTCATCATCTGTGGACCTTCAAAACTGGTGGCGCCTTGGACGTCGTAGCTGTTTACTACTGATTAAGTTTGTGCTTATATATCGTTGGATTGGACACTTCTGGCATTGAACTGAAGGTAAGTTTACATTACATTCGAAATACAACTGAATGAGCGATAAAATTAATGATCGGAGGTTTGTTTATGTTTTGTTTTCCAGGTTGGGTGACCAGTAGTCGGGTTGTCAGCACCAAAACAGTTGATTACGTGTTGATATATGAAAATTAGGTGTTTTATTATAACAAATCATTAGATAACATTGTCAATTTTCCTAATGGTTGACATTTCGTTGTTTCAGGTGTCAAAATACCAGTGATCACAATGTCAACATACACATTGGCATGACACAGAAGTCACATATAGGATGATAACAACCAAGATAGAAGTCTTGCAAAGCTGTGTTTCCTGTCCACATCCAGACAAAATAAGCTGATTTACATGGTACCATGTCTAACCAAGGCAGACCATGTGTAAATAGAACAATATAATACATCTTGTGTGAATAAAACATGATATTCTAATGTATTGTTGTACCAGAATAGTAATGTTCTATGTTTGTCACCTACATATAACAACATATTTTTTACCAACATACAACAAAGTTACACCATTTTAAATATAATTAAATGAACATCAAAATAAACACATCTTGCAATTATAGAAAATCAGTAGTTTTGAAGATACAGCTTAAAATGTGCAAGTACCCCGAATTGGTGAAATCAGTGGCTGCAGCTTGGGGAACAGGAGCACTAGTCAATTTAACTGGCTGGGGTCTAATGGGTTAACAATTGTTTATATATAATGCAACGTGCCTAAAATGAATGTTTGCTTTGAGCATGGTTCTTACAAAACCATAAACCATAGAACTATACAGAAAGTGTTTTTGTCTCTGCCTTCTGACAGCAGAGATGGTAGACTATTAACATTATACTTAAGATAAGTAATGCTAATACTACTAGTGAATACAAAAGAATGTGTAGAAAATGTAAATATAAAGTATACATCAACACACATTAATAAAGTGAAATTGTTGGTGACAGCATAGCATATATAACATCATTAGAGTCATAAATGCATTTTATTTTATCTGCACATAATGTTGCATAAACTTTTTTTTAACAAACTACTGAGTGATGATAATTCCTGTGCACATTTTTCTTATTGTAGAATTAACTACATGGTGAAAGACACACAAACCATCTCCCATGTAATGATCTCTCTCATAGACACTTACTTGTAGTAAATTGAGCTTTCGGTCAACATCACCACAAGAGGTCCAGAGAAGAACTGAATCAAAGATGATAACATTCCTCATATGACAACATCCTCAACTTATCAACAAAATCCCAATAAATGTGAATAGATATAATCCCTGTGTAAATTGTCTAAAACTTTCAAAATTTCAAAAATGCCATGGCTAATGTGGCAAATAAAACAAATACCAATAAATTATATTTACTGTCTTGAAATAATCGCATACTTATTACTCAGTTTATGAAAGCATAAACTGCGTTATAAAACTCACAAAATGTTCACATAATAAACTACTCTTTTGACAATATAACACAGACCTGTTTGGTTTGGTTAATTGTTATCTTAACTATAAACATCCCTGATGTCCAGCATTGTCAGTGTTCCTATGTTAAAGGAAGCCAATGTAGCAAGCATCCTTCTAATAATTCACAGTCACCATGACCATGGTTGGTTACGAGTAAGCAAACATTCCTTTAGATTAAAAATTATATAATTATTTTTAATTTGTTATATCCCACAAGGCAATGTCAATGTACAACTTAAGATGCAATGGTGTGTTACAATTTACCTCCAGCTGTTGCTCAAAGAAAGGGCATGCCACATAGTCAGCTGTGAGCAGCGCCACCACACCCCATCGTCTCACCGCCATGGTTTCATGGCAGGCAATTCTCTGCAGGAGGCTCGTAATCCAAGATGTGTGCAGAAGTCCTCTTCCTAACAGAGTCAAATCAAATAAAAATCAAAAATACCTTTATTTATCCCTCACGGGAAATTCTCTTGTGATGTTCAACAGCTCAAGATAATATGATTCATAAATAAAGTACAGTAAAAAGAGAACAGTAAAAACAAGTTCTAAGAATTATATATGATTAAAATAAGGAATATAATTTACACATCACAGCAATAATAATAATTAATAAGACTGATGGATCCAGTCAAATTGTTATCCAGGTATAACAAACAAGCACTTAAAGTAGACTTCAGTTAAAGGACATGGAAGAGCTACAGGAAAGTACTAAATATATAATTTTTATAAAAAAAAATTATTTTAGTTGAAAATGAGATGTACCAAATAAAACCCTTATGAAATTGACTGATACCATGCTTGTTCTTGATAGTTGCTTTGATCAGGTTGTCTAATCTGGACATCAATGGCTTGATGACATGCGTCTGTAACAAAAACAAACTATAGTCCATATTTTACAAGAGTAAACAATTGGCAGTGTTTATATAAGAAATGTTCTGGTCAAACATAAATTTATGTCAATCATGTCATATATCAGATATATATTTAAATATTCATATTCAATCAAATTCTTCCCTGAAAAGTTAAAATGTAAAGAACATGTTCCTGGAAGTGAAGTTAACTCTGACTGGGTCTTGAACAGTTGATCATAGAACTGTATTATTATTATTGTTATTTAAGTTAACATATAATGGCCATATTTTAATTGCAAATTTTTATTTTACTTTTTATTACTTTCCTGGGCATCTAAATAAAAAAGCTATGCTTCCTTAAATCAATAGTGTAGTTATGGCCAGTTTGCATAGTACAACTGTACATCTAAGACAAAACATTGCCATGTGTTGTAATGTTGGGTCCTTATAAGTATGTTCACATGTGGCAATACACTCACATGCACCAAACAATTGTGATAAAATATACTACTTTAAATTAAATAAATAAGAACAATCACATACAATAGGTCAGAATAAATAGTTGCACTTTATAACATTGAGAAATAATATTATAAATATAAAATCATAAAATTTACAATGTAGAATAAAATAATATATACTCAATTATGACAAGGTATACACAATAAATTCACATTGGAAAGTGGAATGTGTGTACTATACATGGGAGAAAAATCACTTTTGTTTTGACAGCGGTACAGCTAGGGGGGAAAAGCTGTTACTAAACCTGTTGGTCCTGGTTTTGATGGACCTGAATGGTGACTAGATGGAACTTGGAAGGGGATCAAATAGGTCATGGGCAGGATGGGGTGAATCATGAGAGATGAGCATGGCTCTTCCTAACAGGCGCTGCTGATACAATATTCAAGACTGAGGAAGTCTCTGCCAAATATTCTGAAAGCAGTTTTTACAACTCTGTTCAATCAGACCTTTTCCTTCACTGTGACAGACCCAAACCACACTGTGACTGAAAATGTCAGGACACTCTCGATTGCAGCTCTGTAAAAGGTCAGCATGATCTGTGTGGTCAAACCAAACGATCTCAACCTTCTTAGAAAATACAGCCGCTGCTGCGCCTTTTTGACAATACATTGTGTAGTATTAATATTTAGCTCCCATTTATGATTATTAGACATTGTAGAAGCAAGAAACTTGAAATGTTGGACAATTTCAACTGTCCTGCCATAATTCTTCTCCTAAAATCCACAGTCAATTTGTTTTGTTTACACTGAGCTCCAGATTGTTTTCACTGCACTAACTGATCACAATACTCAGATTAATCAGAATTGGTAATAAACCTTAGCACTGTAGTATCATCAGCAAATTTAAGTATTTGGGTACCTTCATAAAAAGAAAGTATAGCATTGGTGACAAAACGCAACCCTGAGGCGTGCCAGTAGACAAAGTAAGTGACGATAAGTTGCTACCTATTTTCACAACCTGCGGTCTGTTCAATAGAAAACTGAGGATCCACAGACATGGATTGTGGAACCCTGACATCTGCAGTGTTACATACCTGTTTTTCCTCCAATGTCTCCATCAGCAAAATTAAATCAGTCCAGACATTTGAAACATCTTTCTTTGCTTCAGGACGCCACCAAAATATGACATCATCCGACATACTGTCGCAATTTATGGCCACCTCATTTTTCTCAATTGTATCGAGAATTCGCTTCAGCGTATACATGCTCTGCTTTCTTGTTAGCGAATTACTATGATAGAATCCACTTTGCAACACCACCCAAAACTCAGTTTTACACAACAGCTTTGTCATAACTGCCGATGAACCTATGTCTGAGAAAAACCAGTCAGCCAATGCACAGATCAGTGCATGTGGCTGTTCATTTGCTTGGGACATCTTTCTATTTGGGTTGAATACCTCCTGCCCGTGTGCATTGAAGATGTCCCAAATTAATGCCCAAACTGCATCCAGATGATTCACTCGTTCCCCATGTTCTATCGTCCTCAAAAGCGTCGGCAGAAGTTTTGTGGATAAACTTGAAAATAATTTATCATCTGCCACGGGCAGGATTTGGAGGACTTTTGCAATGTATCGGGACTGCCAGATTGATAGTATGCTATTGCGCTCCACGCAAAACTCTAATGACATTGGAACATCTGTGGTCGTGTCATTTTTTGAAAACAGCCTGCTCAGAATTTGAACAGCATCTCCTGCCTCAATGGCAGACATGGTTTCAGGGTCACTGTCATGACTTATTGAATCTAACGACTGTCGTAATTCTGTGAACAGCCTTTCTAAAGTTTCACTGGAAACAAATGAGTGAATTAGTTCGATCAATTGCATGGCCTGTGTAGTACACCTGCAAAAACGTGCTTTCTGCTTGAAAAGTGGGATGCATACGCATATTGCTACTTTATCAAAAATAATTGCACAGATCGTTGTGTTACTAGCATTTTCACGGAGCTTTTTACATTGTACCAAAACTGTTTGTAAACATCCAAGTTTTGTTTTCAATTCAGTTTCATTGTGTTCTTTAATGCTAAGTATTATGTCTTCACATATAGTCTGAGCCACTTCAAAAGGGTCGATGTGACAATATGCTAACAAGTCCTGTATATTAACCCGTTCGGTGATGGCGGACATTATGACCGATTCATAAACTTAGCATATTATCGCCCAAACACAAAGTTTCCCTACACTAAACTACTAGCAAACTGAAATGTAAAAGCACTTTTACATATGCTGATTGTTTTGCTAGAAGCATAATGACCTGGCGATGAGCCAGTTGTTTTGAGATATATGCAAAGTGATAGTATGCATGAGCAGACGATAAAACACCTCAATGCCGACGGAAGTCAACAAATGAGTGGCGATTAGCGCATGCGTTCCAGGAGGAGGTGTGTGTCCTTCTTCCGGTTTATGTTTTACTATGGTGAGTTTGGAGTTTATAAAAACAGTTATTATTGCAAATAAACATTTAGCCCGTGAATTATTTGTACATAAATTCATTTATATGGTAATACTTGGGACTGTCAGTTAATTTTACAATAGATCAATTTCACGAGGCTTCTTATATGTGAGATATACGTGTAAAAATAAGCACGACTATCCCAGCCTCCAGGGCCAGGACATCATGCGCCAGTGACATTATTATACTATAGATCACCCCGTCCAGGTCTGAGTAATGTATAATAACCTGACCCATGGCTAATCGGATGGCACTCCTACTGGCTACTACTACTACTACTACTAAACGTTTTTACCACCTTTTTTGATGTGTATGTTCGGAATGTCATACTACATCACTTCAGGTACGAAGAAGTTGGATACTATTTTTTTAAATTGTGTCATATTTAAAGCCGTCTAGTCGACGTAAATAAGCCAACGTCACAGGGTGTGTGCGGTTAGCACAGGGGTAGAACTACCCATCATCATCATGCTGTCGGTCGCGATGCAACAAAGACGGCTTCCATCACTTGACTATTGCTCTCCATTTATCTCTCTGCTGTGAGAGTGATGTCCATGAGTCGGTCTTTATGTCGCTCAGCTTCAGGTTTCTCTTGATTGTATCCTTGAACCGGAGACGAGGGCGCCCTCTCTTTCTGTGACCAGAAGACAGTTCTGAGTAGAGAATCTGCTTTGGTAGCCTGTCTCATGACATCCTCTTAAGGTGTCCAGTCCACCGGAGATTCTTTCTGATCAGAAAATCTTCCATAGATGGCAGCCCTATCCATTCGAGTATGTCCTTGTTTGTCACTTTGTCCATCCAGGTTATCCTCAAGATCGAATGCAGATGTGGCATCACGAGGCATGCAGCTTTTTCACATGTCGTCTGTACACTGTCCAGGCCTCGGCTCCGTATAGGAGGGTGGATAGCACGATTACATGGTATATTTTGCCTTTAACCCCCATGGACACATGGTGGTTGTTCCAGAGTCTCTGGCGTAGTCGGCTGTAAGATACTCTAGCCTTGGCCATCCTGCTACAGGTGTATTTCGCGGTTGATCAGTGTATCCAGTACTTGATATAGTGCTTCCGAGGTAGGTGAATTCCAGAACAGGGTTCAGTTTTTTTCCATCAACCATGATATCCTCCTCTCGGGTTCTTGTAGAGTTGGGTTGGTACAGCACCTCGGTCTTCTTGATGTTAATCTTCAGGCCAAACTTCTTTGATGCATCAGAGAAAGCATCCACTATTTTCTGCATCTCTTCAGCAGAGTGGGCAACCAGTGCACTGTCATCTGCGAATCTCATCAGTATCCAAGTAGTCTTGGTTTTCGCTCTGAAGTGTGCGACATTGAATAGGTCAGCTCTCTGTCTGGACTGTATGTAGACTCCATCTCCCATGTCTCGGAAAGCCTCATTGAGCATTGCTGATAGAAAGATGGAGAAGAGCATGGGGGGGCAGTACACAACCTTGCTTGACCCCATTTGTAACACTGAACGATTCTGAGGCTTCCCCTCCAACACTAACATTCGCCATCATTCCAGTATGTAGAGCCTCAATCATAGTTGTGAACCTCTCTGGGCATCCATACTTCCTCAGTAGCTGCCATAGCCCAGTCCTCCCAACTGTATTGAATGCCTTACTGAAGTCGACAAATACCATGTACAATGGTCGTCCTGCTCAATGTACTTTTCTTGTAGCTGTTGGAGACAAAATATATCCACGGTGCTCCGGTTTCCTCTGAAGCCACATTGTGTCTCCGGAACTACCTCTGGTGTTATATGGGTAGATAGTCTGTTGAGGAGGATCCTGTCGAAGATCTTGTCTGCTATGGAAAGAAGAGATATTCCTCTATATTTCCCACAGTCTGTTCGATCACCTTTCTTGTAGATGGTTACAATGCTGGCATCCAGAACCCACCTCCCAGGCATTGGTGATTAGTTGGTGCAGTCTGCTGAACAGATTGTCTCCTCCGTGCTTCAGCAGGAATTCTATCTCCCCCAGGTGCTTTGCCATCTTTCAGGCCAGCAATTGCTCTAGCCATGGATGGAATCTCATCGAGGCTTGTCTTGGTAATGCGCTGGGGGATGTTGTTGATCTATGTCGCCAGGGGCGTCTCCATTCCATCTGTTGATTTCAGGTGAACAGTTCCCTTCTTCTTGGGTCCCCACACTTCCTTCAGTCCACTGTAGAAGCCCTTCATGTTGTTTCTGTCAGCAGCTCTCTGCAGCTCCACTCCCTTCCTTTCCCACCAGTCTGACTTCAGTGTACGGGTGCGTCTTTGTAGCAGTCTGCAGGCATCTTTGTATGCTGCAGTGGTGGATCTAGTGCTCCTGGTTTGCAACACTCTCTGGTGGGCTTGGTCTCTTCTGCTCATAAGAGTCTGGAGCTCCTGGTTGTTGGGGTTGAACCAGTCCAAGATATGTCTTAGCTGTGTTATATACAACCTGCTGTAGAGCTGCCCGTTCCTCGTCTGGTGTTGAGCTTTCTTTATCCTCCCATTGGGCGAGAGCACTGTCCATCTCCTGCTCAAAACTCTGCCTATGGCTGATGGTATTTAGTTTTGCTATGTTGAGCTTGGTTGGCTTACCTGTCCCTTGCCTGTTGTGCTTTTGTCGTATTCTGAAAGCCACTTTTGACCTAAGCATCTGGTGATCGGTCCAGCAGTTAGCTCCACGCATGGCTCGGGTACTGTGGATGTCCATCTTATCCCGACACCTCGTGATGATGAAGTCGATCATATGCCAGTGTTTGGAACGAGGATGCATCCAGGTGGTCTTGCATTTATCCTTCTGCTTGAATATGGTGTTCGGTTTGAACTCAAGAGCATAGAGCCAGTAGGAGATCGCTATTGGAGTTGCATCTTCCAATCCCATATTTGCCCATGACCAAGGGCCATTTGTCATTGATGCTTCCTGTCCTAGCATTGAAGTATTCTATCAGCAGTAGCTTATCTGTACAAGGGATGCCACTGAGCAAACTTGCCAGCTGGTTGTAGAAGGCCTCCTTGTTTTCATCTGGGTTTTTCATTGTTGCTGCTGATAATTGTAGCAAAGTTGTCCTTGCTCAGAGGTAGTCTCATTATCATGATTCTGTTAATTACTGGCCGTGGCATTTCTGTCAGCTTTGTGACGATATCCTTTTTGATAGCAAAGCCTCCCTTCTTTCTCCTTCAGGTTTACCACTCCGGAAGAAAGAGTCGTTGAGACTACCAGACTCTGAGAACCTTGTTTCACATAGGGTGGCAATGTCGATGTTGTATTTGGCAAGTTCCATTACTACTAGTGTCGTACGTCTTTCTGGTCAGTCAGTTGCTTCTCGGTCGAGGAGAGTCGTGACGTTCCATTGTGCAATTGTCAGTGTTTTCTTCATCTTCTTCCCTAGCTAATTTTCCACTATCGACAGAAGATGAGGTCGAGCAGCGTGGTCCTTGGTAACCCGGGCGACGCCCAATTTAGTATGGTGATTCGTGCAGTTGTACATTTCATGGAAGCTGCCAGCAAAAGTGTTGAAGTGCTGCTGGCTTCTGCAAGTTACTAGCGGCTCTCTCTCGGGGAGCAAATAGAGGTCACACACCGGCAAGAACATGTCAAGACAGGCGCAACCTATTTGTCCCTGAGTAAAGATAAGGACAAACTAGTAAACCTGCCTAATAACTAGTCCGATTGTTTAGTGTCAATGTGTCATCCACCCTACCCTACAGTAGACAGTCAAGCCTTTGTTGTCACAATGACCCTAACCATAACCCATCCACAGGCCCAGATGTAACTGAATCCCAAGTCATTAACGCATTGATAAATTGCTGCCAGGCTACAGTAGTGACATCTTCATTTACTGATAAATGATGATATTTTCTTAGGCATAGCCATCAGCTGTGAACTTGTCTGGGCATTAATTGTAATATTAACGGTACTTGATGTCTATAATTCTTTATAGTGTGTTATTTTTTATTTGATTAATACAGTTCAGCAGAGCAGTTTTCATAAGTCCATAATATGAGGTCAATTTCCGGAATGATATGGAAAATTCATAATGGTAGGCTGCCCTGTATCTTGTACCAGAAGTGATGTAGAATGACATTCCAAACACATCAAAAAAGGTGCTAAAAACGTTTTGAAAAAGCCCTAATAATTTAGGCTAGTTTATTGGAAGATTACCCTACAATTGTGCTTACAGTAATTTTAAATTATCACCCATAACTGCAGTTGGTTAATTCGGCACATGTGTAAAATGCAGGACCAATCTCTATTTTCCCATTTAAATAACTTATAAAGCCTACATACATGAATTTGCCTACATTGAATATTTCACACTAACCCTAATCATTCAGCATTACCAGGTACATTTCTGGTTTACAAATATTACATTATAGACACATTTTGATACTGAAATAACAATCGAGTTTGTGTGAGCCACAAGCGCCGCAGTCATGTGTTATTGTAACATGGACTTGGAATCAGAAATAAACAGAGTTTGTTCATGCTGACCATGCCATCCTTTCTGCTTTAAATGTGTGCTAAGACATGATGTGTGTAAAACATAAATAGGCATTGGATGATGTTGAATAATTGAATGATTACAGGCAGAAAATGTGAAGGTATGTGAACTGGATGCCCACTGCAAAGAGCTGCTCAAGAAGTTCAGATTCCGCAAAGCAAAGAACAATGCCGCCATTGTTAGTAAGTGGAGACAACCTGATTTATGATCTCATTTGTCAATCTTTAGTTTTCACTGTTATATTATCTTCACCAGGGTAAAATGATGGGTGAGGTGATAGGATGAGCCGGGCAAGTGTTGAAGGCACAATGCCATGGTCTTGGAGCATGCCATGCAGAACTATTTTTAATTTGGTACATTATAAGGGGGTTTTAACATAAATTATTCCCTGGCATATAGTGGGGGAAGAAATTACAAGTTAGCATGTAAATGTATTTGTAGCGTTAACTGCTAGTAAATAGTAACCATGGACACAGGAAATAGCTAAGAGTAAGAGGTGGCAATTTATGCATATTTTGGACGAGGTGGCTTCGAAAAGACAGTGAGGTCCACTTCATTCATCATATAGCAGGGGAAACACTGGAACTACTCATTTCTATTTCTTTCATAGGCATTCTCCCTTATAGGTATCGTGCAGTTTATGGCAGTACCTGTCATCTGAGTTAGTTTCTTTATAGCCAGTGATTTTTTGAAGCAGTGGAGAGAGTAGGGCAAGATCAATAAGGGGAAACAAAAAGAAAACAAAAGAAGTCAATGATCAGTTATGAGGTCAGCTTGACCCTGACTAGAAAGAGAGAAACCAGAGAACAACATGTTTTGCAACTCAGATATTCCATGATTGCAAATATATGCCATTGCTGTGCCAATAAGTATTTGAATCAATGTTTTTAATAGCAGTTTTGTTGTAATAATTCATAGTAATTGTATATTTTTTAGTGAAAATTGACCAAGGAAGTCACATAATTCTTGTGGATGAAGAATATGAGGTGAGGAATATAGTCAAACAGTGCTTACAGTTGGTCTTTATGTGTGTGCAAGTTGGGTTCATTGATCATCATGTTCAACCAATGTAACACCATGGTTTATTTAACGTATTTGTTTGATCTAATGAAATGGTGCGTATTATTGTTGAAAGAGTATGATCACAAGATCAGGTAACTTGTAAAAAATTATAGAATCTAATAAAGCAGGCCTAGCCATTTTGCAATATAAATTGTGTTTAAAGTTGGTTTCAAACTACTGATAAGATAGAAGCATGTAACATGGCTACAATTTCTGCACAGTTCTCATTTATCCAGCTATATGAAGAGAGGTAAGTATGGGGGGAAACGGCCATCTTTGGAAATTGAAGCACATGAAGTTGAAAATTGATTCTATTACTTGAACTTCTGCTATAATATACTTGAACGTCTGCACGATAATATATTCTTAAGTAGAAAATAAACACAATTACCATGTTGTAGGACGTGACCCTAGATGAACTCCAGGATGAGTTGCCAGCCAGTCAGCCACGTTTCCTTGTGTACAGCTGTCCCCTTGACCACGGGGATGGACGAGTGTCCTACCCTCTGTGCTTCATCTACGTCAGTCCGGCTGGTGGGTTTTTACATTTTGTTTCAACTCCATTCAACAGAAACGAACACCTGTTTTGTATCTTTGTTGACATCTTCACTGATACCTACTATCTAGATACTTGATGTCATTTATTAGAGGGAAGCCATGCAAAATCATGTTTTATTGTAAAATCATAGTATCTATGTATATATCATAAAATAGTATGGTTCTCTGTGTTTATTTGTTAGTTCGGTTGTTTGTTTGGTGGGCCGGCAGGTCTGGCTGTGGACCAATATATGGGTTGGTTGGTTGGTTGGCTGGCTGGCTGGCTGGCTGGCTCGCTGGCTGGCTGGCTGGCTGGCTGGCTGGCTGGCTGGCTGGCTGGCTGGCTGGCTGGCTGGCTCATGCCTTTGGACCAATATCTCTGTTAATATTGCATGCATTTGGCAGAAAAAAGCCCGCCATTTTATGTGTGATTTAGTGGCCCTTTGGGATAGCACATAGATTTTGATTTTTTGAAATTTATAGGGATCTTAAAAATGGGAAGTTATGGTGTATCTTGACATGTCTAGATGTGTTTGTCATTCCAGGGTGCAAGCCTGAGCAGCAGATGATGTACGCAGGCAGTCTCAAGTCACTGGTCGATGACGCTGGCTTTACGAAGGTTTGTATTTTATCAGTCACTGAAATATTCATATTAAGACTCAGAAATAGAGAAATCCATATTTTATAAGTTGCTGAATTGCTTAAAGTAAACCATATATATCAGTTGAAATGTAGATCTTTCTAGAACCAAAACCATGACTACACACGTTTTGAGGATCTACTTGCAGTCAATGTTCACACAGGTCACCAAAACTCTTTAATGTGGGTCTACTTGCAGTCAATGTTCACACAGGTCACCAAAACTCTTTAATGTGGGTCTACTTGCAGTCAATGTTCACACAGGTCACCAAAACTCTTTAATGTGGGTCTACTTGCAGTCAATGTTCACACAGGTCACCAAAACTCTTTAATGTGGGTCTACTTGCAGTCAATGTTCACACAGGTCACCAAAACTCTTTAATGTGGGTCTACTTGCAGTCAATGTTCACACAGGTCACCAAAACTCTTTAATGTGGGTCTACTTGCAGTCAATGTTCACACAGGTCACCAAAACTCTTTAATGTGGGTCTACTTGCAGTCAATGTTCACACAGGTCACCAAAACTCTTTAATGTGGGTCTACTTGCAGTCAATCTTCACACAGGTCACCAAAACTCTTTAATGTGGGTCTACTTGCAGTCAATCTTCACACAGGTCACCAAAACTCTTTAATGTGGGTCTACTTGCAGTCAATCTTCACACAGGTCACCAAAACTCTTTAATGTGGGTCTACTTGCAGTCAATCTTCACACAGGTCACCAAAACTCTTTAATGTGGGTCTACTTGCAGTCAATCTTCACACAGGTCACCAAAACTCTTTAATGTGGGTCTACTTGCAGTCAATCTTCACACAGGTCACCAAAACTCTTTAATGTGGGTCTACTTGCAGTCAATGTTCACACAGGTCACCAAAAGTATTTAATGTGGGTCTACTTGCAGTCAATCTTCACACAGGTCACCAAAAGTCTTTAATGTTCTTGAATTTCATTTTTTTCTCAAATACACTTGATGTTCTTAAATGAAAACTAATAACACCATGTGACCTTACATCTGGAAAACAGTTTACGTAAGATTTATTAAAAAAAATTCTGAAGTAACTTTAAAGCACTCCTAAAAAATATCCTTGAAAAATACTGCTTTTTATCCCCAAAATATTCTTGAATTTAACATTGCTCATCTTGTATGAACTCTGACCCCAATTGAAGTGTGATTTTATGTAATTTATGCCACCATTATAACTTTATTTTCAGGGGTTAAACAATTATTCCTCGTTGTAGGTGTTTGAAGTCCGCAGCACTGAAGATCTCACAGAGGAATGGCTGCTAGCGAAATTGAAGGAATTCAACTGATGAAACTTTACCCTCTACTAATGCTTTAATGCGACTCCAGTTGTTATTATTACCAAATACTACTGCTCTTTAAAACATTAGTACTGCTGTAGGTAGGTACAGTTCATCAGCTCCCATTTTTTATCTTGCATTCTTTATCTTTTTACCTTGATGTTTTATACTATATCTCTAGATGTTACCAGGATCGTGATTCCTGGCTGTATGCAATATTTTAATCATAATGAAAATCGTGAAAGGATAGTGCAATTACTGGTCCTTAATGGAATTAGAAAATACAGTAATTAATGCATGTATGTTGTTGGAATATTTACAATGCTTGCCCTGTTTGGATGACATTCTTGTCATATCAATGTTGTTAGTTGCATGTGAGGTTTTGTGCTGATACAGATATGATACTCTTCCATTGCCAATGTTAGCTTATTGTATGTCGGTATTACAATATTCATGTACTGCTGTGATGACTCTAGGAAGATTTACCAATGACGTTGTTTAAGTAACATGCTCCTCAATGACAGGAAAAGATTTGCCAGTTTTGAAATCTATGCTGTTGTACATAAACAAGGTTAGAAACGGAACTGGACAATGTTCATTGAATTGGGGTTTCTACACAATAATGGTGTTCACTGGAAGTGTTTTTGCCTTCATAACTGCCCTCACCTCCCCAAACCATTGAGAAAGGGGGTAAATTGCAGGACAATTTAAGATTATAATATACCCCAGGGTAACAATGTTTTAGTAATTTTTTAGAAACTACAATCTTTTTCTAGAAATTTAGAAGCAGGTTTTCAGTATGGTTACAAATGGGGGAACTGCAATCGAACATTATAGTAAGTGTCTAACAGGAACGCATTTGCATCAGACTGGTTTTATGTGACATCAGTGCAATGAGAGAATTGATGTTAGTACAAAACTGTTCTATGGAAGATGTGTTGCTGTGGTTACTGAACTTGTTGTTTACAGTATCATTTGTGAGGTGTGTTTGGTGTACACTGTGCTCTATCTTGTTCGTCTACCAGTTTTGCTTGTGTATGTGTGACAGTGATCTCGTTAAAATCCATGCTTGCATTTTGAAATGACTGAATACCATATCAAGTCATAGTTAAGTATAGGCATGCAGACTATTTTTTTACTTGGCTCATGCATCACCTTTGTATACATGATATTGTGAGTGTAATTATATTGTGAACTTTGTCGTTGATGTCTTAGTTTTCCAGTGTCCATACGCATAACTGTTTCCTGGCAAGGACAGTGAGAAATGTTTCTTAGATAAGTTAATCCCAAACATGCAACTAGTGGCCATAGTCTATGTCGTTTCTGTCGTACATATCGCAAACCAAGACATTAGTAATTTTATTTGGCTATGTTAAGTAGCTCTGAATTACAAGATTGCCATTGTGCGATCACAATGATTGTCCTGAGGATATACTAGTGGAAATAACTGCAAATAAGGGAAATTTAACACTGACGTGTCTATGTGTAATATGTGATGTAAAAGTGACATGTATTTTACTGTTGCATTGTTTCCTATTACTATTACATTCTTATTTGTTCAGTGAATTACTATTACATGAGCAGACAATCATTACTACCACATAGTACTATCATATGAGTCGTGATATGCAGATATGCATACAGCAACGGCTTTATGTCACATCCTGCTAGGTTTCCCGGGGCTGCAAGCACTGTGGTTCTTATCACCAATATTGATCTTGTGTCGTCTTCCTCAGGTTTCATCACATTCCTCTATCTCTGTAGCGAGTCACATCTTCTGATACTATAGTCTCATCTCTTCATATTCTCTTTCGTTGCAATTGGCACCTTGCAGCTGTCTTCGACATTGTCTTCATGATTGTTTGCATGTTTCAAACATTTAACTCTAAAGTTTTAATTTTGTTCTTCTGTTCATCCTCTCACTTCTATGTTGGTGTTATCCTGCAGATGTTGTCCAGTCATTTAACTTGTGGTCAATAAAATTATGCCCACCTTGCAAAACAGTCAGCTCACCAAATTCATTCAGCTAATTTCTATTAATTATATATCTGTTTTGTACTTCCATCTATTCGTTTACTTCCAAGGTTCTTTTTATGTCTTGGTAACCATTCTATAAATCTTATGTATGTACAAAATGAAACATCTTGAGATCATGTAACATTAACTTTAATTCATCAGTTGACTTGTTTTACTAGCAATATGTTAAATATATGTGCCAGACCTTTCGTTTAAAACTGCATGTTTTCTATTTGTTGTCAAATTTGTGTCGGTGTTTTGTTGTTGATTAGTAAAACAATTGCCTAAAGATACATAATTGGTCAGTATACAGTGGTTTAGTCATTCTTATCCCATAGTCCGGCATTGAGAAGGTTCATTGTGTTGAATTGATGACTCTTGACAAAAAAACTGCACAAAGTAATTACTGTTACACATGTTTCAAAACTACCCATGGCATAAAAAAGTAACATTGCATATTTGCAGTGCCTGATATCAATAATTTCTACGCTTCCGTTTGATGTCCATTCTATAAGTGTTTGTATAGGAAATTGGCCACAATGTTGTAAGTGAATACATGATTATTCTTTATCATGCTATACAACTATAAAGTTGTGTCAACATCAAAATATGACATTGTAATGTGCGTTGAATAAACATATGGAGGCTCTTAAAAACAGACATTGCATTTATTGGAGACCTTCACTTGGTGCTACTGCAACTCCCCATGTAAGGAACATTTGCATTTGAAATCCCCTTCTGGTGTGTATCGTGCCATGTACACATGCATCAAAAGGGTTCTTTGGAGCCCAAAAGGGATTCTGTTGTCACAAATTATAATGAAGAGGGACTCCGAGAACTTTAAACTCTGTAATGTACACAATCCTGTTGATGTAATTATTTCATGTAATTTATGCCTTTATTTCATTAGAATTGTTTTATTAATAACCAAGCTATATACAGTTAACCTAGGTGGATCAAGCCCAAATTAGATATGCCACGTATGCCAAGTTATTTGGGACACAAAAGGGATTCTTTTTTGGTACTTTAAAAGGGTCATTAGTGATTAATAAAACAATTCTACTGAAATGAACCCATAGGTACATGAAATAGTTATATAATAATTTAAAATGTACATTACGAAGTGTTTTATATTCTCAAAGAATCCCGTTTCATTATAATTGGGGATATGAGAGAATCTCTTTCATGTCCCTTTAAGGAAAATTAAACATGAAACAGTTTGGCCAGATTCCATCACATTTGTTATCACAAGCATTCATTATGCTTATTGCCTTCCCAAAAAGACAAGACAAATAAAACCGTCACTACAAACAACTGATTCTCAATCATCTTGTATTTATAAAAAGCCAATACAAAACCAAAACAATACACACACTAACTTTATGCAGGACATGCAGCACCAGAATTTGACATTCAATCATCAGGACATTGTCATAGTCAGCTAAACACAATTATGCTGTATAACCATAGCATTTAGCAGCTAAACATTGTTTAGTTGGATGCAGTTTTACTGCTGGTTGGCGAAAACACAAAATATATCGGAATGATGAGCCCGTATTTAATGGTAAACAATTAAATTTATTATACCAAAACATTTCACAAATGCACCAAAAGTTGGAATTAATTGATTCCATGATTGTGGTCAAGATGGTGGAGTGTCCAACTCACTTCATAATGAAACAAAACATTTTAATAACTCAAGAAAGATATGAGGAATGAATTTTAAACATGAATACAGAAAGAAAATAAATGACACCTCAATGAGATAACCAAATTCTGATATATCACTTTCTACCAATACAAACCAAACCCATTTATCGTGCAGTCTGTTTTATGAATTTGAATGTCATCACTGAAGCACTGTACAAAAATGCTACTGATATATCATTTAATGAAAAAGGGCAAAGGTATAAATAATACAATTATAATAATTTGGCTACATGGTGGCAAATGAAAGGTCACTTAAAATATAACAGCAAACATTGCATAAACGCAGAACTTTGGTTTTCACATTTAAACAATAAATGCACATATTTACATGTACACTGCCCATAATAAATAATTACATAACACTCTGTACACGTACTGCAGAATTGGTTCAGATATCAAATTTAAATGGTAGCTAAATTTATACTGCAATGATCAATTTATGGAGTTCTGTTGAAAACCGAAATCTGACAATTAACTGTGCAACTGTATCACTACTTTCCTATGTCATTAATATTTGGTAGGGTACAACAGCAAATATGAATCACTATTTTGCATGAACAGGTAATGATTGGGTTTATTGATATGTGAAAAATCAAAGAAAATGTAACAATTGCTCAACATTTCTTACTTATCTTGATGTTGCAAATAAGACTAATTGCCAGGTGGCTGTAACAAATGGGATAAAGTTCTATTTGAAGAGATCTATCACAATTGGTGATAACACCACTGGAATATAAATGTCATTTTCAACAAACTCCCAAGAGTGCTTGTCTACTTTGTATGTAGCAATGGTTTTACCCATTATAAGATTAGTAAAAGCACAGACTCGACATAACATAGCCAACAGCTGTTCACAATCTTAGACAACACGGATGATTTTAATGATCTCGCATGAATTATTGTTCATAAGTCTAAAGAAACAATCCAACTACTATATGCTGCACTACCACAGGACATATGAACATTTGCCCATAATCCATGAGCACAGTCCCAGAACATGTTATATTTTGTTCCCCATCCAAGAACACATTAACCATTGTCCACAATCTCACAAAGTAGTGTCAATGATGGGAGACTCATCGCCTGGCATGTCCCACATTTGTCCGTTCATTTCACACAACCAAACCTTTGGTGCACACTGGTATAGCTACCCTGATGCTTATCGGTACACACTGTATGTCACATTTAACACGGATGTCTTTAAACGATGACATTTCCATATGGACGATATGTTCTATGGTATTTTTCAATCCAGGTGTATGCTTGCTCCACACCTATTGCTTACTGTTGTTGTTGCCCACAACCTTTGTTATCCCATGTTCTATGACGACACCAACACGTAGATCATGCTGGAAGAGAAATGGTGAAAGTAAATATTTCGCAAACTGCTGTTCTTTTGTGTATTTCAGTTCGCATTCAACAAATAATGCATAATACATCAATGCAGTATTAGTAATCCATTTCATTCTGATGGGATTAAGGAGCAGAATCTGGTAGATTAATTTGTTAGATTAATAATTAATGTTATCAACATGATGCGTACCTGGTATAATGCATTTGGCAACATAATACACAACATTCTGATGTTTTGTAACATGAGCCACATTGTCTGGTTGAAAATGAAAGTCAACATAACACATACAAAAATTCCTGGTTGTTTTAAGGTCAAGGGGTGGAACAGCAATTCTGACAATTACTTTTATGGGCAAAATTGTCACTATGATATCTAATTGTAAGCAGGATGTTTGACAGAATCTTGTGTAGTCATAATAGAAATTATTTTTAGACTAAATATTATTTCTTTATCGATTTGTTACTTGTAATTTACCACTGATATGTTACATTTAAAAATTACAATAAAACTTCTTGGATAATTTTATAAACAATTATTGATTGGCAGCTTGATTTATGGTTATTATTGAGATACCAAAATGAACTGGGTGTTAACTTATAAAGTTGCACAGGTGTATTCTGCACACGAGCTAAACACATCTGTTTACATAATGCTCGATAAATGTGATTCTGGCACAAATGGATAACATATAGTCTTAGGCTTCTCAACAGTCCACAGGGCTTTATGCAGGATCAAATTTTTGCCAGTCACAACTTTGGGTAAAAACCTAATGATACATGTCTACAATTTGTAAAGACCTTTTTTTTTGCTATGCTATCTTATTTTTTATATGCAATAACACAACAACAATAATATTATAATATGTTATTTAATGACATTTTTCAATTATTATAACCATGCCTAATAAAAAAACAAGTTACATTATGTCGCAGTGTAAATAACTAAATTACGTAAATTATGCAGTCATTATATACAGTACGCTCAAGCAATGTTACATGTCTACAACAAATTATAAATAAATCTTCAAAAACAACCTCATTGCCGTACTCTTGATAACAAAATAATACATTCTGTAAAATCGTCATAAACGAAGTACACCATTTTACCTTCGCAATTACTACAAAACATCAATAAAATAATACGTCGATATCGGCGGCGGTGAAGGTGTTGCTGTAACAGTTGGCGTCGGTTTTGCCATGAAAAACTTTGTTATTGTGGTTAGTTTGCAAACCTTCGGCTTCATAGGTGGAGGCATCGCGTGGACGATAATTATGTAATGTTTATTCGTAGCCACGTGAGTCGCTAACGAGGCCTCGTTTTAAAGTTGATCATTCCCGGGAGTCACTCCAGACATAAACGCCATAAAGTCAAAATGTTAATAATATACAGGCATATAATACTTGTATATTTTATTACGGATATAAATTCCCTCACGTATATGTAATTTATATGTATTTTTGACGCTTTGAAAAGTGCGCATAATCCGTATTATGAAGTTTGCGTTACTAGTTAATTCATGCCCATTATTATTGACGTGTGACACCCCAACGGAATTAACCAATCACCTATGCTATTTGCGAAATGGTTGTTGGGGCATTAACGCATTGCTTTGACCCCTCTAGCAGCGAATGAAACCACATGTACGATTGCCGCTGTGAGTAGGCGCCCTACACGCATGCGTAAAATGAGCTTCTTGCGCTGCGCTACTGCTACGCCTGCAGTGTACGCGTGAATAGTGTGGTGGTAGGCATCTTTGAGCGCCGTGCTAGGAATTCATAGTACTGGAAATATTTGTTTCTGGGGGATACAGAACACGTTATATTCCAGTGATGACACGGTGACACCCGTCATATAAACTGCCAGGACGGGGCCTTATCACACTGTGACGGGTTGTCACCCGTCCTCGAAAAATTCCCCCCGTCCATATTTGAAATTGCCCGTCCAAATTACGGGTGGACGGGTCTCTAGATAAAGCTATGACAGTCCAACAACTATTCAGCTTCTATTTTTAATGGGAGTATGCCTCTTCTGTTTTACTGTACAATAAATTTATACAAAATAACTTGTGTATCATACCGACTGCCCCAATGAACCTCTTCTGGTTGGTGCAATGTTATGCTTCATGACAAATCAATTGTTTACCCTCTGAAGAATTGTCGGCGTGAACAGCGAAAGCCATATTGACTACATAGTAGTGCTGGTTCGATATGCGATATATCGAAGTATCGCGATACTTGTGAAAGTTCTATACCGATATTTAGTGGTATCGTGATACTTCAATATTTTTGGTATCGAACGCCCACTCTTCGATACCTTCGATACCTTCAATATTTTGATACTTGACATTGAGTCCATTCGACGACGTCGATGCGAAGACGCAACATCGTTGTTGATGATGACGTTGTTTACGGGAGCTATCATTACAGCGCTTCGCAGCCTAAATTGACTTAGGCGTGGTTGTTTAAAAATAATATAACGTAAAATGTGAATTTTTTTGTGTTATTTTATTGTAATCATCTATACAGTTTTGATGCTAAATCACAATTATCTTTACGATACAATTAATAATAAACAAGTTATAACAGTGAGTGTTCAGCTGTGCTGGCAGTGACACTATTATAAGTGATAGGTGTTTTTATATTATAATAACATATTATTTGTATGTTTCATTTGTTTCAGCTGTATTAGTTGATGGTCATTTTAGGAGACACGTTGACTTGAAATTAAGCTGCTATATTAAAGGGTATTTACAAACAGCTGGGGTGAAGTACCGGTTACTGTTATTAATTTTAAATAATTCAGTGCAATTCATTAATTTATTTGTCACTAGGTATTTTATTGCAGTTGTCTTTATTGTTTTAATATTATATTACAGCTACCTTTTAGTTTTAGAACAGTAATCAATTATATTGAAACTGTTGTTTGTGAATAAATGGAAAATTGCATATTAAAACTGTTTGCATGACTATAAAATTATCACATATTTCCCTACAAGTGAATTTTTGTGTGTGTTTCTGTGGCATTAGTCTAAGTGGATAGTAGTGTTTCTTTGGAGATCTCGACTGTACTGAATTACACTTATAAGGTAAATTTTGAGTATCGACTAAAAATCTGGTATCGATTGATATCGAAGAATTCTGGTATCGAGCCAGTACTATATCGATCGATATCGAAGAATTCTGGTATCGAACCAGTAATATATCGACCGGTATCGAAGAATTCAGATATCGAACCAGCACTACTTCTGTGCTTCTACTGGGAACTGTGTTCTATGTGAAAATTAAACTTAATTACAACATAAGTATCGTACAAAATTCAGGTATCGATCGGTATCGAACAAAACCTGGTATCGAACCAGCACTACTACATAGTGTTGACATTTGTATCTCTGCCCCGCTGGGTAACAACCTTGCTGGGATCTATCCAAGCTTGCTATTCAGGAATTTGCATGACAATACAGTGATTTGAATGACAGCACTGCGATTATTATAAATGTTGAACGGTCAAATTATAAAGTTGGTTCAGCTTTAATAAATTTTTTGGTTTTTGGTACCTTATAAAATTAAAATAGATGTAATGTATACTGTACATAACATCACTGCACAATAAAATAAATATAAAAACAGGTGACATACCCCCTTTAAGTGGGACATTTCCAGACATTAATGGGAGTGTACAGTGAGAGACCCCTACTCAGTGAGTCCAGGACAGGTTTTCCATTTCCCTGTGTGGGATCTTTGATTTCCCCGGCATAGACACCAGACAGAAGGGACCACCGGCTTTTAGTGTGAAGAATCTCAGTGTAATGTGATCACGTCTTCCCTTCCCATTAGATATTTCCTGGATTATATCTATCTGTCTTCCATTAATGACCATCGGTCAAGTAGCTTACCATTATTGTCATTGGTGTTCAGAGTTCTCCTAGATTAGTGAGTCCACTATAGGTTACACATTTACCCTGTGTGGGATCTTTTACTTCCCAGGCTTAGACAGCAGACAGAAGGGACCACCGGCTTTTAGTCTCTTCCGAAAAGTACAGGCAATGTGAAGTGAATGCAATTGCCTAAGTTTCAAAACAGCCATAGGTGGGATTCATAGACTGGCGCTCTACCACGCGACAACCGCTCCCTACAATTCATCAGTTTACAGTATACATGTATACAACAACCGTTTCTCACCTGTATAAATAGTAGAAGAATGAGATGAGGTAGAATGCCAGTTTGATCCAGCCCTCTTTTTGTGCCCGATTCAGTTGGTCCGCATTCATGATGCTTGTGGGATCATACAATCCAGGGCCACTCATCACGGGCCGGTTCATGTACCTGGGGTAGAAAACATGAACATTCTTACTATTCACAGAACCAGCAGACATATCACATTTGTAGTAATGTAGTGACGCAGCGGCTAGAGCATAAATTAGCCTCTTGAATAGCAGGACCCGGGTTCAAACCCTGTCCTGTTACGTAAAACCTTGGGCAAGTTTTTTCATTCTACATTGCTCCAGTTCACTAAGCTATATGACTAAGTACCTGGCTATAGACAGTGGTTGATATTTGTTGTGTATGAACAGTCATCATGCATTAATTGCAGCATGGCTGGATACTTCCCAGAGAAGCCAAGATGGAGTTAGACTGAACAGGTGTGCCAGGGAGTAAAGTGTAAAGCACTTTGAGCAATCCTTAGGATTTAATACTGCCCTATATAAGAAATTACCTTTGCTTTAATTGTTATCAGTGAATACATTACCTAACTGAAATCCAAAAACAACTTTTTTTAATCTGGAAAAGCTGAGACATATGGTTAACTGAAATCCAAAGACAACTTTACTGTAGTTATCATCGATAGCTCAATAACTATCGATAATTTGACTAGGCAAACAGATAGTACACAATTATCACATCAATTATCATTTAAGTCAACATGGGTTCTAGGTTACATACCTAATTCCAGGATTAAGTTTAATATTAAGCTACAAATATTTTGTATTCTTTTATTTCATTTCGCATCTTGAGCAAGTTGTATGAATAAGTAACTAGCTACAGACAGTGGTGGATATCTGGATATGGAAAGTTTTTGTGTGCAGTAATTGAAATATGGTGGAATGCTTTCCCAGAAGTCAATGTTATTCAAATGAACAGGTCTGCCAGAGAGTACAGCATAAAGTGTTCTGAATGGTTTTAATAATTGGACATTGTTAGTGCTATAAGAACTTATCAGGAGTAGATATTGAAAAGTATTACTTATCAGGAGTACATATTGAAAAGTATTACTGTTAATAAGTTTCAGAATTTTACTTAACTTATCATCAGGATGTACCGGTAGTGCAAGTTTTATGATTGTCACCAACTATATTAAATATTTCAACGAACACATTCGTTCGTCATTATTCAGCCTTTTATGTCATCTTCGTCAGTCTAAAAACCCTCTTTTCATTAACCGCATCCATACCGATATACATTTTGGAAGTTCTACGTACAGATACTTATTTATTTTTACATAACTTTTTAACTTTTTATTATATTTTATGTATAAAAAAACTGACTATTGTACTTCTTTATTTGTTTATTGTATTTTTTATACTTATGGATTTTTTTCTGAAATAAACATCATATATGTACTGATTATTGTTTTTACCTACCTGTTGATGTGGTATGCAATTAGAGGACAATTCAACAGCAGACTGGTCCATTCTCCCGCAAACAAGAACATCACATTGAAGAAGAGGTGAAGAAAATACTCCGGCAACACCATCTGTAAATACAAAGAACACACGTCTTGTCAGTCTGTGATTCTTTGGTTGGCAAACCTGAGGACTGTTCCATTAATTAATATTAAAGTTCATAGCAAAATTTATAATTAAATGGAATCTGTTGTTAAATTTATGGAGCTTTTCAAAATGTGAGAAGTTGCTACCACATTACCTATTTCTGTGACACACTGGTAAGTGTCCAGCCTGTGACACATTCTGGTGTTGACAGTTTTCAGACAACAAGATGCAAAATTGGGTAATTCCATGTAATTTTCGATAAAATAAATCTTTATCATTTATATTGAATGTCATATTCAATATAAATGATAAAGGATCAAAATGGTAAGATTAATGTTTTCAAAAATTAGATGGAATTACCCAATTTTGCATTCAATGTAAAAAAATTAGATGCAAATGCTGCTTTGTGACATTATTATTATGAAGAATAGGAGCATTTGCAGTGGTCAGGCTTTAGTTCTTAAATGTTCTCTATGAAGGTTACTACACACCCACTATGCCCATTTCAGCATTCAAATGAACAAAGTAATATATTATTTGATAAAGTGAATAAGTACTGGCACTATCTACACAGGTGATATTCATCTATCTTGTATCCACATTAGTATATATTGTCATACTGGTGGCTTTCACATAATGTGAGTTACAAATGTATGTATTACATATTTTCTTGTACTTACCGGATTAAGGTTGTTGCATTGATCTATTGGGTTCTTGTAATCAGTTTTCAGCTCATCAAATCCTATTATCTGAAAGTTTCAATTAAAACATAGTTCATGTATCTACTGAGTCTGATAACACACTGATGCATGACTGAATGAGGGTAACCTTGTTAGATAATAATTTCAAGCTGTTATTGCTCTATAAAAGACTATATTACAATGAGTATACCTTTATGCATAGTACATGGTGGATGTATTTCGTTATTTGTTGGATCATTATTTTGAGAAGTCAATCAAGTGTCAAGGCACGCAGACAGGACAATGACACTTGAGATTAAGTTGACTGACAGGTCAGGACTGAGTCAGGTTGACTGATTTGAATGATTATTTTGGTATGTCATGAAATCTTGAAAAGCCGAAATGCACGATTAGCTGTTTCTTCAGATATATTACAACAAGTTACCGCACTGTGCTCGAAAGACCTAATTCGATGTAGCTAATCCGAGGCACCACTACCTCAACCTGTCAGTTTCACTGCCAAATGAAATCCTGTCAGTGCATATGATTGGGCTGATTGGCAATGTGAATGTTGGCCATTGCTTGTAGTTGTTCGTTCGTAAACGGACAAACATGCAAAATACCAAGTATCAATGGGCATAAAAATTTCATAATTGGACAATATGTGACATATGACTTTTACGGTAATACATACATGATATATAACGAAGAATATCAAGAATGCAGTAAATAATAAAGCAATAATATAAGCGAGAGCAGCGAAAGTGAACGCCATGTTGTTGATTTGGAGTCCGTCAAATCACCGGAAGATACCGAGCAGCAGCGATCAACACCAAAGACACACCTGCCTGAATAGCGACTATTCAGGAAATCCCTTAAAACAGTACAATATACTGTTTAGGATATTTACATTTATTTATATTATATATATTATTATTATTATGTCTTACAACGATCTACAACTCCTGAAAGTAAAAACAACTTCGCGTAATCCAGGAAGCATATCCGTTAAATAATTAGGCCTACGTACGTGGTGATTCGTTGCGTTTTTAAAATAATTAATTTAAGCAATTTACTGGGAATGGTCAGTGCAAAATCTCAAATTGCTTATATGTTTTGTTTTATATTTTTATTATGATCCATACTATGATTAAGTGAAATGTGAAAACGAAATTAAAATGAATAATTAAAGTACTTTTTTAAATATGATTCTTGAAGAGATAAAAATAAACTTTTTCTAGTTTTGCGTAAACGTTCTCAATTAGCAGAGATAACATCGGTAAGTGGATTAATTATTAAACCCACGATATTTTACAACTTTCAGTAGACACCATTTTATGTAACGATACGTTTGCATATTTCCGCTTTAAAATTGGCGAAGGAAGTGACGTCACAGATGCCGTTATTGGTAACGCTTCACAGTATAGGCATACCACCGGGGAACTCAGTATTATTGAGAACACGACAAGGCATAAATGGTGCAAAGTCATTGTGAATAGTGATGAAATTGCAAGGCCTGGGTCACTTATAAGTCTTGATCTAAATGGTCCGACTATCGAAGAAGCTGCTCTTGGTCTGCAGATCGGGAACACCTGCATGGACCTTCGGATGGAAGCCGAGGCTAGCGGGTTTGCGTTCCTCTCATGCTTTCGTCTCGAGATCGGCCAATTTAGTTCGAACTAAGCTATTGAAACGTGGAACGCGGAACATCAAAGTGTAGGTATATGCCAATCCATTGGTTTAATTTTTCTCTTTCTTTGACCATCGTTTCACATAGCCATCATGTTTTTACATTTCAGAATCGTATGCTCTAAAGTTAATGCAGGGTGCATTACAGTACATGTTATGCTAATCCAGATACGCCAGATGGTCGTGCGTACCCCGGGCTATACCTTTGGAATTTGCCTGCGCTATGCCTCGCTACTTAATTGTTAACTCACTCCTCATATCAGGCCGTTTGTTCGAATGTGTTCTATCTGGCGCGAGGACGTCGTAAGTGGAGGCTAGAATATTGTAACATGGAGGTTTGTAGCTAGCTTTCAATATTTTGAATTAACGCTGACATAAATATAGTTTTCAGCACCCCCGTATCACGTGGGACTGCAAGGCGTTTTGATAGCCAAAAGGGATGGTGCATTAATTGACTGTAGGTCTATATATATATATATATATATGTGTGTGTGTGTGTGTGTGTGTGTGTGTGTGTGTGTGTGTGTGTGTGTGTGTGTGTGTTTTGTGCACCCCACCCCACATCAGCCGATTTGGCGCACACACGACTGGTCAGTATAAACGCAGTCGACCGACTGCAGTCGGTTGGTGTGTGCGCAGCATTATTAATTACGCCGACGGTCGGTCTTATAGCGCTGACTAAGTTTCGGATTTAAATGTTGAATCGGTGTTAATCCTCAGTCGGCGTTATAGATAAGCCATAAGGAGGTATCCGGTAACAAGTTGGCGCCGCAGTCGCATATCCGATGACTATGTAGCGCTTACATTTTCCCGGTTGTTAAAAACTTTCCGGTTGACGTTTCTGCGAATGCGCGATATATGTAAAATCATTAATGTGCAGCGAAAAAACAAAGCATTTATGGTATAAATATTACGGGTTGTTCTTTGGGATGTATATAACCTCTCAGCAAAGTTATTTGTCGCAAATTAACACGAGGCAAACAAGTTTTGAGACATATTTTGATAGCAAGCGTAAATCACGTGACAATAGTGCGCCATAATCCGTGACAGTGATTTATAAAAAATAACCTAATATTTTATTGCGTTGAACGACATTTTAAGAAACGTACTATTCACAGTAATCATTACAGGTAAGTTAACGAACAGCTCGTGGCATTTATACCGAAAATGCTTTGTTGTTTCGCTGGACATTGATGATTTTACATTTATTGCGCATGCGCAGAAACGTCAACCGGAACGTTTTTAACGACCGGAAAAATGTAAGCGCGACAACGAGTCGGCTGGTGGGCGTAGGTTTTTTCTCACAACCCCTCGTTCCGCGGTAAGTTGGCCAATAAGAAATCATAGGGCAATCATGTCGACATAGCTAAGCCCGGCATATTTTTTTAGTTTTCAAACCAACTCTGACAACAAGGTAAAGCTCTCATTCTTGAGATACTTTCTTATTTTACTGACCTGGCGGATATACCCAGGTTTTATGGAGTGGTATATCATTTTTGCCGAATTCCCGTCGACCCATCACCGTTATTATTGTTTGTTTTTAAAATCAGCGCCACAATTATATGTAATTCTGCCCGATTTTGTATCTCGCTTAAAATAAGACTTATCACGTTATCTTGTGAAAAACGCTACCGCTACCGGGCGTTCACTACTTCAGCTAGGATGTTTGGATCATGTTTCTTTAGCGCCGGTAACCGGCAACATATTAGCTTGCATAGCTTCCACCGGTTCCAACAAATACGTAATTGCAATCCACAAGTTATCATAGACAACGACAACGTGCAATTTACTAACAACGTACTTTGGTGGCGGTTTTGAAGGTTTCCGTGCATTGCGGCTTTGCGACAGCGACTCATTTTCGTGTCGATCGGTTCTTTTCTTTACGCAGACGCATTAGCGCAATCATCCGGGCAACTGAAACATGGATGCTTCCATGCAGCAGACACGAACCTCTGATTGATGTGTAAATTTGATCGTTTTCGTAACCGGTTGCTTTCGTGACAGTTGTAGTCGAGATATTTCTCATGACACAATCACCCTGTGACTTTACAATGAATGCGATTTCTTGCTTAACGTGGGTCAAACGTGGCGGTGCCAGCCGACACCCGGACCGCGTGCGGCTAGCTGCAGAGGAACTTTCAAACCTGATTAACATCGCCGAGGGAAAAGGAGATGACGACGACGATGACAACTATGGAGCGTCCGAAAAAGAGAGCGACGACGGTGCATCCGCAAACGATGGCGATTTGGAGGCTGTGGATGACGATGATGAGGCCCCACCGACAGGTGGCGGCACCAGCGACGATGACGATGTCGATGAAGACATTGACGACGATGATTTGGACGATATAGATGAGAAGTACGGTTTAAGCGGCTATGAAGACGAAGACGACATAACTGTAACTATGGCTGGGATTGCAAACCCGAAAGATCCGTACCTGCAGGCGGACGATACAGACACTGACAGCGAGGCAGATGATCTGGAGATCATGCCGGATGACAACCTTCTGGTCGTCGGCAAAGTCTCCAACGAATTCTGCAACCTTGAAGTGCATGTTTATAATGAGAATGACAACAACTTATACTGCCACCATGACGTGATGCTTCCTTCATTCCCTTTGTCCATGGAATGGCTTGATTTCGATGCTGGAGAAGAGGAACCAGGCAATTTTGTTGCGATCAGCAGCATGACACCTGTGATAGAAATCTGGGACATTGACGTTGTCAACTGCCTCGAACCTGCCTTTGTTCTTGGCAGTGGCATGCGGAAAAAGAAGAAAATGAAGTCGATGTGTGGGCACACTGATGCTGTACTTGATCTGTCGTGGAATCATCTCCAACGTAACGTCCTCGCCAGTGCATCAGCTGACTTTACGATTGGACTGTGGGATTTATCTGAAGGGAAAATGGCATCATCGTTCGCACACCACGAGGAAAAAGTGCAGGCAATTGAGTGGCATCCATTTGAAGCACAGTCGTTGCTTAGCGGTGGCTTCGATAAAACTGTCAGAGTCTACGATTGCAGAAGCGCCGATGTTCACAAGACATGGACGCTGGATGGCGAGGTGGAAAGGGTGACATGGAATCAGCACAATCCATACTATTTCCTTGCAAGCACAGACACAGGGCATGTTTACTATGTCGATGTGAGAAACGAATTGACGGTTTTTACATTGAAAGCCCACACAGCTGCAACGACAGGACTAGTGCTAAGTTCAGGAATCGCTGGATGCTTGTTAACTGCATCCAGTGATAAGACGATCAAGTTGTGGGACTTCCGTGATGACAAACCAGCAATAGTTCACAGCCAGGACATGAAGATGGGGGAGTTACATTGTGCTCAGTGCTGTCCGGATTCGCCACTTCTATTTGCTGTCGGCGGGGAGCGAGAGTTCCGGGTGTTCAACCTGAAGAAAAATGCCATGGTGGCAAAGTGTTTTGACCTGTGCAAGAAGGTAGACAGTGAAGTCCTGGATAGCGATAGCAACATAAAAGATAAGACAGGCAAAAATGAGAAGGGAAAGAAGAAAAAGAAGACTACTGTTGTAGCTGCTGAGCTGGAAAATGATGGGGGTACAGAAGGAGTAGCCAAGAAGAAAAAGAACAAGAAAAAGACGTTGACTGAGGAAAAGAAGATGGCAGCTCAAGATAGTGATACAGAGAATGTGCCAATGAAGAAAAGAAAGAAGAAACAAAATACACCTGGAGAGGCGTGTGCATCACAATCAGGTAAAAGGACTGTAACAAAAAAAGATCACATTGCAATAACGGACATTGGCAGCAGTGGTAATGTGACTGGTAAAGACACTCAATGTAAGAAAGACAAAAAGAAGAAGAAAATTCAGATGAAATAGTACTTGATTATGTTCTGTC
The DNA here is from genome assembly GCA_025642075.2 of Ridgeia piscesae. Lineage (NCBI taxonomy): Eukaryota > Metazoa > Annelida > Polychaeta > Sabellida > Siboglinidae > Ridgeia > Ridgeia piscesae. The sequence continues at coordinate 178,007 of JAODUO010000797.1, forward strand.
ACTGCAGTGATGCATGTAATGCAGATGGTTGTTTATTCTGTTGGGTTTTTTAGATTCCATATAACTACTAAATCTCTACAGATAAGTGATTCATCTAATAGAAACAACTAAACTAACAATGATCAATGACAAGCAATCACTGTTACTCTGCGTTAGTCTTAACTTGAACATTTCATGTGTATAATAGTATATAATACCTATATAATCACATATTATCGTGTAAAAATTTATTACCCACCTGTTTTGGATGCATTATTAACCTGTCCATCATGTGAAGAGTAGCTTAGCAAACTCTTGGCCATCAGAAGTGAAAGACGAACACATGTAGTTCTAACTAAACATCTAGAGGCATGAAGGACATGTTACTAGGATCCGGTCACGTGATGGATAGGTCAAATCTTTCAGTGTAGTCATTCTTCGGCCTCACGTGAATTCATTTTAATATGTTGACTATTATCCATTTGGAAGTCAATGTACCTGTAGATGTGAAACAGTGTTGTCAGGTATAGCATGTTATGTATTTTAGGACAGACTATCACTATCATGTTTACAAATGCTTACAATCACTGGTTATGCAATTTACATATGACCAAGAGTATGCAGGCCTACACTACATGTGCTTTGTGCAAATTATAAAACATCTATGTCTGGTGATTGTGATTTATTGATAATTGTCTACACTGAATGTAATACACAGGGTTGCTCCACAGTCACAGATGTGTTATTTGTTGACATTTGCAGGATACATGGAATAGTGTTGTAGTTGGTCAGACTCATGAAGAGTCTTAGCACATGAACTTGTGAAAATGTATTTAAATCCAACTCAGAGCTATTTGATTAAGAATAATATCTAATTATTATCTACTAAACCCAACAGGTTTCAGTACAAGATGTACTGTAATTTGGAAACGACTATCCGATAGGCGGCGCCACATATTGTTCGATTGTGGGATAGTTAATTTTATGCATCTGTGATGAATCCCTAATCACGCAAAACAGTGACAAAACATCACAGGCAAATTAGGTGAGATTTGACGCAATTAGCGAGTAACCCTTTTTCGAAGTGGCCCATTTATACGAAACACCCGGCGCGTCATCTACTTGGCCAACATGAACATGAACGCTTCCGCAGGCTGATGGAGTGGACGTTACTGGGTCAAAGTGGCTCGACGTTCCATCACATCCCACTCATGCAGGAAGACGACGCGGACGCCGCCCCAGACATCGGCCTAGTCGCCGAAATGCCACGTCAGTGCACCGATAGAAATTATTAATAATTATAGTTCACTAACATCGTTTACGCAAAAGTGACATAACAGCTTCGCCGCACGCGCGCATAAGCAACTTTTCCAAATGTGCATTGGTCGTTTGATGATCCGTTGCCCAGCGTAACGGCGGACGGGTTGGTAGCGTAATAGTCTTATAATAAGTCCACAAAACACATGACATCACGTTCTGGTGGGAGATGCTTTGATCTTCACTACGTTAGTGAAAAAATCGCACTAATGGCGATACAAATAGTATACAAATGGAATTAGTGCACACTAGCGCTATCGTAGATGATAGAACGGGGCAACGTGATACGCCATATTGGTACATGCAATTGATTTGCAGTGTCAACACAACTAGGAATCAACATCAACGAACAACAACTCCATATAATTGAAAGAAGAGCCACTGGAAGAGACAGACTCGTTCACATACAATCAAACAAAAATGGAGGCACGGAAGAAGGCGTCCAAGCAAGGATACAAAAAGCAAGAGTTGCATTCATCATGCTGAGAAAAATGTGGAGAGCAAAACAAATCAAAATTAACTCCAATCTAAGAATATTCAATTCACATGTCAAGGCAGTTTTACTCTATGGATCGGAGACATGGCGAAGTACATAGAAAACACTAAAAAGAATACAGACCTTCGTCAACAAATGCCTGCGCAGAATTTTACACCTGAACTGGACAGACAAGGTATCCAACACTACACCCTGGAAATGGACCAAACAACTACCCATAGAAAATGAAATAAAGAGTAGAAAATGGAGGTGGATAGGACACACACTCAGGAATCCTTCAGAAACTATCAACCGTCAAGCCATCACATGGAACCACTCGGGGAAGAGGCGAAGAGGTAGGGCACGAAACACTTGGCAAAGAGACACAGGAAGGGAAAAAGAGATGGGTTACACCAGGAGATAGATGGAGAGGATGGCCACGGACAGAAAACGGCGCAAACAGGCATAAGTAACTGATTTTGCCGATTAGAGGAATATACAAAAAAGATATTGTATATGAACAATATTAGCGCATTATTGCAACGTGGCTTAATGGTTTCGAGAGAAGTTGGGATGGTGTTCGGTTGGATATGGCTGCCAGTCTGTAAATGTAAAGTTCAGATGGTGTTCGATTGAACAGGTCTGCCAGGCTGTAAATGTAAAGCGCTTTGAATAATTCTAATATTGTGCTATGTAGAAACTCGCATGGTAATAACGTGAAAAGAAAATATGCAATTTACGGTGGGTAAAATAAATGAAATCTGATAATTATAACAAGCTTTCTGTCAATGTAGTTGGTCGACCGTGATATGTCAATTAACATTAAAATGACGGTTAACGGGAACCAAACAATGGTCGTTCAAGACAGGTGGTAGTTCAAGACAAAGGTCGCTATAGACAAGTTCTGTTGTAGCTTACACCGAGTTTGTAACCAGCTTTTGTCATTTTGGTGAACCAGAGACCAATGAACCAAGACGGAAAGATGATGGTAAACATTGGAGACAGACAGGAAATAGACTTACACTGGTTCAAAGTTGTCATACATTATCTAGGATAAAAGACATTTTATTCACAGTTATTGTAGTAAAGTCTGTGTTGCAATGACGTTTGAACGCGCGTTGCACATGCGAATTTGTGGATGAGTGTTTGCCAACAAAGAGGACGGGCATTGCACAGTGAACATTATGTACGAGAAATAGACCACGGTCTAACCAGTCTTGTCTGCCGACGCAATCGAAATTGATCTTATAATAAGAATATGAATAACCGGAAAGGGACAGAGACATACATGATACATTAGAAACTGTCACAGAGCTGACATTTAAGACAGTCTGTTGTAAGTTGTAAGGTAATGATATCGTTAGCAGGCAAGCATCGCTCGCTCGCTGGCACACACATACACACGCACGCATGCAGACTCCACGTCTGTTTGGCGGATCTGACAGAGCTCTAAGCGATTCCGGATGTCCTCTCCTGATTACGACAAAGTCTTCATGCCAACGCTGAGCGATCAATCTCTTACCGGATCAACTAATCCACTTCAGAAACAATAATTAGTAAACTTAGTCCTGCTTGAGTTTACTGCCTATGAACCAACAAATATTTAGAAAACGCAAACCATAGGCCTACTGATAGGATGGTGCTATATACTGAATAACCACGGAGGCGTCTTATTTCCCAACTAGTGAATCTGTGACGCCGCTCTGACGTGATCTTCAACCGGAACTGAATTGTGGGAGCTGAGTGTTTTCTCTGGCGAGCTGTCTGCTCATAAATCGCCGAGTTGGAATCCTCTTTTTGGAAGCGATACTGCACGCCTACATCTCGACATCGAGTCAGCGGTCACATATATTATAACCCTAAATAATGAACTTGAAGAGGACAGATCGAAATTGAGGCTTGCAACAACTCCTTCATTTACTAGACTAGAACGACCGAAGAACATACAAACAATGACGACCATAGGGCCTACATTTTACAGGAGATGAAAGACTATCGTTGAACGTAACTCGGTTGTTACAGATCATGGGGTACCTATAAGCGGATCAAGTGTGATTAGGGACACGTGTCCCTAGATCTTTTACTGCTCGATATCGTATCATCTTTAAGATATGTACTATTACTTATCATGCACTTTCCGGTGGCCCAATTTTAGCACATTAACCCAAATGTGTTATTAAGAAATATGTTTCTCTTACGCTAAAATTCAAAGGAAAGCTACTGGCGCACCAACATAAGGGCTTGGTCATAGTTAGAATGGATAAGGTACTGGCGCATCAAGAGAAGGGATTGGTCATAGTTGGAATGGATAAGGTACTGGCGCATCAAGAGAAGGGATTGGTCATAGTTAGAATGGATAAGGTACTGGCGCATCAAGAGAAGGGATTGGTCATAGTTGGAATGGATAAGCTACTGGCGCATCAAGAGAAGGGGTTGGTCATTGTTAGAATGGATAAGGTACTGGCACATCAAGAGAAGGGGTGGGTCATAGTTGGAATGGATAAGGTACTGGCGCATCAAGAGAAGGGATTGGTCATTGTTGGAATGGATAAGGTACTGGCGCATCAAGAGAAGGGGTTGGTCATTGTTGGAATGGATAAGGTACTGGCGCATCAAGAGAAGGGGTGGGTCATAGTTGGAATGGATAAGGTACTGGCGCATCAAGAGAAGGGATTGGTCATTGTTGGAATGGATAAGGTACTGGCGCATCAAGAGAAGGGATTGGTCATAGTTAGAATGGATAAGGTACTGGCGCATCAAGAGAAGGGGTTGGTCATAGTTAGAATGGATAAGGTACTGGCGCATCAAGAGAAGGGATTGGTCATAGTTAGAATGGATAAGGTACTGGCGCATCAAGAGAAGGGGTTGGTCATAGTTAGAATGGATAAGGTACTGGCGCATCAAGAGAAGGGCTTGGTCATTGTTAGAATGGATAAGGTACTGGCGCATCAAGAGAAGGGCTTGGTCGTTGTTAGAATGGATAAGGTACTGGCGCATCAAGAGAAGGGGTTGGTCATTGTTAGAATGGATAAGGTACTGGCGCATCAAGAGAAGGGGTTGGTCATAGTTAGAATGGATAAGGTACTGGCGCATCAAGAGAAGGGGTTGGTCATAGTTAGAATGGATAAGGTACTGGCGCATCAAGAGAAGGGGTTGGTCATAGTTAGAATCGATAAGGTACTGGCGCATCAAGAGAAGGGGTTGGTCATAGTTAGAATGGATAAGGTACTGGCGCATCAAGAGAAGGGGTTGGTCATTGTTCGAATGGATAAGGTACTGGCGCATCAAGAGAAGGGGTTGGTCATAGTTAGAATGGATAAGGTACTGGCGCATCAAGAGAAGGGGTTGGTCATTGTTGAATGGATAAGGTACTGGCGCATCAAGAGAAGGGGTTGGTCATTGTTAGAATGGATAAGGTACTGGCGCATCAAGAGAAGGGGTTGGTCATTGTTAGAATGGATAAGGTACTGGCGCATCAAGAGAAGGGATTGGTCATTGTTGGAATGGATAAGGTACTGGCGCATCAAGAGAAGGGCTTGGTCGTTGTTAGAATGGATAAGGTACTGGCGCACCAAGAGAAGGGGCTGGTCATTGTTAGAATGGATAAGGTACTGGCGCATCAAGAGAAGGGGTTGGTCATTGTTAGAATGGATAAGGTACTGGCGCATCAAGAGAAGGGATTGGTCATTGTTGGAATGGATAAGGTACTGGCGCATCAAGAGAAGGGGTTGGTCATTGTTAGAATGGATAAGGTACTGGCGCATCAAGAGAAGGGGTTGGTCATTGTTAGAATGGATAAGGTACTGGCGCATCAAGAGAAGGGGTTGGTCATTGTTAGAATGGATAAGGTACTGGCGCATCAAGAGAAGGGGCTGGTCATTGTTGGAATGGATAAGGTACTGGCGCATCAAGAGAAGGGGTTGGTCATTGTTAGAATGGATAAGGTACTGGCGCATCAAGAGAAGGGGTTGGTCATTGTTGGAATGGATAAGGTACTGGCGCATCAAGAGAAGGGGTTGGTCATAGTTAGAATGGATAAGGTACTGGCGCATCAAGAGAAGGGGTTGGTCATAGTTAGAATGGATAAGGTACTGGCGCATCAAGAGAAGGGATTGGTCATTGTTGGAATGGATAAGGTACTGGCGCATCAAGAGAAGGGGTTGGTCATTGTTGGAATGGATAAGGTACTGGCGCATCAAGAGAAGGGATTGGTCGTAGTTGGAATGGATAAGGTACTGGCCCATCAAGAGAAGGGATTGGTCATTGTTGGAATGGATAAGGTACTGGCGCATCAAGTCCATTTCTGCTCACGGTGTCAAGCGCCTTTGTTAGGTCTACAAAGGTGATGAACAATCCTTTGTTTTGCTCTCGGCACTTCTCTTGAATCTGTCTCAGGGCAAACACCATGTCAGTGGTTCCCCGGTTGGCCCTGAAACCACACTGGCTCTCTGGGAGATGTTCATGTGCAATAGTGGGTACAAGTCGGTTTAGCAATACTCTCGCTAAGATTTTGCCGGCGATGGAGAGAAGGGTTATCCCGCGATAGATTGAGCAGTCAGACTTTTCCCTTTGTTCTTTTACAAGGTGATGATGACTGCGCCACTGAAATCTTGTGGGAGTTTTCCCTGCTCCCAGCAGCAGACGAAGAATTCGTGGAATTTGATATTGAGTGCTGGATTTCCATTTTTTCAAATCTCTGGTGGGATGCCGTCAATTCCTGCTGCTTTCCACTGTTCTATGGCTTTCAGCGTCTCTTGCAGTGTTGGGGTCTTGTCCAATTCTGTTTGCACTATTTGTTGTGGGATGCTGTTATTCGCGGATTGTTGGACTGTGGCAGGCATTGAACAGGGTGTGAAAGTGTTCCCACCATCGGTCTAGGATGGAGCCATTTTCGGTGAGCAGCTCTTTCCCATCTGCACTTCGTAAGGGCTCTTTGTCTGATAAGAAGTGCCATATACGGCTTTCAATTGTGTGTGTGTGTGTGTGTGTGTGTGTGTGTGTGTGTGTGTGTGTGTGTGTGTGTGTGTGTGTGTGTGTGTGTGTGTGTGTGTGTGTGTGTGTGTGTGTGTGTGTGTGTGTGTGTGTGTGTGTGTGTGTGTGTGTGTGTGTGTGTGTGTGTGTGTGTGTGTGTGTGTGTGTGTGTGTGTGTGTGTGTGTGTGTGTGTGTGTGTGTGTGTGTGTGTGTGTGTGTGTGTGTGTGTGTGTGTGTGTGTGTGTGTGTGGGGTGTGTGTGTGTGTGTGTGTGTGTGTGTGTGTGTGTGTGTGTGTGTGTGTGTGTGTGTGTGTGTGTGTGTGTGTGTGTGTGTGTGTGTGTGTGTTGTGTGTGTGTGTGTGTGTGTGTGTGTGTGTGTGTGTGTGTGTGTGTGTGTGTGTGTGTGTGTGTGTGTGTGTGTGTGTGTGTGTGTGTGTGTGTGTGTGTGTGTGTGTGTGTGTGTGTGTGTGTGTTGTTGTGTGTGTGTGTGTGTGTGTGTGTGTGTGTGTGTTGTGTGTGTGTGTGTGTGTGTGTGTGTGTGTGTGTGTGTGTGTGTGTGTGTGTGTGTGTGTGTGTGTGTGTGTGTGTGTGTGTGTGTGTGTGTGTGTGTGTAGTGGTGACACAGGTCTGTGTGATGTGTCTAGTTAGTGTCGTAGTGTAGTAGTAAGTACTCTTGCTTAACCTACGACCGCAGCTAGCTCGCTTACAGGAGTGAAAAGTGAGCCGAGTGATACATATATATGTATATATATATATATATATATATATATATATATATATATATATATATATATATATATATATATTTGAGATATCGCCACAGGGCTTGGTATTTAATTTTAATCTTCCTTTTATTTCGATACTGTTTTGGCCTGACTCTTGGTTAAAAGCAAGTCCTACTTCCGGCATCGTATGCGGCAGAACAATCGGCATGATGATTGTGGCCGCTAAATGGATGAAGATGTATACATTTAGGGAAAACACAAGTGAATTACAACCATGTCGTCGTTTCTTTTTAACCACTCGCAAGTAAAATTGTTAATGTTAGATGGCTGCGTATTGTGCAGAGGTCAATCGTAGATGCGATTGTCAAAATAAATAACATAGTAACCAGAACGTGGTCACTCATCGGCGTATTAAAACGGAGCGAGGGAGGTCGACCCCAATTGGTTACGCCTTCGTCCAAAACTGCGATAACCCCCTTGTGGACCGGGCATTACCGGGGTGTTTGGGTCATTTTACATGTGGAAAAAGCCCCAATAAAAATGGATATGCCGATATAGATAGTTGACTTGCCTACTTGACTTGACTGATATCCTATGCAAATTATACTTATTTTAAATTGATTAGTACAACACCCGTTAGAAATATCAGCAGCTTATGTCACCGAAACAAGATATAAATGTTATACAAAACTGCTAGTATAGAGTTAGCATTTCGCGAAATGATTCTGAAATCAGATGAACGAAAACTCGAATTGAGGATGCTATTACATACAAGAAAGCACGTCTGCAATTAATGTGTTAACGAAATGCGCAGGAAGACGAAACGCAGTGCTTCATTAATTTGATTAAACTTAGATCGATTGCGGAAAAGAAAACCGGATAATGTTCCTCGTTCATAATTAATGCCCGCTTTCAATGTTAGCAGGATGAACGCTGCGCTTTTGCCGACGGGCGAACAACCGCGATCAATGATTCCGATATAGCAAAATTGATATTGTTCTTCTCTCGTGGATGAATGGATTATCCCTCGCAGATCTAGACATGGATGTAATGCAGGGTCTTCGTCACTAACCCCAACATAATTATGATTATATTTATGTAAACACAGACGGACAGCGACCGTATAGTCGAGTCGGAATAGGGGGTACCCTACATCCCCGGACATATACTTTAATTGGTATCATTAGAAAACGGCTTGCTATGTTAACAAGTCAGCAAAATGTCCCACGTATCGTTTTTTATGCAAATTAGTGCTGCCATTATTGAACAATCAATTGTTCACTATATCTCTATAACTGACAAAATAAGATGTATAGACCCGTGTTGTGAGGGTCGGCGACCATAACAAAACTATTGTTGACATCATCACATGTGTCTATGACAATTTAATATGCAAATTAGTGCCGCCATTATTGGGAAATCCATTTTCCCGTTATCTCGGCCAATAGTTCTCATAACTGCATAAATAAGGTCTCCAGACCCATGTTTTCAGGGTCAAGGAATATTATGGACCATTTTTTAATTAACTACGCGTGTCCCTGGCATGCTATGCAAATTCAAAAATTGCCGAAAATGTTACTTTTTCGCTGTATCTCAGCCAATATTGCAGTAAGTTGAGAATGTTTTTGAGAGCACCTACTTACGAAATGATATGGAGGTTGATATGGAGATCAATTCAAGGTATTGTGAATAAAGAAATTCCATTAAGTTCATTTACCAACCCATTTACTGATCTAGGTAAACAGCAAGCCAGAATGATATTTTTTGAGCTGCCGCGCCTCAACCTCTCATGGGCTTCAAGATGATAATTGTTAGATCATCCTTCACCATCGCGGTCACTGAAATCGTCAAAGTCACACTATTCGTCGTTTTCTTCCTCCTCCTTTTCTTCCTCATCACCAGTGTCCAGAAGATCAACCAGTGAGTTTGGTAGCAATGGACCGCAGGACCACACCAGTCCCAACACTCCATCCTCAGTCCTTATCCACAACATCCATATAAATTATGCCCAGTTTTATGAAAAGACCCTCAAGCTGGTCGACATGATCATCGGTCCAGACTGCCCAAGGGCGGGGAGACATCGCGAGCTGGAGAAGGCCGAGGTCAAGAAGGGTGAGGAGTCGGTTCAGCGCGTCCTCGCTGCAGTCAGGAACTTCACTTCGCCGTCGCAGATAAGAACATGCTCTATTCCCTGACTTCTGGTGCTCCCGTCCCCATGGAAGTCGATATGGACGTGCTCCGAGCAGACGGTTTAGGCTAGGCTGCTAAAGCTGACTTCATCGGACACCTACAGAGGCGGAGAACCAGGAAGCTTCTTCGACTCTATCACATCACCCGAGGGAAAGGTAATCATGTGTTCCAATACCCGATATCTATTTTGTTTTAATGGTTGCATTTTTAGTGCTTGCCATTGCTTTTACATTGCAGAGTGATCCTGTTTTTTTCACGTGTTGCACAAATAATAATAATAATAACTTTATGTAGCGTCTTTATTTTGAGGAATCCGAGGTCAGAGATGTGCCATATACAAAATCATTTGCGTAGTCGTAGACGGAGACAGACTTGGGTATCAATGGAGGATGGGATCTCCGAAAATTTACGGTTGCAATGCTATTTCAAACAAATAATGGTTATTGTTTGAGATGATTTTGTAGTGATTGGATGTTTATTCTAGATTTACAATTCCAGGTCATCCAATATTAGGAGCAACGCAACATCGTCTTCTTGGTCCTCGTCAAGCCTCAGAGTCAAAATGACCACGTGGACTTAGAAGAACTCATGAAGTACTGTCTGGTGCCTGCCCTTGCATGAATACAAGAACGCAGTAGTCAGAACCCCTGACACAGATCTCTTCGTGATTCTTCTTTATTCCATCAAGCAAGCCGACTCTATGTCATGATACCGGACCGGGTCACGGAAACATCGGCCACTAATCAACGTCTCTGATGTTGCAGTATCCAGTGCGACTCTTCTTGGAATTTATATATTCTGTGGAGAAGACTGCACCAGTGTCTTCAAAGGGAAGGGGGAAGATGGGGCCCCTGAAAAAGCTGGAGAAGAACCCCAGGTTTCATAAAGCGGTCATGCAATTCGGTGAGGAATGGAACCTCAAGTATCACGTGCTGAATCAGTTGGAAGAGTTCACCTGCCTGATGTACGGACAGAACCGATGGACGGCCTCCGTGCCAAACTCCTGCGCAAGATCGTGCGTGAGGACGAGAAACTCACTTCCAAATCTAAGGTAGACCTGGCGCCCCTTCCTCGCTGCCACTCTGCTTTGAAATCACACCTACAGCGAGTGAACCACCGCGTAGCCTTATATAAGCGTGCAGACAAATCCATCCTATAAAAAAACCTAAAACGCTACGATGATGAGTAAGGGTGGATAAGGACTGAGGATGGAGTGTTGGATCCGGTGTGGTCTGCGGACTGCATTACCAAACTCACTGGTTGATATCCTGGATCGTGAAGAGAAGAAGAGGGGAGGAGGAAAACGAGGAAGGACGAGTTTTACTTTGCCGATTTCGGTGAAAGCGATGGTGAACGATGATCTTATCGTATGAAGCCCATGAGAGGTTGAGGCAGCTAAGAAAAGATCATTCTGGCTTGCTATTTACCTGGATCAGTAAATGAGTTGGTAAATGAACATAGTGGAATTTCTTTATTCATAATACCTTGAATTTATCGCAACACTACACGATTTCGAAAATATATTCCCTCAGAAAACCCAGCCTAATAGGCTGATCATGAGAACCGAGGGAACGTGCTCTCATAGAACTTTGTATTTTACCAGTCTTGGGTAGGATGCAAGTGAAGGTTTTTTGTGACATTATGAAATGTTGAACATCACTGTCTTCAGATGTAATGAGTCGACAGCGCTGGGCGAATTGTGCTGAACTTCCGGTGTCGTGGTCCTAGATTCTGCCTACCCCAGATTCGACACGAAGCTGTCGGTAGCGGGCCAGGATTCTTCGTTGTTAGTAACATAGTTTCCGTTAGTAATGCACCAAGTATTCCAATGTGATTGCCATTATCTTTGTGGAAATTGCTCTGATAAAGAATAACGATAATTATATATCATTTGTCAGCCATTTTGAATTTATGCAAATTAGATAATCATCTCATGGAAAGATGTGGGTCAGTAAATAAATGAGCTTTTGAAAACATTTAAAAATAGCATTAAAATCTCGATAATATTATATTGAACAATATGATTATATAATTATTGAGCCTTGACCTTGGCCTTTGAAATCGCTCAGCTCCCTCTAAAAAGTGTTATATATGGTCCTAAGGTACAACAGTGCCAAATTGTGTGCATTGGCCCAGCGTGTGCAAATGTTAATGGAATCGTGATTCCATTAACACACACACACACATATATATATATAATATACACATAATAATATATATCATCAAAACAATACATGCACCAACAACAACACACAACCACACGCGCGCCCACACACGCGCATGCACACACATACACACACATATATATATATGTGGTTGTGTGTCAATGTATGTTTGCGCATGCATGCGTTCAAATCAATATCTATGTTGTTTCTTTCCATAACTTTTGTCCACAGTGTATCCTTCCACCAATCTCCCTCCCCATCATTCTAATATCCCTCATCACGCATGTACAGTTTCCATCTTAGTTGTGGCATTCCCTTTTCCTGTATACTTGAATTTTTTGCCACTGCTCTCTTTGTATTTTTTCTCGCATCCTTACAAAATAGTGCGACTGCTGACGATTTACATACATTCCACAAGCTTTGACATGAAACACGTATATATTGTGTGTTTGTTGTGTTTTAATAGTTTCACAGAAAGCTGTTAAAACCAGGCTATAATGCTTTCGGGTTTCGGAGTACCATAGCGCTACTTGCGTCCGCCGTTGTGAGCTCGACCAGTCCGAGGTATGACATTCGGCCAGTCGACGTCTAACGATCCAACGAATTCTTTGGACGGCCGTCCAAGTCTTACACCGCCCCCCTCCCCTTCTGACGTACTAGCGTTCTGTTAATCCGGGCTGTTGGAACACCGCGCGTGAGCCACGATAGGCTGACCGACCGATCGGCCGGCCGGCACAAAACCGACACCGATCCCTACCGATCGATAGCTCGCGAATACTTCTACTGGCTCGAGGTTGACTAGCCAGCTGCGTTGTCACGGCCCGCGTAACTCTCGCCCGCTCACATGCCAGTTTCACTCGCCGTAGCGTCGTAGGTCGCTCGCTACGAGTCGTGCCGTAGTGAATCGTAGTTTACTCGCAATGGCAGAGGCAGAGGCCAATTCCGTGGGCGCTACTACGGCAGACAACCACGCGATGGGGGAGGCGAATGCTGGAGGCCGGAAGCCGACGGCCGTTATCGTCGCTGTGGATGGCAGTCGTACGGCAGAGCACGCGTTCGACTGTGAGTAGTGTGTGTGCGTGTGTGTTGTTGTGTGAGTGTGTATCTCGGGGGCGCGCCTGCTGGGCGATTGTGGGTGATTTTGCGCGTGTAACGAGAGTGCAGTGTGTGAATGTAAGCGTGAGTATGCTTTTGTTGGTGTGGGTTGTGGTTGTTGTCACATCGGTGGCTTTGTTGTTGTTGTTTCGTTGATGTGTCAGGTGTAACCAGGTGTTGGGTTTTGTAGTCGCCATGAGGTGTGTATAGTCAGTCAGTGTTTGATAGTTGTAAGCAGGGCGGGTTCGGTTTGAGACAGTAAGGTCAGAGTGTTGTGTGTTTCACGAAGTCACAAAAAGGTGTTGGAACTAGAACAACTAGAATTATAACTTATAAAGTGAGCATTTGCGAACATATTATGTACTCACGCACGCATGCATGCCCGCTCGCACGCGTACACACCCGCAACCTCTCACTCACTCACCCGCCCACCCACCCACTTCTGCTATGTAAGCATAAAGCTCCTTGATATTCGTAATTTATTTTTAATACCACCCCATTTGACAAACCAAAGTTTATCATCGATCAAGAATGACTTCGCCTGGCTGTTTTAGAAGAACAACAATTGAGCTCATCAATACTTTATTTGTACCCACTAGGAAGCGCAGAAAATGTTAAACGTAGAAGTCTGTACAACCGCTGGTCTTCCATTGTCACCGCTTGACAAACCGTAACGAACGCACACAACCTGGTGCTAAAATATCCATATCGTGCCCTTTTATAAATTGGATGATATGTTATATATTCTGCATTGAATTGACAATCCAGTTTCATTATTAAGCCAATGGGTATGTACAAGAATTCGCGTCAACGATCGGTGTTATTGTAAGTTGTGTTATGTTAACGGCATGTAATGCTCGTAAGCATGAAAATGTCACCACTAGCTATATATCTCGTGCAGGTGTCGTGATCGATATGTCATTCTATGTGTGTCGTTAAAAGGCGGTTGGTATATCGTTAAAAGGCAAAGCTTTCATCATACATCTTACGTCACACGGCATTCCATATCGGGCACGCTAGATGGTGAGAGAGAGAGAGAGAGAGGTGTGTGTGTGTGTGTGTGTGTGTGTGTGTGTACGGGCGTGCGTGTTTGCGTATGTTTATGTGCTCGTATGTGTAGGCATGCGACCGTCTACACATGCGTGTATATAATATAGAAACCCAGATGACATCCGATTTTTTCATGGTAAAACCGTGTACTGAGTATTTGGCATTATAAACCACACCACGTGGTAAAATAATACACGATCGACACTGTTACGTAATCATCTGATATCCGTAATGGTTAAGGGAGATAGGAGTTTATCCGATGAATCAAATTGTCCAATTCCCTTCACCACCAATGACAGGCATTGACAGGTGTGATATCGATCTACGCTCTTGCGACAGCAATTAGTGTCACCCCATGCATGCTGGCTTAGATTGAGTATTAGATCATTGTAAATATAAAAATGCGTCACTCCTTCGCACCGCCTCTAGATGCTTCTACCTTTCAATTAGGGGCACCACTTCCGTCTATAGACCGTCGGAAACTCAGTCGACCTTTCGCCTTACATTTCGCCTGCCTGTCTTCCAT
>JAODUO010000797.1:202500-217500 GCA_025642075.2 Ridgeia piscesae
AAAGGTGTTTATAAATTGTATATAATTATGGTATACGCCAGGCGCCGAAGGAAGTGAATTTCGTGTTCGACATATTTACTGACTTAGAGGTTAACAGTTATCTTGTTCGACCAGACATTTGGTAGCCTTGTGTGAGGCGAATACCAGCGCTACTTCTGGGAGATAATAATCACTCCATCAGTTGGCACGAACATTTATTGCCGACAGATTGATAACCCGGTGGTAATATTAGCTGGCGTGTTCTAAGTGTGGCTTCAACACGTGTGTGTGTGTGTGTGTGTGTGTGTGTGTGTGTGTGTGTGTGTGTGTGTGTGTGTGTGTGTGTGTGTGTGTGCGTACGCCTGCATGTGTGTGTATGTTGTTTCTCTCTCTCTCTCTCTTTCTCTCTCTCTGTCTCTTCTCTCTCTCTCTCTCTCTCTCTCTCTCTCTCTCTCTCTCTCTCTCTCCTCTCGCTACCTCCCTCCATGCCTTCAACAGAAAACGATTGTTGTCGATCAAAGCTAGAAGATTCAAATTGATGTCAGAAACGTGTAGAATATTTTAACTATGCGGAAACTAGGTCGTCCGCCTCTTCAAACGGCGTTCTCTCTCGGGCAATAAATAGTGTCCTAACGTCATGTGTGATGTCAGCGAAATCATTAATATTTACTTACGACTGACGCGATGGATTTCTTCCGGCAGCTTTGGTTTGTCGTTGGATTTGATCGAGTGTCGCAGTTGAGCAAGAGGCTCTTCTTAATGAGTTTTTACACAATTTCTCGACACTTCCCAAAGCCGTGGAAGGCACCTTGGCCGCTACATGTACAAACCACAGCCTCTCAAGAGGAAACATTCTGGATATCACTTCAGCAGGTCTGCACGGATTACTCGGCAACAGTAGCGAATGTGTTGCGAATACCGGGGCTCAGCAAGCGTAATATTGAATTAAGGATGTCAGCATTCTTCAAGACGCCCAGATTCTCTTGAGACACAGCTAGCATCCACCTTTTAGCATGTCGTAAATATATTCTGAAAGATACAGCTCCTCGTTTGAACAGATATGTCAGGATGAACAAGAAAAGCCCGCTATAACGGGCAAAGTAAGCCACAACCAATAACGAACTTGTACTAATATACAGATTGGTTGACTTTTTATATATTGTTTGCTAATGCCCACAAATATAATTTATGTATATTTTTGAAAAGTGAGATAGTCTGTCCTGTGCCTTTTCATACGTTGCTAAAACATTTTCTATCACCAATACTTGACACCCAACCGTCAACACCGTGATATTCTCATTTAATTACCATATGGCGCATGTCTACCATCGACTTGTCCGTTGTACGTATAGAGGCTTTGCACCGCACACGTGCCAAACAACAGTGCCCGGAGACACAGCTTTTGAATGTCAAATACAGCGAGGCATATATTTCATATTCTCCATCAGTCGTCGCCTGCTGTGACGCAACTCATACATCAGATGGTCATTCATTAAGTTTCTCTTGACAGCGTTGACACGTCACCAAGAAGAACGCGCGCTTGTGATTGTTAAGTGCAACCCCAGTAACATAATTACCTAACCACAACACTAACTAATCCGCACTTTGGTAACGTGCAGTACAATCACATCTTATAGTTGGTTTGGTAATGACCTTATGCTACAAAATGAACTGCATGTCGAACTGTTTAGTAGCAGATCAGCTGGAAACATTTATAAGCCTAATTCGATAAAGCAATAATAATAATATGTGGTTTGAATTTAAATGTTTCTCTATATCAGTTACTAAGATCCCAGGAATCTAGGTCAGCTTTCTAATTTACATTTTAAATCTATCGTTCTTAGATATTATGATGACCGTGTTGGCATGTATATTCAATTACTCCGCCTCGCTGTGGCCTAGTTCAAACAATGTAATTGCTATTAATAAGTTCGTTAGTCTTGACAAAACCGATTATTGAAGTCATCAGCAGTAATGAACGAACTGGCGGCTTCATCGATTTATGTGCCACGCCAAATTTTATATTATAACGACTGTTCTCAAGAGATAGGCGCATGGTCACGAGCGCATACAAAATAGCGTAATTCGCGGCTCCTGTTGTATTGTTGTAGACCCCTTTCCGTCCGCTCGGTGTACACGCTACTTATTCTACCAATGTCTCTACAACCATATTAATGTAATTGTGTGTGTGTGTGTGTGTGTTATGTGTGTGTTTATGCGTGCTTGTGTGTGTACACTTGTGTGTGTGTGTGTGTGTGTGTGTGTGTGTGTGTGTGTGTGTGTGTGTGTGTGTGTGTGTGTGTTTATGCGCAAATATGCATGTGTACGTACACGTGTATGTTTGTATACGTGTGTGTGCGTGTGTATACACGTGACGTACACGTGTATATACATGTATGTGTGTTTATACACGTGTGTGTGTGCATGTGTGTATATATATATATATGTGCGTGGTGCTTGCGGGTGTGTGTACACGTGTACGTACACGTGTATGTATACGTGTGTATGTTTGTACATATGTGTGTGCACGTGTGTGTGTGCGCGCGTGTGTGTACACGTGCATGTACACATATGTGTGTTTGTACACCACGTGTGTGTGTTTGGGCGCGCATGCGTGCTTGTGTGTGTACACTTGTATGTACACGTGTGTGTGTGTTTATACACGTGTGTGTGCACGTGTGTGTGTGTGTGTTTATGCGCATGTATGCGCGTGTTCAGGCTAACGCCAATATGTGAAGGAAATCTGTGCGGTGCTATATGTGTTTGTTTATATGCAAACTTCATATTGTTTAATATTAATAATAAGTTTATTTATACACTAAAATCCAAAGTAGTCCTCTGTCTCGAAGTGTGTACAATACAAAGCTTAAAGCGTCTTGCTGGACCGATTCAATGTCACGTATCTGACAGGACGTTAGTTGTATGATCTGTCTGCCTCAAAATGAACATAATAATTATGATCGATTCACTAACGAACTGTTCCACTCGATATGAGCATCGCACAATATAAAATCATCAATCATTGTTTTTCTAAATTTCATCTGTAGTGAATTACCCAAATGAGTTCCGGACTAAACTAACATTAACGTAACGATGTCTAATCGACAATGACATCGCTTGGCCGGTGTGTTTTGGTTTCCTAGCAGTTATAGAATGGGCTAAATAAAAATAAGACATTACGATGTTAGTAATGCAATAGTGTAGATGTTGGAACGTTTCCACAGTATTAGCGCCTGCTACCAGCCACATTATGCGGTCCACCTTGTGTTGTTTACCTTTATAAAACGACAACTAAACTGTATAACATTTGAATGCATAGAATCTAGACTTCTGACTTTTCTGTGGAAATAATAAATCCTGTCTAAATCTACGCAAAACGGCTTATTCATAGAAACGGTTATAGTCATCATAACAGATTATTACTGCTCTATGTTGGTGTAGTAATATTGTTGCTGGTGACCCAAACTACGGACTGTAATCTTTATCGAATATGTAAAGTGCGCCCGCTTCGACATACATCGTCAGACGGATTGTGATGTTCCCATAATTCGTAAGGCTTGTCCACCACAGAGACGCGATATTACACAACTAGCAACACATTCCTTATTAATACTGATCAACATGCCATAAAGACTCGTTTACACGAACAACTAGTTAGCCAACTAGGTGTCTATGAAAACAGGGCTTAATTCTGCCACTCTCTTCGTACCCATACCTTTAGCAGACGGTCCTAAGCCGTCGTCTATGTTTTACTTGCAACTCGTTGATACGTTACTCGCACTTTATATATATATATATATATATATATATACACACACACACACACACACACACACACACACACACACACACACACATACACACACACACACACACAATTGTGTTGTGCCAGATATGAAGATGCAAGAAAACGTATATAAATTGCTTTTTCGCGCCCCCTTTGACATATACGACCAGCGAAGACAACTTCGTCCTTTTGTTTTTGCGATGTACCATCGGTAGTGGACGCCGAGGTGGGAGGACTGTGTGAGGCGGGTCATGACCCTGTGGTGGGAGGACTGTGTGAGGCGGGTCATGACCCTGTGGTGGGAGGACTGTGTGAGGCGGGTCATGACCCTGTGGTGGGAGGACTGTGTGAGGCGGGACATGACCCTGTGGTGGGAGGACTGTGTGAGGCGGGTCATGACCCTGTGGTGGGAGGACTGTGTGAGGCGGGTCATGACCCTGTGGTGGGAGGACTGTGTGAGGCGGGACATGACCCTGTGGTGGGAGAACTGTGTGAGGCGGGACATGACCCTGTGGTGGGAGGACTGTGTGAGGCGGGACATGACCCTGTGGTGGGAGGACTGTGTGAGGCGGGTCATGACCCTGTGGTGGGAGGACTGTGTGAGGCGGGTCATGACCCTGTGGTGGGAGGACTGTGTGAGGTGGGTCATGACCCTGTGGTGGGAGGACTGTGTGAGGTGGGTCATGACCCTGTGGTGGGAGGACTGTGTGAGGTGGGTCATGACCCTGTGGTGGGAGGACTGTGTGAGGTGGGTCATGACCCTGTGGTGGGAGGACTGTGTGAGGCGGGTCATGACCCTGTGGTGGGAGGACTGTGTGAGGCGGGTCATGACCCTGTGGTGGGAGGACTGTGTGAGGCGGGACATGACCCTGTGGTGGGAGGACTGTGTGAGGCGGGTCATGACCCTGTGGTGGGAGGACTGTGTGAGGCGGGTCATGACCCTGTGGTGGGAGGACTGTGTGAGGCGGGCATGACCCTGTGGTGGGAGGACTGTGTGAGGCGGGTCATGACCCTGTGGTGGGAGGACTGTGTGAGGCGGGTCATGACCCTGTGGTGGGAGGACTGTGTGAGGCGGGACATGACCCTGTGGTGGGAGGACTGTGTGAGGCGGGTCATGACCCTGTGGTGGGAGGACTGTGTGAGGCGGGTCATGACCCTGTGGTGGGAGGACTGTGTGAGGCGGGTCATGACCCTGTGGTGGGAGGACTGTGTGAGGCGGGTCATGACCCTGTGGTGGGAGGACAGCGTGAGGTGGGACATGACCCTGTGGTGGGAGGACTGTGTGAGGCGGGTCATGACCCTGTGGTGGGAGGACTGTGTGAGGCGGGACATAACCCTGTGGTGGGAGGACTGTGTGAGGTGGGTCATGACCATGTGTTGGAAGGACTGCGTGAGGTGGGACATGACCCTGTGTTGGAAGGACTGCGTGAGGTGGGACATGACCCTGTGGTGGGAGGACTGCGTGAGGTGGGTCATGACCCTGTGTTGGAAGGACTGCGTGAGGTGGGACATGACCCTGTGGTGGGAGGACAGCGTGAGGTGGGACATGACCCTGTGGTGGGAGGACTGTGTGCAGTATTTGAACTGACCCTCACCCCTGTACAACAGGGAACAAGGAGGAGAACACAGTGTAACAATTACTACATCGCCCGCTTTGATAGGGTTCCGGGTAACAGGACACATACCATCTCCCTCAATGTCAGGCATAAAACACCGTTGGCTGTAGGCGGCTGAGTTAAGCGAGAGCTCGTCCGTCTATTCTCACAGCATTCGCGAAGTCGGTGAAACGAGCACAGGTTTTCAACACCGCTGTTGATGTATTGAGCCCAGAGCGGGTGGTGCTGATGCCAAATGCAACTTTCGGTTCACTGAGTCTCGTACCAGACGCAGGCAGACGTTTATCGCGTCTGGCGGCTATTTATAGCCTCGTTCTCGACGGTTCGTTAATTACTTAGATTATCGCGATGCATGTTGTCGAGCATTCGGGACAATAGGGTGGATGCTGAAAGTTGTCGATAAAAATCCGACAACTTCCCGCATGTTTCGTCAAGAAATAACGCGAAACCTTCGTGGCTGTTTTAAGTCTAGGTTAGAACAAATTAATTGCCGGTGTAGGTATATACCGGGATGTCCTGAACTTTGGGTCTCGAGAGTCTCAGTTGGCACCATAGCAATGTCTCGACGAGACATCGCTATGGTGCCAACTGACCGTTTGCTAACAACACAGTAGAGTAATGAAGCTTACGCGTCTTTGTGGTTTCTCTCTCACTGCCTATCATACGTTGCCATCTTTGAAGGTTTACATAAATGACGTAGGACGAAATTAACTGCAATTATTAAGACATGGGTGATTTTAGTTGGCATTTGCTGGTTTCTCGATCTAATCAATACTGTACACAACACAACATAGATTGAAAACGTCTGTTGTTATTGCTTACATTTGAATATAAACCTGACGATGTGTAAGCTTGTTTTGTAGCTTTTTGAGTAAATTATATGCGACATTAGTGTATTACATATGACATGTCATCATGCAGTTGTGAGCTTTATGGGACTAACATTCATGGTGGTCTTAGGATATGCTCTGTCTGTATGTCTCTATGTCTGTCGGTATCTCTCTCTCTCTCTCTCTCTCTCTCTCACACACACACACACACACACACACACACACACACACACACACACACACACACACACACACACACACACACACACACACACACACACACACACACAAATACACACACGCACTCACTCACCCAGTCACTCACTCACCCACTCCCTCCCTCCGTCCCCCATTCACTCACGCACTCACTCACCCAGTCACTCACTCACCCACTCCCTCCCTCCGTCCCCCACTCACTCACTGTCCCGCTCACACACTCACTCATTCACTCACCCACCCACCCACTCACTCACACCCACACTCACTCACACCCACACACACTCACACTCTTGCTCACTCACCCACCCAGCCGTAATTATTTTCTTGCCGGTGATTCCCTCGAATTTCCATTCAAAACGTGTGTTTACATCGCCCATCAGTTATCTAATTAGCGGTGCTACATCAGTCGATTACGATGTCTTATCACTTGTATAACTTTCCCCCGTCGTTTGCCACGGCTAGCGTTAAGACAGATAACACACTCCAGTTGATAGATCTGGTTCCTTTATCGAGCGATAAGCTGATAATACGTCACAGTGTTATCGTTTTTCCGTTAGCGCCGCGTAGAACGAATTGGAAGTTGATTTGTACATTCGTCGCACGTGTCAATCATTCAGGCATTGTACACTGTGGTAGACCGGGCCGACCGTCAGAGTCAACCAGTGATGCAATAAAACAGACGTCGTTCCAACTGTCTGTATTTAAATTGATTACTTTATTTTAATCTGCTATTTCTGAAAATGGTAAAAACGAGCTTGGTTCCAATAATGTATATATATACAGGATATATATATATATATATATATATATATATATATATATATATATATATATATATACATACAGGATATATATACATACCATGTTGGCTACACAACATAAGCCGTCGTGTTGTGAAGCACCATGCTGGCTACACAACATAAGCCGTCGTGTTGTGAAGCACCATGCTGGCTACACAACATAAGCCGTCGTGTTGTGAAGCACCATGCTGGCAGGTTACACAACATACGCCGTCGTGTTGTGAAGCACCATGCTGGCAGGTTACACAACATACGCCGTCGTGTTGTGAAGCACCATGCTGGCAGGCTACACAACATACGCCGTCGTGTTGTGAAGCACCATGCTGGCAGGCTACACAACATAAGCCGTCGTGTTGTGAAGCACCATGCTGGCAGGTTACACAACATACGCCGTCGTGTTGTGAAGCACCATGCTGGCAGGCTACACAGCATACGCCGTCGTGTTGTGAAGCACCATGCTGGCAGGCTACACAGCATACGCCGTCGTGTTGTGAAGCACCATGCTGGCTACACAACATAAGCCGTCGTGTTGTGAAGCACCATGCTGGCAGGCTACACAACATAAGCCGTCGTGTTGTGAAGCACCATGCTGGCTACACAACATAAGCCGTCGTGTTGTGAAGCACCATGCTGGCTACATAACATAAGCCGTCGTGTTGTGAAGCACCATGCTGGCTACACAACATAAGCCGTCGTGTTGTGAAGCACCATGCTGGCAGGCTACACAACATAAGCCGTCGTGTTGTGAAGCACCATGCTGGCAGGCTACACAACATAAGCCGTCGTTTTGTGAAGCACCATGCTGGCAGGCTACATAACATAAGCCGTCGTTTTGTGAAGCACCATGCTGGCAGGCTACACAACATAAGCCGTCGTGTTGTGAAGCACCATGCTGGCAGGCTACATAACATAAGCCGTCGTGTTGTGAAGCACCATGCTGGCTACATAACATACGCTGTCGTGTTGTGAAGCACCATGCTGGCTACACAACATAAGCCGTCGTGTTGTGAAGCACCATGCTGGCAGGCTACACAACATAAGCCGTCGTGTTGTGAAGCACCATGCTGGCTACACAACATAAGCCGTCGTGTTGTGAAGCACCATGCTGGCTACATAACATAAGCCGTCGTGTTGTGAAGCACCATGCTGGCTACACAACATAAGCCGTCGTGTTGTGAAGCACCATGCTGGCAGGCTACACAACATAAGCCGTCGTGTTGTGAAGCACCATGCTGGCAGGCTACACAACATAGCCGTCGTTTTGTGAAGCACCATGCTGGCAGGCTACATAACATAAGCCGTCGTTTTGTGAAGCACCATGCTGGCAGGCTACACAACATAAGCCGTCGTGTTGTGAAGCACCATGCTGGCAGGCTACATAACATAAGCCGTCGTTTTGTGAAGCACCATGCTGGCAGGCTACACAACATAAGCCGTCGTGTTGTGAAGCACCATGCTGGCAGGTTACACAACATAAGCCGTCGTGTTGTGAAGCACCATGCTGGCAGGCTACACAACATACGCCGTCGTTTTGTGAAGCACCATGCTGGCAGGCTACACAACATAAGCCGTCGTGTTGTGAAGCACCATGCTGGCAGGCTACATAACATAAGCCGTCGTTTTGTGAAGCACCATGCTGGCAGGTTACACAACATAAGCCGTCGTGTTGTGAAGCACCATGCTGGCAGGCTACATAACATAAGCCGTCGTTTTGTGAAGCACCATGCTGGCAGGCTACACAACATAAGCCGTCGTGTTGTGAAGCACCATGCTGGCAGGTTACATAACATAAGCCGTCGTGTTGTGAAGCACCGTGCTGGCTACACAACATAAGCCGTCGTGTTGTGAAGCACCATGCTGGCAGGCTACATAACATAAGCCGTCGTTTTGTGAAGCACCATGCTGGCAGGTTACACAACATAAGCCGTCGTGTTGTGAAGCACCATGCTGGCAGGTTACACAACATAAGCCGTCGTGTTGTGAAGCACCATGCTGGCAGGCTACACAACATAAGCCGTCGTTTTGTGAAGCACCATGCTGGCAGGCTACACAACATACGCCGTCGTGTTGTGAAGCACCATGCTGGCTACATAACATAAGCCGTCGTGTTGTGAAGCACCATGCTGGCAGGCTACACAACATACGCCGTCGTGTTGTGAAGCACCATGCTGGCAGGCTACACAACATAAGCCGTCGTTTTGTGAAGCACCATGCTGGCAGGTTACACAACATAAGCCGTCGTGTTGTGAAGCACCATGCTGGCTACATAACATAAGCCGTCGTTTTGTGAAGCACCATGCTGGCAGGTTACACAACATACGCCGTCGTGTTGTGAAGCACCATGCTGGCTACATAACATAAGCCGTCGTTTTGTGAAGCACCATGCTGGCAGGTTACACAACATACGCCGTCGTGTTGTGAAGCACCATGCTGGCTACATAACATAAGCCGTCGTGTTGTGAAGCACCATGCTGGCAGGCTACACAACATACGCCGTCGTGTTGTGAAGCACCATGCTGGCAGGCTACACAACATAAGCCGTCGTGTTGTGAAGCACCATGCTGGCAGGTTACACAACATAAGCCGTCGTGTTGTGAAGCACCATGCTGGCTACATAACATAAGCCGTCGTTTTGTGAAGCACCATGCTGGCAGGTTACACAACATACGCCGTCGTGTTGTGAAGCACCATGCTGGCTACATAACATAAGCCGTCGTTTTGTGAAGCACCATGCTGGCAGGTTACACAACATAAGCCGTCGTGTTGTGAAGCACCATGCTGGCAGGCTACACAACATACGCCGTCGTTTTGTGAAGCACCATGCTGGCAGGCTACACAACATAAGCCGTCGTGTTGTGAAGCACCATGCTGGCAGGCTACATAACATAAGCCGTCGTGTTGTGAAGCACCATGCTGGCAGGCTACATAACATACGCCGTCGTTTTGTGAAGCACCATGCTGGCAGGCTACACAACATAAGCCGTCGTGTTGTGAAGCACCATGCTGGCAGGCTACACAACGCCGTCGTGTTGTGAAGCACCATGCTGGCAGGTTACATAACATAAGCCGTCGTGTTGTGAAGCACCATGCTGGCAGGCTACACAACATAAGCCGTCGTGTTGTGAAGCACCATGCTGGCAGGCTACACAACATAAGCCGTCGTGTTGTGAAGCACCATGCTGGCAGGTTACACAACATAAGCCGTCGTGTTGTGAAGCACCATGCTGGCAGGTTACACAACATAAGCCGTCGTGTTGTGAAGCACCATGCTGGCAGGCTACACAACATAAGCCGTCGTGTTGTGAAGCACCATGCTGGCAGGCTACACAACATAAGCCGTCGTGTTGTGAAGCACCATGCTGGCAGGCTACACAACATAAGCCGTCGTGTTGTGAAGCACCATGCTGGCAGGCTACACAACATAAGCCGTCGTGTTGTGAAGCACCATGCTGGCAGGTTACATAACATAAGCCGTCGTGTTGTGAAGCACCATGCTGGCAGGCTACACAACATAAGCCGTCGTGTTGTGAAGCACCATGCTGGCAGGCTACACAACATAAGCCGTCGTGTTGTGAAGCACCATGCTGGCAGGCTACACAACATAAGCCGTCGTGTTGTGAAGCACCATGCTGGCAGGCTACACAACATAAGCCGTCGTGTTGTGAAGCACCATGCTGGCAGGCTACACAACATAAGCCGTCGTGTTGTGAAGCACCATGCTGGCAGGTTACATAACATAAGCCGTCGTGTTGTGAAGCACCATGCTGGCAGGCTACACAACATAAGCCGTCGTGTTGTGAAGCACCATGCTGGCAGGTTACACAACATAAGCCGTCGTGGTGAAGCACCATGCTGGCAGGCTACACAACATAAGCCGTCGTGTTGTGAAGCACTATGCTGCAGGTTGGGCGATAATATAGCGTCGTTGTGGCACCACATTACAGGTTAAGGCAACATAAGCCGTCGCCAGAAGCACCAGTTGCAGAAGCACAATATATGCCGCCGTCGTGGTTGAAGCACCATGCTGGCAGCTTTCAGCTAACATATAAGCCGTCGTGGCTGTGAAGCACCAGGCCAGCGGCGGCTACACAACATAAACCGTCGTTGTAATAATGATGTCGTAGCAGGCTACAATATAAGCCGTCGTGGTGTAGCACCAGTGCTGGGCAGCTACATTAACGATAAACTGTCGTGTTGTGAAGCATCATGCTGGCAGGCCAGCAACATAAGCCGTCGTGTTGCAAGCACCATGTTGGCGGTGGCTACACAACATAAGGCCGTCGTGGCTGTGAAGCACCGCTGCAGGTTACACAACATAAGCCGTCGTGTTGTGAAGCACCATGCTGGCAGTGCCACAACATACGTCGCTGTAGCACCGCTGGCAGGGCCACAATATAACCGCCGCGTTGGGGCACCATGCTGGCAGGCTGCACAACATAAGCCGTCGTAAGCGTAAATAACCGCTGGCAGGCTACACACGATAAACCGTCGTTGGGAAGCAACCATGCTGGTAACAGCATGCCAACATAAGCCGTCGTTGTAGCACCATGTTGGCAGGCCACATCATAAGCCGCCGTGTTGTGAAGCACCATGCTGGCAGGTTACACAACATAAGCCGTCGTGTTGTGAAGCACCATGCTGGCAGGCTACACAACATAAGCCGTCGTGTTGTGAAGCACCATGCTGGCAGGCTACACAACATAAGCCGTCGTGTTGTGAAGCACCATGTTGGCAGGCTACACAACATCAACTGGGTTTTAATAGTATCGTCAGTATGTGTAAATGTTATTGTCAGTATTATGAACATAATAGTCAAATGAGAAAGGCGATCGTCTTAAGTGAATAGTGTGAAGCGTGCATTCGTTATTCGCTTGTGTGTGCGTGTATGTGTGTATGTGTGTGGGTATGTGCGTGCAAACGTGCGTGCGTACATATATATATATTATATATATATATTATGTATATAGTACTGTTTTGTGATATATATATAATTCATTAATATTGTGTGTGTGTGTGTATTATGTGTATATAATTTTGTGATATATATATATATATATATATATATATATATATACATATATATATATATATATATATATATATATATATACATATATATATATGAAATATATATATGTAATATATATATATATATATTCCATTTTATGTCTCACGTGATAGAACGTGTTTGCAGGTACTTACATACATACACTCGCCCGAAACAAGTGTTGTTCAAGGCGACTCTATCATGAGTTCAGCTATCGTAAGTTTATTTTGACATTATATACGATAACGACAAACACTATAACTATACTATATATATATATATATATATATATATATATATATATATATATATATATATATATATGTATATATATATATTATTTTAAGTCTATCAACAAGTACAACTGCTACAGCAACAAAGGGGCGATACACGAACAACGACAACATAACGGTCGCAAACGTTTGTAAGTAACGTAAACATTCTGTTTAGTTAACTAAAAGTAACAATTTGCATAGTAAAGACGCCTGTGTGAAAACATACGCACACGCTCACACATACATACACGCACGCACGCACGCACGCACGCACGCACGCACGCACGCACACAACACACACACACACACACACACATACAATACATCACGCACGCACGCACGCACGCACGCACGCGCACGCACGCACCACACACACACACACACACACACACACACACACACACGCGTATACACAACTCCTAGATTACGACATAAGCTTGCAGCAGTTCGATGTGATGGTAATGATTCTATCTGCCACAGCGTCCGTGTTTGTGCGGCCCGAGATTCTCGAGGCCGAGTTCTCGAAAGAGAAAGACAAGGCGAAAGGACTGGAGAAAGCCGTGAAGAGGAAATTAAGAGAACACAAGGCAAGTACCGAGTGTATCATTTAACACGACATTCGTGCGCCTGTAGTATTGTAACACTGTTCACACGATTGTTTGCTTTACCTATAATCGTATTTGCATTGTATACACCTTGTCATCTCTCATACGACTTCTATACATCTTTGGTGTGTGCATCTAGTTCTTGTAGTGCCATGTTTAGGAAATACAACATTTGCGAAGTGCTGACGTGAAAATTCTCTTGATAATTATGTTAATGTTAACTATGCAAAATGTATTTTAAAAACTCAGTCATTCATCTGGGGCGGATCAGGAGAGTGTAGCGTCTAGAGCTAAGACCACTACACCTTCATTTGCACCCCTCTCGAGATTCGCCAAAATTAACTAATTATTTATCTTTAATTTGTTATTTAAAAAGATTATTCAATTCATTATTTAATAATGTTTTTAATATGTATATCTATAATTTTATATGGCTATAACTTTTATTATTATTTTTAAATGTGTTTAAATTATAAAATCAAAATTATATATTGCAGACCCACGTACACGTATCGGACACGTGGGTGTCTGACATTGTTTTGTATTACATTTTACACTACATTGCATGTACATTTAGTTTACGTTCTGTTAGAATGGCACTTCAAATTAATTCCCCCGACGGATATTAAAGGGCACAGAGCACAGTTAATTTCCCATTGGTCGCCATGTTAACGTTTTGTCAGATTATAAGGAAACTGTATCTGAGAAATGTTTTAAATATATACACAGTCACTGCACCACGGACATGCTCATTAAATTTCGTCAAGATCACAAACCTCTGGCTCTTTTAAAATGAAGCATATGCGCTACTCCTCAATATTGACCATGTTTTTTGTGCATCTGCAGGGTCACGTCAACAAAAATGGCTAAAATTCACTACACTAACTGCACTCTTCGTAACATGCGTCATTACACTGCAGACACATCACAGCACTGAATCTATTTGTATACCTGCTCTATTGTATTCATTTCACATAAAAGTATTTTTCAAAATTTCAAATAACACAATACATATGGTACTGCATTCGTGTGTCACACCAGGAAGTCAACTATGTTCTGACCCCTAAAATAGTATTGCCAAGTCATTGTTATGACTGTCGTTCGCCAGGTCCGGGGTCGGTTCACCATGGAGGCGGGCATAGCAGGCGAGGTCATCGTCGACCTGGCGAAACGGGAGTCGGCTGAACTCATAGTCGTCGGCACACGGGGCTGGGGTAAAATACGTCGGACCATCCTCGGCAGTGTCAGCGACTATGTCATTCACCACGCCCACTGCGGTGTCCTCACGATCCGGAAGAGTACCCCGCTATGAGACGGACATCGCCGATGCGTTGGGGCACGTAGCGGTGTTAACAGCAGTGAGATACTGCGCGGATGTCGCACGGCCTTTGCGGGGTGTGATTTGTGTCACTGATGACGTTGGTGGCCCGTGTGACGTGCACAATGCGGGTGGGGTGTGGGATGTTCGTCGGGGTAGGCTAAGTGTCAGAGGTCGAAATAATGGGATTTCAGCATTGAATGTCAGCGAGTGTGAGTTCGTCAGGTGCGCCAAATAACTGCACCAAGTTTAATTGAATTGCATCAGGTACGGTATGTAACTGGACACAATTTAATTCCGTAAGGTGCGGTAAGTAACTAGATCAACTTTAATTGCGTCAGGTGCTATAAATATATGACCAATTTTAACAGCACTAGCGTATTTTTAAACAACATTTATTGATGGGTCACATTTAATTCGATCTGCGTATACTGTGAGAGAGTTAAAAGATGTTAGATGCGGTAACAGCGAGTCGGACATGTTGTTTCCATGAGAAAATACTTCAGGTGCGATATTCAAATGGA